>SSNR01000238.1:503684-540612 GCA_006937965.1 Callopanchax toddi
ACACACACACACACACACACACACACACACACACAGAGCATCCTATAGAACAGCCTCTGTTAATAAACCTGTGCAGGTGGAAGAAAAAAAGACATCTACAGCTTCATCCATCACCACCTGGACCAGACCTGCAGCCCAGAGCTATGAGACAGTTTGTCCAGGAGACAAAGACCCCAGTAGGACAGAAGGTAGTTGATGAGGTTTTGGCCCAAATGGTTTCACCTGATTCTCAATCATCTTCAGTGGAGGAAGACAAAAAATTTAGAAGGAATCCCTCAGCAGACTCAACACCAGGACTGAGATCCAGAGAGGATCAGACCCACTGAGAGGGTTGGAGACCAAGTCCTCAGTCTACCTACATCTTCTCCACCACAGGTCAGATCAAACCAGAGAGAAGAAACAGGACCAGCTGAGCTGAAACCGTTACCTAGATGCTGCTTTTTGTTTGTGATTCTCTGAGCGTCTCTATATTGTTATTTATTACTGTGTATGTTTTGAAAATTAGTAAGATATTTGACACACAATTCACATTATTTTTTGTAAAAAAAAAATTAGGCAAGAAAAAAACCTGAGGAGCTGTTCTACTGGGCCGAGCCAGAAGAACTGGACCTCTTAAACGAGCTGAAATTCCCATCACTACTAATGAGTCCTCTGAGCTTCTGCTGCTCTGCTCACAGGTCTCACTCCTTACCTGACTCACAGGTGAAGGTCCGCGACGTGTCATCAGTAAACACGATGGCCACAGCCTGGCGTTTGGTGTCCCGAGGTATCCGGGTGATGTTCTTGACGTTGCTTATGTCCGTCACCTAGGCAACAAGTTGACGGTGTAATAAAAACAAATTGTTTACATTGAAGGACCACCCACTGACCTGTAGATCACCAACTGACCTGTAGATCACCAACTGACCTGTAGATCACCAACTGACCTGTAGATCACCCACTGACCTGCAGATCACCAACTGACCTGTAGATCACCAACTGACCTGGAGGACCACCCACTGACCTGTAGATCACCAACTGACCTGTAGATCACCAACTGACCTGTAGATCACCAACTGACCTGGAGGACCACCCACTGACCTGTAGATCACCCACTGACCTGCAGATCACCAACTGACCTGTAGATCACCAACTGACCTGGAGGACCACCCACTGACCTGTAGATCACCAACTGACCTGTAGATCACCCACTGACCTGTAGATCACCCACTGACCTGTAGATCGCCAACTGACCTGTAGATCACCCACTGACCTGTAGATCACCAACTGACCTGGAGGACCACCCACTGACCTGTAGATCACCAACTGACCTGCAGATCACCCACTGACCTGTAGATCACCAACTGAACTGGAGGACTACCCACTGACCTGTAGATCACCAACTGACCTGTAGATCACCCACTGACCTGTAGATCGCAACTGACCTGTAGATCACCCACTGACCTGGAGGACCACCCACTGACCTGTAGATCACCAACTGACCTGTAGATCACCCACTGACCTGGAGGACTACCCACTGACCTGGACGACCACCCACTGACCTGAAGGACTGCCCACTGACTTGGAGGACCACCCACTGACCTGAAGGACTGCCCACTGACCTGAAGGACTGCCCACTGACCTGGAGGACCACCCACTGACCTGTAGGACCACCCACTGACCTGAAGGACCACCCACTGACCTGTAGGACCACCCACTGACTTGGAGGACTACCAACTGACCTGTAGGACCACCCACTGACCTGTAGGACCACCCACTGACTTGGAGGACTACCCACTGACCTGGAGGACTACCCACTGACCTGTAGGACTACCCACTGACCTAGAGGACTAACCACTGACCTGGTATGTGACCTGACTTACTTTTGGACCTGCTCTGATGTAGGCAGCCTTCTCATCAGGGTACTTCTCCAGACGACGAGGTCCTTTACTGGATGACTTTTTGAACACAAGCCAACAACGTCGATAGATCTGAAATCCATCAAATACGTAATCAGACAAAAAGTCCTCGTTGAGTTTATTATGAGACAATGAGGAATGACAGTCGTAGGACAGAGACAGAGACAGGGAGACAGACAGACCCCTAACCCTAACCCTATTCAATTTACTCACCCCGAGTTTGCGGCTGCGCATACGTACGTAGCCCTGTTTGACCACGTCGTTAAAGCTGGAGGCCATCTTGGAGGCTGCAGCATTGGAGGTCCTCCAGAGGTTTCTCCTCTTCCATCACCTGCTGCTCACCTTCCTGATCTCCCTCCCTCAGTCCTCAGGTCTGTCACCTGATCACTCTTTTTCCGTTTCTCTACGTTGGTTTTTCTTTTCCGTGAAGCTCCTGGGGTCTCATCACTCCATCCACTGATCATCTGGTCTCTGGTAGCATGTTTTCTGTTTGTCTTCCTTTTCACACTTCAGGCACTTCTTTTTATTTTCTTCCTGACAAAAAACAGAAAAAGAAAACCATGAACTGTTCCTGTTCACTACAGAGGCTAGTGGATCCACACATGGGACTGTGTAGGACAGCAGCACATCTGGAGATCTTTTTATAGGCTGCATGGTTGATAGCACTGCTGCCTTGCAGCAAGGAGGTTGCAGCTTCCTCTGTTTGAGTACTGGCCTGTGTCAGATGTCTGACTGATTGGAGCATAGTAGCCTATGCCAGCAAGACCGTGGTGGTTCCAGAGCTGCAGAACTCTTACTGTCAGAAAGCCTTACCGGCCACCATGAGGGCAGGTGAACACCAACATCAACCGGTGACCTTCCTGATCAGCCAACGCATCAGAGACTAAACAGCTGACTGATTCAAGAGTCTGCAGCAGTTTGGTTTAATTTAGATCAATGGCATTTAGTACATGGTATCAGCAAGTATTCAAATGTAAGTACTTGTACTCAGTTTGAAAAACTCTGGTATCAGAGCATCCCTGCTGCTGTCAACCAATATCAGCAGGAACAAAATACTATCTTGTACACTGTATATTTTGTCGGAGATATTTAAACACGTCCATGTGAAGCTTCTGATTTTTTTTCATCCATCAATCCATCCTTCATCCATCCATCCATCCATCATCCTTCATCCATCATCCATCCATCCATCATTCATCCATCCATCCATCAGCCATCCACCCTTCATCCATCATCCATCCTTCATCCATCCATCCTTCAATCCATCCATCCATCCATCAGCCATCCACCCTTCATCCATCATCCATCCATCAGCCATCCATCCTTCAATCCATCCTTCATCCATCCATCCATCAATCCATCCATCCATCCATCAGCCATCCACCCTTCATCCATCATCCATCCTTCATCCATCCATCCTTCAATCCATCCTTCATCCATCCATCCATCCATCATCCATCCATCCATCCATCAGCCATCCATCCTTCAATCCATCCATCAATCAATTATTATTATTATTATTATATTATCAATCCATCCTTCATCCATCCATCAGCCATCCATCCATCAATCCATCCTTCATCCATCCATCCATCATCCATCCATCAGCCATCCATCCTTCAATCCATCCTTCATCCATCCATCAATCAATTATTATTATTATTATTATAATTATTATTATTATCAATCCATCCTTCATCCATCCATCTGTCCATCCATCATCCATCCATCCATCCGTCCATCAGCCATCCATCCTTCAATCCATCCTTCATCCATCCATCCGTCCATTCATCATCCATCCGTCCATCCATCATCCATCCTTAACAAAATAAAACCAGCCTCCTCTGTTGGACATCAATCTTTCTGTCATGCAGCCTAACAAACTCAAGAATAAAAAAAATTAAAACAAAAAATTAAAAATTAAAAGTAACTGATCTGATCATGTGATCATCTCTGACTCTGGACACAAACAGCAGGTGGAGTACTCAGAAGAACAGCTATGGACCAGAACTGGTCCAGACTAGAGGACCTGAAGTAGGACCTGTACCCAGACTAGAGGACCTGAAGTAGGACTTGTACCCAGACTAGAGGACCTGTACCCAGACTAGAGGACCTGTACCCAGACTGGAGGACCTGAAGGAGGACCTGTAACCAGACTAGAGGACCTGTACCCAGACTAGAGGACCTGAAGTAGGACCTGTACCCAGACTAGAGGAACTGAAGGAGGACCTGTACCCAGACTAGAGGACCTGAAGTAGGACCTGTACCCAGACTAGAGGACCTGAAGTAGGACCTGTACCCAGACTAGAGAACCTGTACCCAGACTAGAGGACCTGAAGTAGGACCTGTACCCAGACTAGAGGACCTGAAGTAGGACCTGTACCCAGACTAGAGAACCTGTACCCAGACTAGAGGACCTGAAGTAGGACCTGTACCCAGACTAGAGGACCTGAAGTAGGACCTGTACCCAGACTAGAAAACCTGTACCCAGACTAGAGGACCTGAAGTAGGACCTGTACCCAGACTAGAGGACCTGTACCCAGACTAGAGGACCTGAAGTAGGACCTGTACCCAGACTAGAGGACCTGAAGGAGGACCTGTACCCAGATTAGAGGACCTGTACCCAGTCTAGAGGACCTGAAGTAGGACCTGTACCCAGACTAGAGGACCTGAAGGAGGACCCAGACTAGAGGACTTGTACCCAGACTGGAGGACCTGAAGGAGGACGTGTACCCAGACTAGAGGACCTGTACCCAGACTGGAGGACCTGAAGGAGGACCCAGACTAGAGGATCTGTACCCAGACTAGAGGACCTGTACCCAGACTGGAGGACCTGAAGGAGGACCCAGGCTAGAGGACCTGTACCCAGACTGGAGGACCTGAAGGAGGACCCAGACTAGAGGACCTGTACCCAGACTGAGGACCAGAAGGAGGACCTGTAACCAGACTGGAGGACCTGAAGGAGGACCCAGATTTGAGGACCTGTAACCAGACTAGAGGACCTGAAGGAGGACCTGTACCCAGACTGGAGGACCTGAAGGAGAACCTGTAACCAGACTAGAGGACCTGTACCCAGACTGGAGGACCTGAAGGAGGACCTGTAACCAGACTAGAGGACCTGAAGGAGGACCTGTACCCAGACTGGAGGACCTGAAGGAGGACCCAGATTTGAGGACCTGTAACCAGACTAGCGGACCTGAAGGAGGACCTGTACCCAGACTAGAGGACCTGTACCCAGACTGGAGGACCTGAAGGAGGACCTGTACCCAGACTAGAGGACCTGTAACCAGACTAGAGGACCTAAAGGAGGACCTGTAACCAGACTAGAGGACCTGAAGGAGGACCTGTACCCAGACTAGAGGACCTGTACCCAGACTGGAGGACCTGAAGGAGGACCCAGACTAGAGGATCTGTACCAAGACTAGAGGACCTGTACCCAGACTGGAGGACCTGAAGGAGGACCTGTAACCAGACTAGAGGACCTGAAGGAGGACCTGTAACCAGACTGGAGGACCTGAAGGAGGACCCAGATTGGAGGACCTGTAACCAGACTAGAGGACCTGAAGGAGGACCTGTAACCAGACTAGAGGACCTGAAGGAGGACCTGTAACCAGACTAGAGGACCTGTACCCAGACTGGAGGACCTGAAGGAGGACCCAGATTTGAGGACCTGTAACCAGACTAGCGGACCTGAAGGAGGACCTGTACCCAGACTAGAGGACCTGTACCCAGACTGGAGGACCTGAAGGAGGACCTGTAACCAGACTAGAGGACCTGAAGGAGGACCTGTACCCAGACTAGAGGACCTGTAACCAGACTGGAGGACCTGACCGGACTGGAGGACCTGAAGGAGGACCCAGACTAGAGGACCTGTACCCAGACTGGAGGACCTGAAGGAGGACCTGTAACCAGACTAGAGGACCTGAAGCAGGACCTGTACCCAGACTAGAGGACCTGTACCCAGACTGGAGGACCTGAAGGAGGACCCAGATTTGAGGACCTGTAACCAGACTAGCGGACCTGAAGGAGGACCTGTACCCAGACTAGAGGACCTGTACCCAGACTGGAGGACCTGAAGGAGGACCTGTAACCAGACTAGAGGACCTGAAGGAGGACCTGTACCCAGACTGGAGGACCTGAACGAGGACCTGTACCCAGACTAGAGGACCTGTAACCAGACTAGAGGACCTGAAAGAGGACCTGTAACCAGACTAGAGGACCTGAAGGAGGACCTGTAACCAGACTGGAGGACCTGAAGGAGGACCCAGATTTGAGGACCTGTAACCAGACTAGAGGACCTGAAGGAGGACCTGTACCCAGACCATCCTCCATGTTACCTGGTTCCGTTGCTACCATTGGTTGATCTCTCGCTGCACCGGGAGGCTGATGTCGGGCGGGGTCCCGGTCCCGGTTTCTCCGGTCCTGCTGCAGCGGGAGCCGCCCCGGTGAAGGTAAATCCAGATGCTCTGGTTCTGAGATCCCGGTTCCCGTAAGCGGACCTCCGACGGTCTGACCAGACCCGCTTTGGTCTAAACCGACACCGAGTCGAGCTGGAGGTGGAGACCCCGCCTCTTACCGTAATACCGGTAGAGGAGGAGCCCGAGCAGAGCTCAGGTTCTGGTGCAGAATCCAGGAACCATAACAGGCCAAGAATCCTGTTAGTAAACATCTTGATGTCAACAGTAAACAAACAAACCGTCTAGGACGGAAACCTGATTCTGGAGGATTTGATGTCTTTTTGACTCAAAGCAGCAACAAAATCAAGTTTCTGAGGATTGAAAATCATCTGTCAGGGTTTAGATATGTGATGGTAACAAACACCGTTTATTCTGACTTCATGACGAATCAGCACTAGAGGGGAGGGGCTTATTTGATACCATGCTTTTATATGTCATGCTTTTATTTTGTAAGAGCAGATCCTGTTGTAACAGCCTGTATGACCTGTGGGTCAGAGGTCAACAATAAAGCTCCTCAGTCAGAGTGGTCTGATGCTCCACTTTGTCCAGGAGACGGTTACCATGGAGATTTCTGCTGGACAATTCATCAAAGGTGAGTCTGAACAGGATGAAACAAACAAAAAATCTGTTCCTTATAAAGAGCAAAGGTTCAAAAAGTTTTAATAAATGTTTAAGTTGAATTTCGTTGTACTGCGTCATCAGAGACTTTCCAGGGCGGGTGGTTTGATTCCATATAACCTCTTACAGGGTCTGCATCCTCTCCTAAAGACTGAAACACCAGAATCCTGATAAGACTTTGAACTGTTGGTGGTGTTGCATGAGGCTCTGCTGAAAGTGTCTGGTTAGCCAGCAGCTCTGAAAACAGCCCCCCAGAGCGTCGTCATGCTGCTGAGAAATGATTGGCTGCTCACTCCCCTCGGCTGAAGACATTTCCTCCCTCAATAAAGCTCTCAGCATCCTTAAGGATCCATCACATCCGAGCCTCTGGTGGTATCTCAGGGTAATAAAGTCAGCGCTCATGCTCCACCCACAACACTAAACTGAAACACAAAGGGAAGCTGTGGAACGAAGAATGTCAGTTAAATGTTCTGTTTTAACTTTTTGTGATGTTCTCATAGAAAGCCATACAGCTGTGGCCAGATGTTTAGAGAACCACAAAGGTTCTGGTTCTGGATGTCTGAGTTTCTTCTCTCCCTATAAGGCTGAGCTCTGCAGAGGAAACTCATTTTTGTCAATCTAGAGCCTTGACTTCTCCTTGGGGTGGCATGTAGCTCAGCAGGTAGAGTGGCTGGTCTGGCACCAAGAGGGTCTGATGGAGGTCTGAGGGTCTGACGGAGGTCTGAGGGTCTGACGGAGGTCTGAGGGTCTGGTGGAGGTCTGAGGGTCCGGTGGAGGTCTGAGGGTCCGGTGGAGGTCAGAGGGTCTGGTGGAGGTCAGAGGGTCCGGTGGAGGTCAGAGGGTCCGGTGGAGATCTGAGGGTCCAGTGAAGGTCTGAGGGTCTCCTCCCTTCTGTAGCTCCCTGCCATCAGCATGTGGATGACTAATATAAAGCACTCTGTAGTCCAGGACTTGGAGAAGAACTACACAAATGAAGGACCCTTTATTAAAATGGTTCCATGAGAGAAGTTGTTTTTGTGCGTTCATCTCTGATAAACCTGACAGGAGGTTGAGGTTTTAATGGATGCTGATGTGTTTCCTGCTGGATTGAACCTCCTGGACTCCTCACAGCGAGGAGAAGCTTCCCTCTCACATCACAGCCGTTCTGCTGCAGGAACAGATCCAGGCTGCGTGGGCTGGAGTCAGCAGGAACATAGCACTGTGTGTGTGTGTGTGTGTGTGTGTGTGTGTGTGTGTGTGTGTGTGTGTGTGTGATGTGCACAGAACAGACGGCTGTACATTGATGTTTTAAACTTAAGCAACTATTCACTATTTTGCCTCAGGGATAGCAACAGTCAAACACTCTGCTCCCACTTCCTCAGGCTGTGTGTGTTTATGTTAAACCAAATCCTACGAGCACAACAAAGACGAGATGAATCTGAAATGTGATGGCTAAGCATGACGCTTTAATGCACGGTGTGTGGTGCAGAGATTATTCCTATGTGACTGAGTGTGTGTGCATGCGTGCATGAGCGTGTGTGTGTTATGCTGATTTCCTTCCTGTTCATTAATGTATTAAAGCTCATCAGGATGTTGTTACTGTTTTATTTTCACAAGCAGCTGACTTGTTTAAAATTTTCTCTTGAAACTTTCTTGATGTCCATTTGATGTCAACGTCCAGTTTGTGTAGTCCTGCTCTGAGTCCTGGACTACAGAGAGCTTCACAGTCCTCAGACCTCCACCGGACCCTCTGACCTCCACCGGACCCTCAGACCTCCACCGGACCCTCTGACCTCCACCGGACCCTCAGACCTCCACCGGACCCTCTGACCTCCACCGGACCCTCTGACCTCCACCGGACCCTCAGACCTCCACCGGACCCTCTGACCTCCACCGGACCCTCTGACCTCCACCGGACCCTCTGACCTCCACCGGACCCTCTGACCTCCACCAGACCCTCTGACCTCCACCAGACCCTCTGACCTCCACCAGCAGGTGGTGTAGGTGACGTGTCTTGTCCAAGGACACAACAACAAAGTGACCCAGCTGGAGCTGGGATCAAAAAGATGAACCTACTGACCTGCTGTCCCATTTAAAGACCAGATAGAAGTTTTTAGACCAGATTCTGCGGTTTGGCCTCCTTTAAATGAAGGTTTCCACCCTTTAATGACTGAACCATGGAAAAAACAAAGTCTTTTTTTCCTTCTTTGATTTCTTTTACTCTCAGGCAGAGGGCATGGCCAGTCAGTGGACCGTGGTCTGGACCCAGACCTACAGCCTAACCCTGGGTGCTTCTATTTTAACTGTCACAGCTTTTATCATCTTTACGGTAATGGTTTAGGACCAGCAGACACATTGACCAATTGTATGCAAGTTAAGCAATCCCACATGACACTGCTCAGCCAATCAGGTCAGAGCGTTCCAGGAAGTAAACACTGATTCCTCAGGTCAGATGACTGAGTTTAGACTCAGGTGGTGATGGGAAAGGATAGAAATGAAAATGAAGAAAGGGAGGGAAACAACTTCTGCTGTGAAGGAAGGAGACTAAAGGGGAAGAATGAAAAGAACAAATGATGTTCTCCAGAAACAGAAGAGTGGACTGTGGAGGTGGAGCATTTCATCCAGAAAGAACTGGTTCCTGATCAGCTTTGCTCTGAGAACAGTCTGTCTCTTATCATTAAACGTGTGAAACTTCATGATGAGTCACAACATGAAGGTCTGGACCCTCTGAAGTCAGACCACCAGGATCCTGAACCACACCACCCAGGGACATCATCAGCGTTCCCTCAGAGCTGCTGGGACTCTGAGCCTTTATCTGAAGACCTCTCCCCCGACCTGAGGAGGTTCAGTATCTCAGGATCTTGTTGTCTAGTGAGGAAGAAGGGAGATCCACAGGCAGACCGGTCCAGCGTCTGCAGTGATGGATGCTGAACCGGTTTGTTGTGGTGAAGAAGGAGCTGAGCCAGTTGATCCTCACCTGGTCATGAGTTTTGAGTAAAGATCCAAAAAACCAGATCACAAATACAGAAATGAGTTTCTCTGCTGGACTCACCCTTAGAGACAGGGTGAGGAGCTCAGACATTCGGGGACAGACTCTAAGTAGAACTGCTGCTCCTCCTTATTGAGAGGAGCCAGTTGAGGTGGTTCATCTGGTCAGGATGACTCCTGGACGCCTCCTTGGGGAGGTGTTTCAAGCACGTCCTGCCAGCAGGAGGCCCCAGGTCAACCTGGAGGAAGTACATGTCCAGTCTGGCCTGGGAAAACCTGGGAGTCCCAGCAGAGGAGCTGGTGGAGGTGGGCAGTGGGAGGACAGTCTGGGATTCTGCCCCCTGACCCTGATCTTGATAAGCAGAGGAAAGCCAGGCGAGGCGAGGAGGGGTTGTTAAAGAATGAATGAGTGTAGTCGCTGAAACACTAGAAGGGAAAACAAAAACAAGAGCTTTGTGATGAAATAAAACAAATGTCAGCAAGAAAATGAATTATTGACTCAGAAGTGCTGACTCAGCTAGATAAAGCCAAGCATCAGGCAGCGTATGGGCTCAGCTGGTAGTGGATGTCAAGGGTTTCAACACAGAGCACTGTGATGGAGCCACACCCCTTCAGACCAGAACTAAGGAGAAGACCTGGTCCTCCAGGAGACGTTCACAAAGATGAACAGAGTAAAAAACTCTGGACTCCATCACCACAGATGGAGCTCCTGCTATGAGAGAGAGGATCTCCTAACTTACCACTGCATCATTCACCAAGCTATCCTCTGAGCATCCTAGCATAGCAGCTTCATTAACATAGCACTTGAAAACAAAAGGTTTAGGTTAAAACAACAAGAACAAGATAAAAACACCAGAAAACTAACAGGAGTCCTTCTAGACTAAAGGCTAAAGAATTAAAATGTCTGATCTAAAGTTTAGGAGCTGAGACTAAAAACCTGGATGTCCGACCTCTAGTCTCCTGTTGGATTGTGGAACAACTAACAGCTGCTCTTCAGACCTGAGAGGACAGGACAGGACAGGAGGCTGCAGGAGGTCAGACAAGCTGCCATTAAAGACTTTAAAAAAGAAAATTAAAACAGATTTGATGGTGAACCAGGAGCCAATGAGGTGAGACTGCTGTAATGTGCTCCCTCTTCCTGTCAGGAATCTGGAGGCTGCGTCTTGGACCAGCTGATTCTAGAGACTCAATCAGTGTTTCTAGATGGGAACAGCAACTTCCCCCCCCAGAGATTGTCAACTGATACAGCTGCAGGTCTGAGCAGCATCTTCCTGACACTATTATTATTTTCGTTATTGCCAACTTCAAAATGACTATTTCTAAACTGTTCAGGAGGGAGGGAGGGACTGTCTCCCTAGGGGGAGGGGTTTCTAACTAGGTTAGCTAACGGGTAATATAGAGTTCTAACTGTAGAGGTTAGCTAACAGGTAATATAGTGTTCTAACTGTAGAGGTTAACTAACAGGTAATATAGTGTTCTAACTGTAGAGGTTAACTAACAGGTAATATAGAGTTCTAACTGTAGAGGTTAACTAACAGGTAATATAGAGTTCTAACTATAGAGGTTAACTAACAGGTAATATAGAGTTCTAACTGTAGAGGTTAACTAACAGGTAATATAGAGTTCTAACTGTAGAGGTTAGCTAACGGGTAATATAGAGTTCTAACTGTAGAGGTTAGCTAACGGGTAATATAGAGTTCTAACTGTAGAGGTTAGCTAACGGGTAATATAGAGTTCTAACTGTAGAGGTTAGCTAACAGGTAATATAGTGTAGAGTTCTAACCCATCAGTGGGACTTTTTAGATCAATAGTTGCTTTAAATACTAGAAAACAGCTAACTTGCTCATTTGTTTGATCTGCAGCAGTGTCTCTCCTCATCTGACTAGACATGAGTATTTCCTGGTCATGGGACTGCTTCCTGTTTCTAGAGACTCCACCCACTCTGAGTTACGTCACAGGTGGGCGTGGTCCTGACTAGATAAATAACAGGTAGAAGCCACATCAGGATGACCCCGATGACCTTTAAGATATTTATTTTTAAATTCAGTTTGATCAGAAAAAGTCAATGTTCAACTGTAGATAATCAAAATGGGGGGGGGGGGGCTGACGTGGTCAGTCATCAGGTCACAGCTGATATTTATAGAGAATACAAAACAACGGCAGTACAGACGCTCCATAAAAACAACATAAATATTAGAAATACAGACGTTTTGAACACATCAGCTGACATCAGTATAAACATCTTGGTCCCCTCCCAGAATGAGAACCCAGACAACTGGATGATGGTAGGAAGCAGTCCAGCTGTCCCAGCACTTCCTCCTCAAACACCTCAGCTGGTTTGGTCCATCAGGAATGTTTTTTTCATCTATTTGTAAAACAGGTGCACGTCCTGAACGCAGTCCAGTAGACAAGAAAGACTCGAACTTTAAAACCACTCAAGTCCAGGTTTTGATTTTGCAGCTTCAGAGTTCCATCCCTCAGACCAGACACCAAGCAAAAGCATCTGTGCTCCTGGAGGGTTTAATACACGAACATCCAGGTGGCACACCATTTCTAACAAAAACGACTCCTCTTACCACAGCCAGCCAATCAGCTGCTGCAGTCTGACCATATTTTAAAGAGACTTTCTGCTGCATTTAGAGGAAAACTCTCCATGTTCTTGTAAAGTCCCGCTGTGACACACATTTAGAGTGAGGTATTTACCACCTGAGAGCTGGAGGTGTTGAGTCTCAAAGAAAAGAAATGATGAAATTAAGCTCCTGCTTGGACTGTTGCCTTCACAGAAAATCGGCAGGTTTATCAGGAGAAATCTAAACCACCATCTCCTCCAGTGACCAGCGTCAGACCACCTCAGGTTTCCTCTGTTTGAGCTGCCTGGAGTTTGAGTTCATGTTGCTGTGGTCTGTGTCTGCTTAAGTCGCATGTTTGGTGCTTCTGAAGTGCTTCTTTGTCCTCTGATGCTCAAAAAACTGTTTGAATTTCTGAAGGACTTTGGTCTGAAGACGCTGTGGTGCGCTCGCTGCATCAGCCTCAACGTTTAGCATCAGGGTTTCTGCTCTACACAGTGAAGAACATCAAACTCTAGAGTTTCATTCTGAGTATTCGATGTTTGTAGGAATGGTGATGGACATGGTTTTATCCAGCAGAAGGTTCAGGTTCCTGCAGCATCACTCAGAGCAGGAGGCTGAGGTGTGTCTGAAGGAGAACCTCTGGGTTTGACCCGTTTCTCTGTGAGGCGTCAGTCTAGGCAGGAGCTCTGTTTACTTAACAGATGATGACGTAATGCTTTGCATCCTGAAGATCTCTCAGATATGAAGGTGATGCAGGATGTATGTAAATGCTGGGCTGGTGTTAGAAGGTTGCTCCTCAGAGGGCACGTTGTTTCTGTGACACCTTGAGGGCGTGCGTCACGGGATCTGGAGCTGCAGGTCCTCCTCCTCCTCATCAGCGTCGCTGCTCGGCCCATCTGTGCTCTCAGGACCGAAGCGAGCGGATCGTATCTTCCCAAACAGACCAGGACTCTGCTGCTGGCGCCGCAGCCTGAGGCAGACAGATCAGAAAACATGTGACCAGTAAGTAGCGTGTTCATCGTGTGTCCTGGCCCCTGCAGGTCTGTGCTGTGTGTTGCTCCTGCACCTCCTGCGTGTTAATGTAAGACGGTCTTTTGTTGTCAAAAGGCTACATCAGCTGCAGAGTTGCAGTTTGCCGTTTGTGTTAACCTCTGACCCTACAGAAGCACTACACTCCCTCCCTGTTCCCCGTCATGCCTACATGCACTCTGACCCTCGAGGTATGACAGATGTTACGTCGAGGAGTTAATGGTTTTGTATCTTTTGTTGTTTAATTATTAAACACTCAAAAAGTATCGAAAATTGGTACCGTTAAGTACCGGTATCGATTCGTAGGTACTGAGAATTGGTACCTAATCGATTCAAAGGTGAAAGGTACCCATCCCTACTCAGTGACTTCTGCCCCAGAGATTGGACAGTCCGTCCCCAGGTCTCCCAGCTCTGGTTCCTCATCAGAAGGCATGTTGGTGGGATTGAGGAGCTCCTCAAAGTATTCCTCTCATTGCCCGACTATAGTCCCAGTTGACATCACCAGCTCCCCATCTGCACTGTAAACAGTGTCAGTCCTCCACTGAGGCGCTGGGTGGTTTGGCAGACGGTTACCACCATGACTGGCACCAGCACCACAGCTCCAGCTGCCTCAACAATAGCAGAGTGGTACAAGGTCCATTCAGACTCCATGTCCCCACTGCTCTCAGGACGCGTCTGAGCAGCACCTGATCCAGGTGACAGCTCCGCCCCTCTCCTCACCTGAGTGTTAAACATACAGCTGCAGGTCAGATGATGCAACTACAAACTCGATCATCGACCTTTGACCCAGGCTGTCCTGGTACCAGGTATACAGATGGGCATCCTTGTGTTCCAACATGGTGTTTGTTATGGACAAACTGCGCCCCATTAGGAAGTCCAATAACAGAACACCACTCGAGTCACGCCCCTCCAGGTCACGCCGTCATTGCTCACATGAGCACTGAAGTCCGCCAGTAGGACTATGACGTCCCCAGTCAGAGCGCTAGCTAGCACTCGTCCCAGAGACGCCATAAAGGATGGGTACAAACTAGTCAGGACCTGTTCCTGACCTGAAGCTACCATCTCATCCCCCAGGGTAAACACCAACATACAGGCTGAGGTGGATGAACAAACACCTGAATCTGAGCTGATGGATGCATCATGGGAAATGTAGTTACCATCATTAGTCTTCATTACACTGATATTCTATTTAATCACACATATTAGTAATTTACTGGTTTCACGTCTTCATTTAAACGCCCCACTGACACCAGCATGGAGCAGCTGCTGCAGCGCGACCTTCAACCTCCAGACATCACTAATGGATCTGATCCAGAACCAGCTGGTACAGAGTTCTGGATCAAACTGAGGTTTTTACAGCTGTAATGGTTAAAATACTGTATTGATTTTTTTAAATTTGATGGACAAATCTGAAGGACATCAGTCATTTTGACGGATTAATTCACACACCTGAGCACTTAGTGGAGAGTCAGCAGATTAATTATCTCTCTCTCTCCTGATGACCTCATTAGCTTCACCCGAAAAAAATATCACAGCAGCTGAGAGTCCGAAGTTTCTTCAAAAACCTGAATAACTGATGGGACAGAGTGGAGGATGAAGGAGTTTGATTTCACTCAACCATTCAGGTTCACGAGGAACAGGAGGAAGTTTTCAATGGTTCCGTCCTGTTTTCAATCGATTCATCTCATCATTTAAATGCAGGGTGATCATAATATTCTCTATGAGGTGAGAATCAGGCGTGGATATTTGTCTGTAAATCGTTTCCGTGTGTGCGCGTGTCCGACGCAATGTGACCGTCAGAATAATTAAATTAATTGCTCAGAATGAGTCGGTTCATTAGAGAGAGAAGGAAAAACCTGTGATAAATATAAAGATTTTTTTAAACCCCTCCAGTTCTGACAGACTGGCTCTGATGATCTCGGGCCGGGTTCGAGCTCATTTGAGGTTCAGGTGAATTGTGTTGGGCGCGTCTTTTTATGGGTGCTGCTGCGCGGTGCTGTGACACCGTCAGGGAGCTGGGACAGGATTCCCTCCCTCTCTTTTGATCGAACCCAACGCAACAATAATTTAAATATTAGACCCTAATCGACCCGACCGTTCAGGTCGGTTGAAAATGAGAACTCTAAATAAAAACATAAACTTCGACATGAATGTAAGAGAATGAAGCCAGGCAAAGAGCCGCATGCGGCTCTAGAGCCACGGGTTGGCCCCCCGGTCTAGAACCTGATCAGGAACCAGTCAAAACATCAGCTGTTAGCATTAGCAAGCTCTCAGGGAGCAATGGATTATGGTCCATTTCCCCCTCTGTGTGTGTGTGTGTGTGTGTGCGCGCGCGTGTGTGCACGCCTCACCTGGACTGTAGGTGCTCCAGCTGTACCTGCAGATTCTCCGTCTGCTCCACCTGCTCATCCAGAGACCTCTGCAGTTTTCTGGTCTGATTATGAGATTCATCCAACTGGAAACAGAAAAACACTTTGTGTTTCCAGAACCCATCAGAGGACAGGCAGCGTCTCTACAGTCAGGGCTACCTCCAGTTTCTAGAGACTCCACCCACTCAGTGATGTCACAGGTGGGTGTGGTCCTTACTAAATGACAGAACGCCACTTCAGGATGACCCTAATGACCTTTAAGATGCTTATTTAAAATTCAGTTTGATCATAAAAGTTTTAATGTTCTTTTTTATTATTATTTTTTTATTTATTTATTTTTTAAAAGTTTTAATGTTCTACGGTAGACCACCAGGTCATGACCTCTCAGACGCCAGGTCACGACCTCTCAGACGCCAGGTCACGACCTCTCAGACGCCAGGTCACGACCCGTCAGTCGCCAGGTCACGACCTCTCAGACGCCAGGTCACGACCTCTCAGATGCCAGGTCACGACCTGTCAGTCGCCAGGTCACGACCTCTCAGACGCCAGGTCACGACCTGTCAGACGCCAGGTCACGACCTGTCAGACGCCAAATCACGACCTCTCAGACGCCAGGTCACGACCCGTCAGTCGCCAGGTCACGACCCGTCAGTCGCCAGGTCACGACCTCTCAGTCACCAGGTCACGACCTCTCAGTCACCAGGTCACGACCTGTCAGTCACCAGGTCACGACCTGTCAGACATCAGGTCACAGCTGAGAACCGGTTTGATGCAGAGTTTAGAACAGTGGAAACTCTCTAAACACAGACCCTCCTGATACCAGACAGCTCATCACACCCAGTCCGGGTCCCACCTCATCCTCAGCCTGTCCCAGCTCCTTCTTCAGCTCCTCCACTCTCAGACGGAGCTTCTTGACTTCAGCATCGTGGCTCTCCACCCTCCGGTTGGTATGGACCAGCTCTGCCGTCTTCTCCTGGAGCTGCTTCTTTAGCTTCACGTGAACATGACGAAGATCAGCCAGCTCCTGAAGACACCAGAGCAAATGTTCCTGACTCAGAACTGGATACCCAGCTTCTCTGTGTAATATTAAAAAACATGGTGTGGTCATTTAAAAACTATGATTCAGCAGCTAAGGATGAGATGAACTATGTGGGTCAGAACAGAGGTCAAACTTAGAAGAAGCAGATCTATAACCAGGGACGAATCGATACCAGCGTTTTTCAAACTGAGTACAAGTACTTATATTTGAGTATTTGCCAATACAGAGTACTGATACAAGTACTAATAAATGCCACTGATGTAAATCAGAGGTGGGGAAGCTCTGGCCTCCAGGCTGTATACGGCCCGTCACGCAATGTCAAATAATAAATTAAACTCAGAGGGAAAAAAGATCAACAACCGACGGTGGTTCTGTGATGAAATCGACAGTAACTCGTATGTTGGAGCCTGGACTGGAGTCAGTGAACACACCAGCAGTCGAGGCTCAGAGAGAGATAGGACAGGCACACATGTCCGGGTCAGCCCGGGTACTGGTGTGTTGTTGTAGTATGAAGCACACACTGAGGATGATCCGATCTCACTTCCTGTTGTGGGGCGGGCGACCTGCTCTGAGGTCCGGAGTGCAGCGCGAGGTTTCTGGTCCAGGGGGAGGGGGTGTGTCTGTGGTCCAGATCCACTGGGTTAGAGTCTGAATGTGGTTTGGTCCAACAGAACAAATCAGTCAGATACTTCGTTTATGTTTATTTATGTTGATTTTCTTAGCGGACGCTTTTATCCATAACGAGTTAACACGTTTTAACAACCTATCAGGCATGTTGTGATCTGTGGGGGAAACCTACGCATGAGGAGAACACGCCAACTCCACACAGAAAGGTAGCAGCTGGGACTCAAACCTGCAACCTTCTACCCAACATCTGCTCCACCATGCAGCTGATGAATACCAGTTTGGCCTTTTTTAAATAAACCTGTTAAAAACAGAATAACTGATCAGCAGCAGGCGGTTATGTTACAACAAGACGCCATAGAAGGTCAGGATTTAGCCACTCAAGCTGGTTACGACCACGACCTGCAGGCAGGTCCAGACCTGTTCATGCTGTCTAATCAGCACCTGTGAGGAGGGATGGGTTATCTGAGGAGAAGCGCTGACTAGTGAACGATACTTGAGAGTAACGGGTCTTTACTGTCTGGAGAAAATGTTTCAGGTCTTTGAGTTCAGCTCATGAAAAATGGGAGCAAAAACCAAAGTGTTGAGTTTATATTGTAGTTCTGTTTGTTTGGAGGTAGCTGCTCTTAAAGTGGGTTTAAACCATGACTCCTCTGGTCTGCACTGGAATTAGCTATGAATAACTGTAGTGGGAGCTAATGGGATCATTAATAATGCACCACTGTCACTAAATGGACTTTCCTGTTGATGGTGCTGACTCAGCGTTCCTCCCTCCTGCCTGCATCTAATGGCTCCCCAGACGGAGCCTCCTCCTAGAAGCTGCTGTGAACTCGCTCTGCAGCGCAATTAAAAGAAATAAAAACTATGAAAACACTAAAAGCCTGGCCTACTTTACAGAGTGGGACGTTTATTAACTTCTTTATTCAGGTTTGATCTCTGTTAGATCCTCAGCTACAGAACTGATCTGGTTTCATTCTGCTGATTCTCTATTCATGTTTATCTGATGTTCAGATACGTCAGAGCCGACAGACACACAGACTCCAGGAGGGTTGTCAGTTTGAACCCCGCTCCAGCTGGGTCACCTGGTCTTTGGATCAGATGCTTCACCTGCACCAGCTGCTGGTGGAGGAGTCCTGATGCTTCTTTTCTCCGTCTACAGTGTAGCTCACTGCCAGCGGACCAGCTCAAAGTTACAGGCCCACTGGGGATTAAGATGCCCGATGATCAGTCCAGCCAGATCCACTTCCAGACCCAGGACAGGGGCTTTCAGTGTGAGCTACTCGGTCAGGTGATCCACACGTCTCCGTCCCCTGAGCGCGTCACAACCTGGACTGGCTCTGTATTTGTGGGTAAGCTGCGCCATTTCTGTGCCCTTAGATCAAGTTACTGGTGAGGACACGTCACCTCCATCCACGCTAAATCTACACCCTTTACCTTCACTATTCTCACATAGCTTCAATTCCACCTCTCTCACACACACACACACACACACACACACACACACACACACACACACACACACACACACTGGGAGGGAGGGAGAGAGAGAGAAAGATGGAGACTTTCTCTCTTGAAAAGAGGGAAAGAGATTTAACAGAACTTTTTTCTCTTTTTTTCAAATTGACTGAAATCTGTCACCACGATGGAGAACTTTAACCTGATTAACAGGCTAATATTACAGCAGTCTGTGGTTTTATTTTAATGATTTTTCTCAAAATTTCAACAAAAATAGTTTAAAAAGTGAATTTAGTCTTTTTTCCTGAAGATTAGTCTTGAACAGGGGGGCTGTTATAATTGGGTCGTCCTATATTCGGGTTAATACGGTAAAAATGCTGCATGGTGGTCCAGTTGTTGCCTCGCAGCAAGAAGGTCACAGGTTCGACTCCTGGCTGTGTGTGTGTTCTCTCCATGCATGTGTGGGTGGGTTTCCTCCAGGTACTCCGGTTTCCCCCACAGATCACAACATGCCTGATAGGGTGATTGTAAGTCACTGGATAAAAGTGTCTAATAAATGAATAAACATAAACAAATGGTAGTCCCCTTTAGCTGAGACAGAACATCCTCATCCTCTGAATGTTTGACTCTTCACAGTTTTCTGGTTGCACCTCTACTGTTCAGTGATTCTGATGATGAAACGTCTCAAAGCGTTTCTGCTCACCTTGTTCTTCTCAAACATCTCGCTCTGGATAGCCTTCAGGTCCGTGTCCAGAGCCGAGGCAGCCTGCCGACGTTTCTTTGCCAGCTGCTCCTCCAGGTCTTCAGCCTGGGCTCTGAGTTTCTTGTTGTCCCTCTCCAGGGCCAGCTTCTCCGTCTCCAGGCGCTCCCTCCGCCCCCATTCAGCAGCGTTCTCCACCTGCAGCCTCTCCATCTGATGGAGACATGAAGATAGACACAGACTGAGATGACAGCAGCCTGCAGCAGGCTGACCACATCAACCTGGACAAACGTCTGCTTTTTTTAATTGTTCTGCTCATTTCAGTCGAGGCTTCTAAACATCACCACTAAAGGCCTATTCATCCTCCACGAGAACTCAGTTGTCGAACTATTTCAGCAACGTGTCATCAGGTGTGTGTGTGGAGGGGAGGGTGTGTGTGTGTGTGGAGGGGAGGGTGTGTGTGTGTGTGGAGGGGAGGGTGTGTGTGTGTGTGGAGGGGAGGGTGTGTGTGTGTGGAGTTTAAAACGATCCGTCCTCGCTTCAGTCTACGTGAGGAGCGGAGGCATACGGGTCTCCGGCGCAAACCCTCGCGGTCTGCGCTGGACCTCCTAGCGCGGGTCGATCCAGACCGTCACCCTTCAGGTCCGTCCGCACAAAGCAGAACAGCAGGCGCCGGAGAAAAACGTCAACCGCTAACCGCACTAACCACGCTCATCCTCCCTTTCCGACCAATCACAGCAGATGTTCTCGGACATCCTGCCGAACAAAGTTCGGCTCGGCTGATGTGCACAAGAACAAGCCGTTAGCGCTGCCGAACTGCGAGGGTCAGCGAGAACAAAATGACGTCATTTTGTTCTCGCTGACCCCCAGCGAGAAGAAAGTTTTTCTCCTCATGGAGGATGAATTGGCCTTACGAGTGTAGAGTCAGGAAACCAACTCATGAACTGTACTGGCACGGAAAAGTGAGCATATAACCCCGATCTTAGCTTCCCTTCACTGGCTCCCTGTTTGCTACAGGATTGATTTTAAAATTTTAATGCTAGTTTTTAAGGCACTTAATGGCTTGGCCCCCTCCTATTCATCAGATCTCCTAGAACAGCGCTCCAACTCCAGAACACTCAGGCCAAACAATCGAATAAACCTCTCTGTACCCAGATCTAAACACAAGAGTAAGGGTGATGGTTCCTTTGCAGTGTCGGCTCCAGGATTGTGGAACAAACTTCCTCTGCGTATTAGATTAGCTCAGAGTTTGGGAGGCTTTAAAAAGCTCTTAAAAACTCACCTTTTCTCCAAGGCTTTTAGCAGGTAGAGCCTGTGTTTGCTCCTTGTGCTGGCTTTGTTCTGATTGTTTTAATTTTGGGATTTTTATTATCTCTTTATTTTTATCCTTGCTTTTATGATCATGTTGTATTTTATTGTTTTGATGTGACTGTTTTTATTGTTGCTGTACAGCACTTTGGTGCAGCTCTGTTGTTTTTAAAGTGCTTTATAAATAAACTGACATTGGTCTCTATCTTAGCCAGCCTCTGAGAACTCCAGCTGCCGACCCGTGATGGGGATGGCCTGATGTTGGTCTCAGAACTCTGCTCTAGTGAGCGTTAGCTGAACAC
This sequence comes from Callopanchax toddi, assembly GCA_006937965.1. NCBI lineage: Eukaryota > Metazoa > Chordata > Actinopteri > Cyprinodontiformes > Nothobranchiidae > Callopanchax > Callopanchax toddi. Next base: position 525,021 of record SSNR01000238.1, read on the forward strand.
ATCTTCAAAACCCATTTAAAGACTTGGATCAACCGTGGTTTTGTTCTTTATCTTGGTAATAAAGAACCTGTCTCCTCCCACATCGGGGTCTGTTCTCGAGTGTCCTCACCTCAGCTCGGAGCTCCGCCAGCTTCTTGTCCATGCTGGTCCGAGCTCCCAGCTCGTCCTCCAAGTCTTCAGATATGCGGCCGAGTTCATCCTGATGCATCTCCTTCAGCAGGTTCAGCTAAGTGGTGTCAAACAGAAGGAACACAGAACGTCACACTGCTCTACTCTCACTGGGTTACAGACGATAACCTGATCCAACTACACCAACCAATCAGGTTATAGAAAAACCCTGAGAGGAGAGACAGGAGAGTGTGTGTGTGTGTGTGTGTGTGTGTGTGTGTGTAAGTGTGTGTGTGTGTGTGTGTGTGTGTGTGTGTGTGTGTGTGTGAACTTATACCAATAATATCTGTACATCAAAAGGTATTGAATGCTCAAAAAATATACTAAAAGTAACCTTAAACATGACCTGATGACAGAGTTAGGATTCACGAAGCATCCTTCACTTTATGTAACCAGTTAAAACTCACTGAAACCTAGATCTGATTTCTGAAGGTCACCTGGTTCTCAGTCAGAGCAGGAAGCAAACGTAAAACAGTTAAATCACATGGAGCATTAGAATATACATGTAGCTGTACAGTCAACACACACACACACACACACACACACACACACACACACACACACGAAGTATTTGTAAATGTTTTAGATTGTTAAACATTTGCATGGTGAAGTAATTTGCTGCGTGGGACTGGAAACCTGTCCTAGTGTCCCCCGCCTCTCGGCTCCTGATGTTAGACACCAGCGACCCTCAGTGGAGGATAAAGTAGTTACAGAAAACGGATGGAAGGATGTTTATGCTCCTGTGCTGGTAGGAACAGTGACTGATGATGAGGTAACTCTAGACAACATGCAGTTAACGACGGTGACAGGTTTTAATCCACAGCTCTATTCTTGGAGTTCAAGTCTCTGCAGCTGTGTTTCCATGCATCCAGTGGAGCAGTGAACCAAAGGCTTTGGGGTCTGGTTTTTGGGGTCCAAGCTCACAGTAGCAGGGGAGTGCAGCTTTGAAGCCTATAGGTGGCGCTGTTTTTAGAGGGACTGTGTTTTTGTCCCCGAGTACTAAACATAAGACTACAAGTACTTATTTGTTGGATGAGATTAAATATTCTGGTCATAAAAATGGAACAATGATTATAGAAATGTACTAATTAAACTAAACGTTTTCCCTCCAGGAGCAAAGTGTAAAGTAAGGAGTAAGGAGTAAAGTGATTCAGTACATCAGAGTACCAGCTGTCCTCCGCTCTCCTGCTGCTGCTGCCTACCTGACATAAATGTCAAAAGATCTAAAGAACCAGGAGTTTAATCTGAGAGTCTCAGCAGCTCAGGGACTTAAATCAGTATCAGACATTTGATTCACCTCTACTGTTGTGTTTTTAGTCCTTTACATGGTTCACAGGAGGGAGACGGGACAAAAGGTGTCTACAGCTGAATTACTAGGGTTGATATGCACCGGGGACATGAGTTAGGGGCGCTGGACTCCTTTTAGTTCTAGTTTCCCGTTTGATTCTCGGTCATCATCCCTCTGCAGGTCTAGACTGGCCCCAAGTGGTCCAACGCTGCCAAGACAGCAGCAGCTCTGTCCTCCGATGTCTCCATTCTGTTGAAAGTCTCGGCTTCTTGGTCTAACCTGCTGACTATCGTCTGTTGACCTCTGTAAAGCACCTTGTGAGGCGCTATAGAAATAAAACTGTGTGTACTACTGTACTATGTTGTATTTTAATGTATTATGTGAAAACAAAACAAAATTCTAACAATTATTTAAATAAAATGTATTCTAATAATTGATATAATCACCTGTGAAGTAAAATAAGTGATTTTACTTTAGTTTTGTAAATAGTTGAGACCTGCATCAGAAGGTAACGGGTCATGACTAGGACAGGATTCATGTAGTATTACTCTCTCAGAAATGACTTCACTCAGGGTACAATAAACTATACCATGTTGACAAGGGACTGTCCAACTAGAGAACTCACTGGGTCGTTCTATCAGAACCACACCCACCGATGACATCACTCAAAGTGAGCGGAATAGTCGTAGTACTAGTATTATTAGTAGTAGTATTAGTAGTTGTAGTAGTAGTAGAAGTATTATTATTATTATTGGTAGTAGTTATTTAAGATCCAAGTACTTGCAAAACCTTGATAATACCACATAAAGATTTGAGTACTTTTAAGGATTTCAGGCACCTGTCAAACCCCTGAATGAAGTTCTAAAGCACCGGTGGAACATTTTAGAACAAGAGTTGTTTAAATACCTAAAAATGAGCTGAGTTTGTCACCAATCTGCAGCAGCGTCTCTCCCAATCGGACTAGCTTCAGTCCCAGGACTACTTCCTGTTTCTAGAGACTCCGCCTACTTCGTCAGTGATGTCACTGGTGGGTGTGATCCTTACTGACAGCTCACCACTTCAGAGTGACCCTTCAAGGATTTCCAGGACATTCCTGATGGAACTGTGCTCAGAGCCGTGTGCTGGTAGACCAATCAGGATCCAGTCTGAGCCGGCCCGTCCCACCATGTGAGACCAAATCAGCCCTACTCAACCAGACCTCAGTCTCCCTGTTGAACATTAAGGTGGATCTCCCAGCTAAAGCTGGTTTTCCTGGTGTGATCAGAGCGACCAACAGGACACATGTTGTATACTTAACCTAAGCCTAGTTTATACTTCTCCGACAGCACGTTTGCGCTCACACGCAGACGTATTGATGGAGATGTTTTTGATTTTTACTTCTCCGTCAGTGTTGTGAAGCAATTCTCCACCAGGACAGCAGAGGGCGCATAACTTTTCTGCAGTAATGCGTCGGTCGACCAAAGTTTGTTTATTTCAGCTCATTAATGGCCGACAGAGAGCAAATTTTAATTGAGTTTGAACAGACTGATCTCGAGGAACAAACAATGTTGTTAAAAAGAATTAAACAGGAGTGAGGAGACAGCGGCGTCTGTTGAATGTCCGTCCGTTCAGTGAGGTCGAGGCAGACGACGAGCGAATCTGCAGCTCTTGTTTAACCCTTTAGGGACACTGATGGATTATAGAAATGTTCGTACTTCTTCTGCCAGACGTTTCTGGAGCTGATCCATATCTGCTTCGCCGAGATTTTACTATTACTACTCTGTTGATACCAGCGTCAAGCCGGAAATGATCACGAGGTGTTGGGCCGACCAATCAGAGACGTGCGCTCTCCGTCTCGTTCGACGGATGTTTAGAAAAGTGAGCTCGACTCCGTCCGTCGTCGCGAGGCTGTCGGAGAGCTCTTGCGTCGACGTATAATGGCGTTGCGTGTCTCCGTACTGATGCAGACGGAGAAGTATAAACTAGGCTTTAACAACATCACAGTTTAAAGACACCTTCAGAAAATGTGCAGACGAGTTTCAACAGTCAGTAAAGAATAAAGCACATCATGCATGCAGGTTTGCTGTAAGTGCTCGGTGCGTCTCAGGAGTCCTACCTGTTTGAGGGCTTCCTGTTTGCTCTTGTTGAGCTCCTCATATTTAAGTTTCCACTGACTGAGTTCAGCCTCCAGCCTTTCGATGCTTTTACTCAACGCAAGCTTGTCTCTGGTGGACGCAAAGAGACAACGCCTTAGTGGTTTTCACCTTCCTGTTGCTCCAGTGACAGACTGAATCACACCAGTAGATCATAGGAACCAGTTAGCACTGTTACATTTTCAACTTCCTCCTGTGGTGACTGACTGGGTTTTGTAGAACGTGTCCGTGTTTAAAGTGATAATATGCAACTTTTTCATATTTTTAAATCTTTTCCTTGAGCCAGTCTGTGCTAATATGACTCTTTACAGAGTTAATGAAAAGTCACTTAGCCCCATCTGGTGATTAGATCAGGAATACCACGATTGCAAGATCTCCGTCACCGTCACGGTACCCAGGAAGTCACGTGTCTCACGAGGGTTAGGCTAACCAAAAGTGGCTAGCTGTTATGCTAGCACTGGAGTGTTTTTAGCTCATGATTCCTGATTTTTTTCAATCTCTCCCTGCTTGAACACAGCTGATTTCTTTGAAAGAGTAAATAACCGCTCCTGTAGAAAGCTATGAAGGCTGAGGAGACATTTCAACAGGTAGATATTGGCGTTTAGAAGCTGAAACAATATGCTAACTTGTGTAATGCAGTAATTTAAAACGGACACCAGAGGGAGCCCAAAACAAGCAAAACTGCATATTATCACTTTAACCCTCTATAAATCAGGACTCCTGAGTTTTCGTTAGTATTTCCTGATGGATGTTTGACCAACAGCTCTGTTCTCTCCTCTCTTTCTCTTCACGTTCAGACTGATTAGATTATTATTACTCATCAGGTTAAAAAACAACATGACTTAACGTTTTCTTCACCTCCTTCAAAACAGCAGGTAAAATACGTGTTAGTAACAATAGAATGAAGGATGGGTTTCTGATTACTGACAGCTGCTGTCAGGACTTTCCAGGCCTTTTTACACCTTCCTCTCTTCATGTGTTCTGTTTTATTACACAGAACTTCATGAGGACATGGATGGTTTGACCTCTCTACATGTGTGGAGGATGGGTTGTTACCAACATCTGGTGAGCAGTTCATGTCAGTAAAAGGTTTACATAGATGTACTTATGAACTGTAGATGTGTTCTAGACTGTAAACGGTTTGTTTTTGAGGGTTTAAACCCTCAGAAAGGAGAGAAGCTGCTGTAGCGCCATGTTTTCTGTCTGCAGAACAACGTGTGTTTAACTAATTTACAGCCAAAGTACTAAATTCCAAAAATAACTAGTGAATGCATTGGTTTCATTTATAAATAAAACAAGAGCAGCATTCAAAGCCTTCAACCCATCCATGACAGTGGTGCGTCTCATCTTACTCTCTCTCCTTCAGGAGGACCTTCTGGGACTCGTCGAGTCGGAGCTGCAGGGCGTTCAGTTTGCTCGAGTCTTCCTCCACGGTGCTGGCGTCGTCCCACAGCTGTCTGCTGCGCTCCTGTCGGCTCAGACCTGAGGACGAGCGTGACCCCGCTGGGTTAACGACTCGAAGGTCCCACGTCTCATCAGAGTCAAGGCCAGCTGCTCCTGAACGCAACACGGACTCCAGCAGTTCCATGTCCTGATGGAGCAGGTAGAAGACACATCAGCTATAAAAATACAGACCAGAGTGATTGGCTGAATCCATGACTTCTATAATAGATGTATGAGACGAGCATTATGCTCTGATCCAAACATGTGCAGCCACATAAACACAGGGAATGCTTTTAAACCAGATGACTAACTAATAATCAGCTGGTAGCCTGTAACTAATAATCGGCTGGTAACCCGTAACTAATAATCAGCTGGTAGCCTGTAACTAATAATCAGCTGGTAACCTGTAACTAATAATCAGCTGGTAGCCTGTAACTAATAATCAGCTGGTAGCCTGTAACTAATAATCAGCTGGTAGCCTGTAACTAATAATCAGCTGGTTAACCCGTAACTAATAATCAGCTGGTAACCCGTAACTAATAATCAGCTGGTTAACCCGTAACTAATAATCAGCTGGTTAACCCGTAACTAATAATCAGCTGGTAACCCGTAACTAATAATCAGCTGGTTAACCCGTAACTAATAATCAGCTGGTTAACCCGTAACTAATAATCAGCTGGTTAACCTGTAACTAATAATCAGCTGGTTAACCTGTAACTAATAATCAGCTGGTAACCTGTAACTAATAATCAGCTGGTAACCTGTAACTAATAATCAGCTGGTAACCTGTAACTAATAATCAGCTGGTTAACCTGTAACTAATAATCAGCTGGTTAACCTGTAACTAATAATCAACTGGTTAACCTGTAACTAATAATCAGCTGGTAACCTGTAACTAATAATCAGCTGGTTAACCTGTAACTAATAATCAGCTGGTAACCTGTAACTAATAATCAGCTGGTAACCTGTTAATCAGCTGGTTAACCTGTAACTAATAATCAGCTGGTAACCTGTAACTAATAATCAGCTGGTAACCTGTAAGTAATAATCAGCTGGTTAACCTGTAACTAATAATCAGCTGGTTAACCTGTAACTAATAATCAGCTGGTTAACCTGTAACTAATAATCAGCTTGTAACCTGTAACTAATAATCAGCTGGTAATCTGTAATTAATAATCAGCTGGTAATCTGTAATTAATAATCAGCTGGTAACCTGTAACTAATAATCAGCTGGTAACCTGTAACTAATAATCAGCTGGTAATCTGTAATTAATTATCAGCTGGTAACCTGTAACTAATAATCAGCTGGTTAACCTGTAACTAATAATCAGCTGGTAACCTGTAACTAATAATCAGCTGGTAACCTGTAACTAATAATCAGCTGGTTAACCTGTAACTAATAATCAGCTGGTTAACCTGTAACTAATAATCAGCTGGTTAACCCGTAACTAATAATCAGCTGGTAACCTGTAATTAATAATCAGCTGGTTAACCTGTAACTAATAATCAGCTGGTAATCTGTAATTAATAATCAGCTGGTTAACCTGTAACTAATACTCAGCTGGTAATCTGTAATTAATAATCAGCTGGTAACCTGTAACTAATAATCAGCTGGTAATCTGTAATTAAGAATCAGCTGGTAACCTGGAACTAATAATCAGCTGGTAACCTGTAACTAATAATCAGCTGGTTAACCTGTAACTAATAATCAGCTGGTAACCTGAGACAACAGTTCCAGCAATGCTCCAAAGTGTCCTCAATCAGCACATGAAGCTCAGCTGTTCCTAACAGAACCAGAGCTGTAGTGACAGCTGATGACCAGCAGAGGGCCTCTATGGGTAAAACTACCCACATGTGGAAATGCTCTGCATTGTGTGAGACCCAGAACAATGGAGGGAGACAGGAAACAGGTCAGAGCCATGGCTGCAAACACACGTTCATGATTTATCTGGAACTCAAGTGCTCGTGTGTGTGTGTGTGTGTGTGTGTGCGTGTGTGTGCATGCATGCGTGTGTGTGAGAGAGAGAGAGACAGAACACTATTTTGTGTCTGAAATGCACTCCCAAGTCAAAAAACATCACAAATCATGAGAATTTAATCAAACTTAAGTGTTAGAAATGCACCATAACGTGTCACGAGTTTACATTGTAAGAGTTCAAAGATTTAAAGTGTTAAAGCTGCACTCGTTAATTTGGTAAACAATGTAGCTTTTAACGTTTCTTTAATGCCTCTTAACAACGTTCTAATATAGTATAGCTACAAATATATTGTGGAGATTAAAAAACCCCTGAAAGAATCAGTAAGGTGGTTGTCCTGCAGTTCTCTAAAAACTTCAGCCAATCCTATCGTTGCGTCCGGCTGTCTGTCTCGCTGAAGCGCACTGCTTGGATCCGCCATTAATCCACCCGGGCGCATTTTGCAGCTGAACATCCCAGAAGTGAGAGAAGGACAGAAACAGCCGACTGTATAACACTATAGGTGTTAAACACTCAGGTAAACCTGACATGCACATAACTGGGAGAACTGGAATCTGACCTTTTGCTGACCCATCCTCTGCTGGTCCAAGTCCACGTCCCTCACTGGTTCTGGTTCTGGGGATCCTGGTGGTCCCTCCACCGTACCATCAGGCTTACAGTCAGTGTGGAGCTTGGAGGAGGAGGGGGAGGAAGTGGGGGAGGAGGGAAGGATAGATGAAGAGGATGAGGAGGATGTAACGTGAGGGTGTGTGGGGGAGGTGGAGGGAGAGGTGGTGGGAGCGGGGTGCAGCGTGTCGTCGCCCCGGAGGCGCAGCATCTCCTGGCGCAGTGTCTCGTTCTCTGAGGCGAGCTCCTGCCTCTCCCGCCGGACTCCAGTCAGCTCCTTGGTCAGGACGTCCAGTCGCTGCCTGAGCTGACGGATCTCGTCTCGCGCTCGGTTACGCTCCGCTCGAACCTGGAACACATAAACCCAACGGAGCCATCAGCTGAGAACCTGACGGGTCCTTTCCTCCTGAACAGAACATCTGGATGTCCAGTGAGTCTGTGGAGCTACCAGGAGAAGTCTGGTGAAGAGGGCCCACCTTGCTCCATTTCTCTCTCCAGTTGGCAGTGCAGTCTGACCACCACCTCATGGTCTTCTCCATCTGGGCCGCTCTGGCACGAGCCTCCTCCAGCTCCCGGAGCCTCAGCTCCTCCCTGCTCTCCCAGTCGGCCCCCTCGCCCAGAGAGCCCAGTCCCAGGCTCCCCAGTCCAGGGGACAGCAGCAGCGGGGGGCTGGAGCTGGGGGTTTCTCCGGTGGGGCTCGGGGTGTGGGCGAGGCTGTCTGGGGAGCGGATCCCCCGGTCTGACCCCAGACCGAGGCTGCACAGCAGGCCGCCTCCAGGTGCCTTGCCCCCATCTGACAGGTGAGGGCTGGGGTTATGGTTCATGATGGCTGTGGGACAATCAGGACATCATAGTTAGGACAAAGGAACCTGGAGGTCCACAAGAGTCAATTCTAAACAACCCGTAAATAAAGCCCCCTCCACACATGTGTACGTGCACACATGCACAAATGTGCACGTGCTGAAAACAGTAATTTTCTAACCATGTACAGTGATCCCTCGTTTATCGCGGGAGGTACGTTCTAAAGTAACCCGCATTAGGTGAAATCTGTGATGTAAGCGGTTTTAATTTTTACAATTATTCCAGATGTTTTAAGGCTGTAAAACCTCTCACTACACAGACAGGCATTAACATTTTCACACCTTTCTCTCTTGTTTAAACACTACCGAACCGTCAGAACGCCAGAATAAATGATTTAATTGAGGTAATGATCATGTCTGATGAACACCGTGTGTTTAGTGGCGGTAATAAGCTTGCAGCTGCTGCGGTGCAGCACCGATAATCTGCTGAGAAGCTGCTTTTTTACGTTCCGCTGCGCTCTCATGAAGGAAGGGAGCATGAGGTCTGCGGTCCAGTGGAGAGGCACCGCGGTTCTTGGGTAGTCCAGCACGCAGTGCGCGTTCTCCAGAGAGGAGTCAGGATGCACTGCACTCTGCGACACTCAGGCAACCGCGCCATATGGAGGAAACAGACTGACAATGGTCAACACAATGTGTTGTTAAATTAAAAAAGCATGCAAAATAAACAACAACAAAAAATCAGTGAAACTGCGAGTCGGTGACAGGTGAACCGTGTTATAGTGAGGGACCACTGTACATAATCTTTTGTTCCATAGAAACAAGCTGCACTGTGACCTCTGACCCCTCATCGGGATGTCAGCAGGATTCTTCTGATCCCCTATAAAAGGACCTGCAGAGACCTGGACGAGGGTCAGAACCCCCAAACGTCGCCTCAGGGCCCTGCCTCCTCAGGGCCCTGCCTCCTCAGGGCCCTGCCTCCTCAGGGCCCTGCCTCCTCAGGGCCCCGCCTCCTCAGGGCCCCGCCTCCTCAGGGCCCCGCCTCCTCAGGGCCCCGCCTCCTCAGGGCCCTGCCTCCTCAGGGCCCCGCCTCCTCAGGGCCCTGCCTCCTCAGGGCCCCGCCCCACTCAGGGCCCCGCCTCCTCATGGCCCCGCCCCACTCAGGGCCCCGCCCTCCCAGTCCATCAGATCCTGAGGAGTTGCTGCATCTTCTATCCAGCAGGAGGATGTTTTGTCCAACATCTCTGTGAGATTTGTTGAATTTAAAATCCTGTTTTCTGTTATCTTTGCCATTTTTCATAAGTCTTTGTCTGCTGACAGCTAAAACCTGAAGTTCCATTTAAAACGGGGCGCTCAGTTCAACTTTAGACTTTACTGAACCATGGCTTTTCTTTCAACACTCATCCAGACCAATTCAGTGGGATTCCAGGTGAGATCGGTCAATAAATAAAACCAGACTAAACACCTCAACCTTTACATCCATTTTTACACAAACTAAAACATTAAGTGCAACAAAGCCAAACGATTCATCACAAACTCTGAAGTTGGATTTGACCTCCTTGATGTCTAGATACCTGTGTGAACTGAGGAACAGGTGATTATGTCACTGACCCCCACCCCGGTCTGATGCCGCTGTACAAGTTTTATATACTTTTTTAGAGATTCTTGTCATGATTTGAGTGTTTCTGAGTTTAAATCAGTTACACATTTATATGTGTGTGTGTGTGTGTGTGTGTGTGTATTATTAAGATTCTCTCCTGTTGGATCTCCAGGCCTTCACATGGTGAGATGTGTTCATGTGAGCAAACAGCTTAATGTGTGTATCTGACAGGACAGGAATGTGTACAGCAGAATACTACTCACAGGCAGCCTGTACTAACTTGTACTTGCTGTTTCAACTCTCAGTGACACATTCTGATTGGTTGAGGTTCATGAGATGGAGCTGAAGGATGTTTAATACGAGGTGAAGTGTTGAATCTACAGCTTCCTGCTGGAAAACCAACGTCTATCAGAAACACAGACGGTTTAGTTAGGAGCTCTCTAAAAGTGTGATTGTTACGGAGAGCCAAAAGTGACAAAATTCAAAAAGTACATAATACACAAAGAAACAAATAAAGCATTAAAGAGCAAATTGAAAGTTTTTTTTTTATTCAAATAAAATTCTGTCCAAAAATACTATTTGAAATGTTTGAGGGTGTTTTGTTTTACAATACATTTTTTTAAACCATTTTTCTAGTCAAAAGTGCTCCTTTTTGCAAAGCTTCTAAAAACGCTTTTTTTTTTTTCATATTTGGACCTGTGACATCACCAGAGGGAGCTCCCAGCTAGGTGGCGCTGCTTACAGTGTTGTCAGATGTAGATAAATAAAGTATTTGTAGGATAATTTAACACTGTACGATCAATAATCCCATAAATATGATCATTTGAGCCCTTTGTTGTGTGGAGTTTGTGACTCTGGTTCAGTCCACACCTGAGCAGAGGGCAGGCGAAGCAACACAGCTCAACCACCACAGTTTGAGAGGATTTCAGCAGCAGGTCCCTCAGCGTGAAGGGAACAACGTTACACCAGTCTGGCAACATAAATCAGTAATAAGCCTTAGAAAGTATAACGAGTCTTAGAAACCAATATATACATTATAACCAGGGGTGTACCAAATATATTGTTTTCGGTAATATCAAAATTTCCATTTCGACGATGAGGCAGCAGCGTTATTGAGTATTTACCCCACTTTACAACAAAGCACCATAAATACCCTGAAGCGTATCCATTACATGGTCCTCCTACAGACCAAAATCATGCCTGTTAGGTTAACTGGTGACCAAATTGTTCCCAGGTGTGAGTGATGGTCTGTCTTGTCTCTACATGTTTCCCAGTGATGGACTGGAGACCTGTCCAAAAATCTTGGTGTGACCTTTGACCCAGCTCATACTCTGGATGCTCATGTCTTTGGTTCACTCATCCTTTCTTTTTTTTAGCTGTTCCATTAATCAGTTACACTCCAGAGCCCTGGTGTGTTCAGATTCTGAAGTGGTAAACCGTAGTCTGGATACTTCTGGGTCTGTGTGTACCTCTGATCCAGGACCAGAACCTGACCTAGACCTCTGGTCCACTACATAGATAAACCTTCTTCTTCTTAGATATTATCATGTGACCTGAACAATGGGAATACACTAGTTTGTGATTATTCTCTTCTCATCCTCTATCAATACAGCCTCCTAACTGTGTGTTTGAAGACCTAAGCTGCAGTACACGAGTCAAAGTCCAGACTTCTGAATTACTGTTTACATGTGGTTGAGTTCAACCAAAGACTGTCCTGCCTGGGCGGAGCCACCAGATGATGTCAGGCCCTGTTTCTGGTGGCCTCAAGGTGATGTGTTTTCCAGATGTGTTGAATCAGAGTGGGATCAGGGGACTTCTGTAACTTCCCCCGCCTACAGCTGTGGCGGTTCACACACTCATTGTACTTTTCTGTTGGGGCCTGGTTTTGTTTGGTCAGCCTTAGAGGGATCTTTGTAAATTTGTCTCCATGGATGTTTAGAGAGAGAGAGAATATGGAGTTGAGTTCTGTGTAATTATAGATGGTAAAAAAAGATGGAAACCGCAGGTAAAACATTATAAAACTGTAAGAAGCAGTGAATCAAGTCAATATGTCTCTGCTTCTCACTGACATTACCAAATCTGAACTACCGTGTAGAGTATCGACCAATAAGAAGACTAAAGCCATCAGACGACCTCTGGTTACAGAAACCACTCAAGTTCTTTTTCTTTAATTAAAAAATGAGCCAATTCTTCGACCTGGTCCATTTAACGCAGCAGTGATACAAACCTCTGATAGTGTTTTTCATTAGAGATGATTTGAATCATGAGTTGCATCATAAACCATGAACAACTATCAAAGGTTTGTGCATTTCTGAATTTGGAGTTAAATTATGGGATGGATTGTGTCCAGAAATGAAGGCTCGCAATACTCGCACTTCCACCCTTGTACCCCTCAATTGTGTGAGTGTGTGGTTGTTCCAATTCTCTAGTATGGAGAATCAGGACCTTGGCCCTGCCCCCTTTTCCACCGTCACTCTTCACTGAAGTCCACATTGGTGAAGGGTATTACCCATAATCCCAAGTGCACTTCAGAGAGAGTGTGGATATTGGGACAGGGCCTAAGTAAAGTCAAAGCATGACCCAGTTTAAAAATCTGAAAAAAATTAGATCAAGATGTTTACCCAACTACTACTACTAACCTGTAGTGTAGTAGTATAGTACTAACCCGTAGTACAGTACTAACCTAAAATATAGTACTAACGTGCAGTATAGTACAGGTATCTGCCTTCAGAATGGATACAGCCTCATGCTACATGGACGTAGCCACCGCTGGGTGCTCAGTAGACCTACTTTTGGCCCTAATACCACACCGTTGTCTGTCCCCGAGTTCTAAAAAGGAGGAGGGTGAGGATGACTGTGAAGCTTTTGGACCGCTAGCAGGTCTTTCCGACTCTTTATTCTGACATCAAACTGCATCGACTTGGAGCTGCAGGAACTCTAGTCTGACTTCAGTAGAGGAACCTGGAGTACCCGGAGGAAACCCACATGTACATGGGGAGAACATACTGTAGGGTGGGGGGCATGAGGATTTGATCCCCGCCAGTTTCTCAAGTTCTCCCACTTCCAAAGAGTGAAGATGTCTGTAATTTTCATCATAGCACCTGTGAGGAACAGAATCTAAAGAAAATCATATTTTATCATTTTTAATTAATTAGCATTTTATTGTATGAAATAAGTATTTGATCCCTTACCAACCAATAAGAAATCTGGTTCTCTCAGACCTGTTAGTTGGTCTTTAAGAAGCCCTCCTATCCTGGTGTGTGTGTGTGTGTGTGTGTGTGTGTGTGTGTGTGTGTGTGTGTGTGTGTGTGTGTATATAAATGAATGGACAAATAGAGAGAGGGGACAGGAATGTGACAGTCCACTGTTCTTCTACACCAGGTTGTCAGACTTCACCTGACCCACTGTGACAGAGCAGCAGGCCCGTAGTCCTGGCAGGCAGAGGCATGACCCAGACAGAGGGAGAACAGGGGCCTGGGGTGGGCGGAGCAAAGAAATAACAGGATGTTGACATTCCACACAGGAAGAAGAACAAACAAGAGCTCTGCTGGACGGACGCAGGTCAGGGCAATCCAGACGGTACATATTTAACCCACCCTGGCAACCAGACGGGAAAAACGTACTGACTGAGCCACTCCAATAACCAGTCAGTCAGTGTGTATGTGTGTGTGTGTGTCTACACAGCAGTAAAGCTGATGGAGGTGTGTGCAGCTGATGTCTATCTGACACAAGAGCAGGGGTGTCCCATGATGCTCAGCACCCTGTAGAACCATCTGACATATTACTTGACTGATGACATGAATATTTATTAAATCTCCTCTGATGTTCAGAGCTGATATTCCTCAGGACTACAAACATCTCCAGGTTCATGTAGAGTTCTGATGGTTGAACAATCCACTGGTTTGCCTTATCGTTTCATCCTATCCCCTGACGGATTGGGGCTGGATCCAAATGATCCTTCATGTCTCTGATGCTGAGAATCATGTGTTAATAAAAAAGAGTTCTGATGGAAAGGATGATTTTTACTTTAGATCAGAATCAACAGATTATTTTAGAAAAGATAGAATAATTAGATTGAAATCTGTCCATGAAAAAACCTTAGATTGTGTTTAAATCAAACATCTGATCTCAGATCTGTGTTCCGATTGGTTCTGAAGATGAGGGCGGAGCTTCAGTCTGATGTTTATTTCAAATATTCCAGAATTTGACAGAACTATGACATCATAATGATGTTTCAGTTTGATGGTTCTACTGGAGATGGTTAAGAAACCTGTTACCGTGGTGATAATCTGTTACCGTAGTGATAAAGAGTCTGTTACCGTGGGGATCTAGCCTCTGTTACCAGTGATCTAGTTTGTTACCATGGTGATATAGTGTCTCTTATCCATCCGATCGGTGAGGATGCCGCGGGGCTCTTTGTTTACACTAACCCCGCTTGGTGAAGCTGTCCAGACTGGTGATAGTTGGTGATTTTTAAAATTCATACTGATGATGACTCAGACCTCTTTACCAGGGTTTTTTCCAGCCTCCTGGACTCTTAAATTTACCCAGCATGCATCTGGCCCCAGACACACCAAAGGGCATACACTGGACCTTGTTTTTAAACTTAGGTTTGAATATTGACAGTATTTGTTCTGAGGACATTCATATTTCTGTTCATCACTGTATTTTTAAGTCCGGGGTTCGGACCACCAAAACGTCCACCTTGATCTGCTACCTGATCCACAAAGCACTGGACCCTTCATGTTCCTCCTGCAGGCGGTGGGTCCACAGGTGGATGAGCCCATGTAACGTGTTAGGGCTTGGCCTGGCTGTGTGGGCGAAAGCCCGGGCACTAGGCACTCACTCACGGGACCCAAACCCAGGCCTGGCTCCAGGGTGGGACCCATGTAACCCTCCAGACCAGGTACTTTGGCTCTCTGGTTTTTTTTATCCATGAAAGGTCTTCTGAACTGCTCTTTGGCTCAACCTTCACCTAGGACGAATGTGTCACGGGAGACCCTACCAGGGGAAAAAGTGCCCCAGACAACATGGCTCCTAGGATCACTAGAGCCCTCAGAGTCCTCCCCCAGGTAAAGTGGAGATTCAAGGAGACCAGAAAAGGGTTGCTGTCCAACTCCTGATCAGTGGAGAGGTCATACCTCAAGTTGAGGAGTTTAAATATCTCGGAGTCTAGTTTACGTGTGAGGGGGAGAAAGCAGAAAATTGACAGGCGGATTGAGGTCACCTGGTTTAAACCAGCTGTTCTAGTGAAGTCACCCGGTTTAAACCAGCTGTTCTAAGTCACCTGGTTTAAACCAGCTGTTCTAATGAAGTCACCTGGTTTAAACCAGCTGTTCTAGTGAAGTCACCTGGTTTAAACCAGCTGTTCTAGTGAAGTCACCTGGTTTAAACCAGCTGTTCTAGTGAAGTCACCTGGTTTAAACCAGCTGTTCTAGTGAAGTCACCTGGTTTAAACCAGCTGTTCTAGTGAAGTCACCTGGTTTAAACCAGCTGTTCTAGTGAAGTCACCTGGTTTAAACCAGCTGTTCTAGTGAAGTCACCTGGTTTAAACCAGCTGTTCTAGTGAAGTCACCTGGTTT
>SSNR01000238.1:541542-549042 GCA_006937965.1 Callopanchax toddi
TCACCTGGTTTAAACCAGCTGTTCTAGTGAAGTCACCTGGTTTAAACCAGCTGTTCTAGTGAACTCACTTGGTTTAAACCAGCTGTTCTAGTGAACTCACCTGGTTTAAACCAGCTGTTCTAGTGAAGTCACCTGGTTTAAACCAGCCGTTCTAGTGAGGTCACCTGGTTTAAACCAGCTGTTCTAGTGAAGTCACCTGGTTTAAACCAGCTGTTCTAGTGAAGTCACCTGGTTTAAACCAGCTGTTCTAACGAGGTCACCTGGAGGTTCTAGTAGTTTGGCCTCCAGGACGTTTATAATCAAATAGTTTCAGTCCTGAAGTTGAATCTTCCACACATCCACCAGTGAAGCGTCTGGGTGCTGGGGGCAGGTGTTAACCCCCTTCCACACACCTCTAGACCTGCCTGTGTGATGGTAAATAGCAGAGAGGACCCAGAACTAGTGAAACATCTCATCTCATCAGCAGGTTCCTCTGCTGGTACACCGTTAACATTTAGGTAACAAATAATAAAACAGTATGAATTAAGACACCTGGGACTCATTAATGTCAGACTGAACAGCTTTAGCTGCTTTCTGGGTCGTTCAGTGACAGAAACGTGATAAGAAGTGAACAGAAAGTGCTTCAGCAGTAAAACTGGAGTCTAAATGTTAAATATTTAGCAGGGAAACTAGAAGAAGGCTGTGTGAGTCTGAGTCTGGGCTCCAACTAGCTGAGCCGACACAAAGACAACCAACTCCTACCTCTAACAAAGCGCTGGTGGTCCTAAAATATCCCGTCTGCCGTGTTTAACCAAACATCCGGTCTGCTGCTCCGTTTCACTCCGTTACTTCTCCGGTAGCCTCACCGTTTTCTGGTTTTGAGCCGTTTTTTCTCTAGTCTGGATGGAAAATGACGTCCACCCTGAGAAAAGATAAGAGGCGGAGCTTCAGTGTCCATCCAGCCAATCAGTTGTTGATGTGGCAAAACTGGACTTGTTTGAGCCAATCATCTCTTTCTCCTAGCATATAGTCGTTCGCTGATTAGTTACTTCAGCAAGAACCGCCCATCTTAATTTACTCTGCGAGAAGCCACGTGACTCGGAGTTAAACCCGCTTCTACAAACAAACATAGACATTAAAAGATTATTCAGGTAGTTTAAGAAGAAATGTGTCAGGGATTTAACCCCCAGAGGCCATCCGACTTTACTCCCCCTGCGCCACTACGGTCAAAAGGTCCAAAAAACTCTACACAACCTTTAAAAAAAATCAAAAAAATCATCTGTTAGCCTGCTTTTCCCCTCCTACATCTGTTAACCCAGTCCCGCTCAGAACTACCAAACCTTCAGTCATCTGGAGAATTTCAACCCTTTAATATCTGGTTTGATCACCTTCTATTCTTGTTATTTATGAAAAACACAAAAACGGAGTTATTTGTGTAACATAGTTGAAAAGGTTCATGTTAAATCCTGCTAAATTCCGCCATCTGCTGGTGGGACGTGTAATTACATTCACTCTCGAGAGCAAAGTGCTGGGATAAAAAGTGTAAAGAAAACACAGAATATTAGCTTTGATGCCGTTTGTTGTAAGTGGACATTTGTGTCCTTAATGACCCAAAAGGGGAGTCGTTTTTCACAGTGTTCTACTGATCTAGTGGGAAAATTAAACTTTGAATTTGTTCGATCTGCTCTAACAGCCAACGTGATGTCAGATGGAGAGGAAGCATTTACCCAGGCGGACTAAAGGTTATCCTACATGTTCAGGTGATCTGATCAAACAGGCCTACCTCCCTTCAGCATGGAGATGTTGCAGATTTTGATGCAGACCCATGCTGACTGCATCATCCAGCAGGGCTCCTGACTGGGATCATCATCAGGTGGTTCAAAGGACCTTTCAAAGGATTTCATGACCACAGACGTCAGTCTGGGGTTTCTCATTGAATTTAATGTTTAATTCATTTTTGTACTTTATTTAATTTAATATACAAACACTCACGCAGCATTAAAGTTTCGTTTATTTTATTTTATTTTATACATCTTTAGGAGATTAAACATGTTTGGTTTAAAAAGAAAATAGTCAGATGGATTGATTTTTAAACATTGTCACTGTTCTGATTAACTATTCATGTCAGACCAACAAGAGAATGAACATCTTGGAAAGTGTTGGAGAAAAATTTTAGACGCGTCAAAACCTTTATTCTGAAAAGCTCAAACCGGATGTTGTAAGAGTTAGCGTGTGGCTAAAGCTAAGTTGCTAATCGTGTCCTGCTTTCGACCAGAAACAGTCAGGTAAATTAATTTGTTAAAGGAACTGAGTTGTAAGAATTGTACGATTTTGACTTTAACCACAATCAAATTACTGTGTGATCTGTTTCTGTTAGTTTGGCCACGCAGACTTTGTTGTTAGGAGGATATTTAGATATTTGTCCGAAGTTAAGTTCACTTTCAGTGTTAGCCAACATGGCTACATGTTAGCCGTGCTAAAAGCAGCTACTTTAAACATCCTTCAGTGTAGTTTAACCTGTCAGCCACTGGTCACAGCAGTTTTTGTCATATTGTGGGAAAACATTCACTTCACTTCAATTGTTATTGCGAGGGAAACTACCGAGGTACATAACAAACCCGTTTAGCCGAGATAACATGACCTGGTGTTACGTTGAAATGTGTCCCCCGTCATAAACGACCTATTTTACTCTTTATCAACAATTAGAATTTAATAGGGTTTGCCAAATTGAAAACCTGATAGGTTAACCTAATATCTATTTGCGCCCGTTTTAGCTCACAAGACATCCGAAATAACACGAACATCGCGTCTCTCATGTTTTAGCAGAAAAATAAGCTCACATGTGTCAAACACACAGAGGATCCGTTATTTCATGAGATATAAATCCTGAGTTTTTGTTTTTAATCAATCTGTGTCCCAGCAGCCGATATAACGCCGGAACAAAGATGACCGCACGCGCTCCTCTAGTTTAAATTAAAGTCGTTTCCTCTTTAGCTCAGGCTGAAATAACCTCGCCTCCAGCTTTTACCTGTCACTGCTCAGTTTGGTCTGTTGCTTGTTTCCAGAACGTCTATATCTCCTAACCAGACACTTCCTTTCACAGGTTTCTTACGGGTGCTTGAAATCCTTAGAAGTGCTTGAATTTGATTAGTGAAGCTGTGTGAACCCTTTATGCTACAGATGAATGACTGAAGGGGATGTGACCTCCACACCAGGCGTATTCACTTTCACACTTGCTTATGAATTGTCTAATGTTTTTCTGAGTTTGACTTATTGAGGCAAAGCTTCACCTGTACCCGGCATGATTCTCACTTTACTCCACTGATCGTGTCATGTTTTAAATCCAGCTGTTTTTAACTGATTCCAACACTGACAGCCAGGCCTTGTTGAGCTGCTTCTGATTGTTCTGCTTCTCTCTGAATATCCAGTTTTAATGAGCACTGATGGAGACTACAGGAGTTTGTGAGCTGGAGCTGCCCAGCAGAAGGATCGTGGGTGGCAGTGACTCTCCACCTGACCTGGACAGCCCGTCTCAGGTAAAGTCCATCCGTCTACACGTCACTACTTCAGCTCCAGCTGTTTCTGTTTTAGATCATAGGCTAGCTAGGGTTTTTATTCTGTTTGCAAACCAAATTTAGTATAAATGTGAATTTCACTGAACTACTTTATTGTAGTTGGAAAACACAGAACTTGCTTGAATTTTCATGTGACATCTTCAAGGTTTTGAACGTGTTTGAAACTAACTGATTTTAACCATTTTACAGATTACTTAAAATACTTTCTTTAGAAATATTTTAAACAGAGAAGATATCATTTGGGAAAACATCAAGTTATGAAGATAGGTTAATAGATTGATAAAGGGATGAACAGACTGATAAAGGGATGAACAGATCTTACGTGAACCTACATGGGGCGTACGTGAGAAGACTTGATGGAAAACCTGGAAAACTCATAGAAAGTGCTTGGAAAGTTCTTGAATTGGATTTTGGCAAAGTTGTAAATTCTTGAGTTTTGCTCCAGCGACACATTAACATGGAAGAGTCAAACAAAGTGGTCCACCAGGTCTCTGGTCCATCTCTGATCCAGTGACAGGACTCTGACTGCTGCTGAAGGTCTGAGGAGTAAACAGGAGCGGTGAGAGTCCAGTTCTCTGGTGCTGCTGACCACCTGGTCAGACTCTCAACCTGAGGTCTGGTAGTCCTTAGTCCAGGGTTGGCCGAGGTTTAAACCCTGACCCTGAAACAGACCGGAGGATGATTAACGCTGAAGGACTTCAGTCTTGTTGATTCTTTGTGCTCATTGTTACAAAATCTTAATCAGTTGAATTTCCAACAAATGTTCCTCTTTTCTTTCTGGGGAACAAAACCAAGTAGATGGAGACGAGTCCCATGAAGACTCTGGTTCTAATAGAGAGAGGTTTGGTTGTTCCTACGCTCACAGGCTCTGGACTCCTCCTCACCCTGTCTATGAGGCTCATATAACTTCTAGAGGAGCGTTGTATTAAACCTGCTCTGCTCGTGGTGCTTTTCTGTGTAAGAGTTGCCAACTGACCTGTAGTTCCAGGATTTTGCAGACATTTCTCATGATTCAGGTCTAAAATTCCTGATTTTTGTGGCAGATTGGTTTCAAAACTTAATTTTTTTCTATAACAAGTCGAGAAGAAAGAATTGACTAGAGGTGACTCATTAAACCACCAGAACAGGCCCAGGACGGATGTCTGGAGAGCCAACAATATCCTGTCCAGGTGGTCCACTCTGGTGTTTTCATGGTGACCTGCACACTTAAACATTCCCCTCAGCGTTTCTGTAGATCATTTTAATCGTGTTAACAAAAGGATAAATCAGTAAGTTTGACAGGTGATCATCGATTATTAAAGAACTGAAGTAAAAACAAGACATTAAACAGGTTGTGATACTAAAACTGTAAAACACCAGGTTTTAGTTTCATGACAAAGGGTCCAGGATTTCATCAGAAATGGTTAAAGGTTAGAGTGAGACTGAAGGTGAACGGTGTCTCCTACAAGCTGTTCTCAGAGGTGTCACTAAAGTCTGACTGGTGTCTGTCTGCTCCCAGGAGGAGGTTGCAGGGTTTCATCTAGATTTGTGCTGCACTGGGGAGAAGAGGGGAGAGACTCCCGGCAGAGAGGACAGTCCCAGTGACCTGGGAGAGGCGGAGCTCGATCTGGGAGGAGATACTAAGACTGGAGAAGACAAGGCTTTTGGTAGGAACACCACAGCTCGTCTCACAGGTTGACAGAGGACATTCAGTTCACGCACTGCTGATTTCTTCAACACTGTTTCCTGATTAAAGAAGACTAAAGTCAGTCGTAGTGTTCACTGACACAAACCATGGATTGTTGTGATTAAGGACAACACTGAGCAGCGTCTCCCTCTAGTGGCAGCTTTAGAGCTGTTGTTTTCAATTTAAATCATCAGAAATTCAAGATCAAATGTCTCTAAAAATCATTTTAATCTATTCGGGTTTTTGTTTGTTTTTCTTTTCCATCCAGGAAAGGAGGTTTTGGTTTTGATGCAGGCCCTCAACTCCCTCTCCTCTCCAGAGGAGAAGCTCGCTGCTCTGTGTAAGAAATACGCAGACCTGGTGAGCTACGAGCCAGAACATCAACCAGGGGTGTCAAACTCCAGTCCTCGAGGGCCAGAGTCCTACAGGTTTTAGTACTTACCCTGATTCAACACACCTGAATCTTTTGTTAAATTGCATCTTCAGGAAGTCCCCAAGCTCTATTGAAGCTTGGTAATCATCCACTGATTCAAATCTGGTGTGATGGAGCTGAGAGACTTCTAAAACATGCTGGAATCCGGCACTTGAGGACTTGAGTTTGACACCCCTGCCTTAGACTGTGATTTATGTGACTACAGAAACCTGTCAGGATTCGCTGCACAATAATTGTTGATTTAGTTGAGTTGTGTGAAACAACAGAATTTTGTGTAAAGAGTTTATTTTCACTTTTCCACTAAAGCTCAGGGATGTAACAGGACGTTAAGCTGTTTTTGCTCTGGTCTCTGTGGTTTGTTCAGCTGGAGGAGAGCCGGTGTATGCAGAAACAGCTGAAAGTCCTGCAGAAGAAGCAGTCTCAGATCATTAAAGAGAAGATCCACCTACAGGGCGAACACAGCAAGGCCATCCTGGCTCGCAGCAAGCTGGAGAGTCTCTGTCGGGAGCTGCAGAGACACAACAAGAACCTGAAGGTAAGAACCCCCCTCTGACTGGAACAGGAGCATCAGGGCCGGGTTTATAGGCCGAGTCTGAGTTCACGTGTTTTCACGATTTCTCTCTAAAACAGTCATGGATGTTGAACTTTTCCTGTTTATTTTCTGCAGAATGGAAACCAAGCTCCGTAGGTTGAAGGCTTGAATTTTACCAGGCTTGATTCAAAGCTTCTAGTGTGCTTCAATGTTGATGAAGTGCTTGAAGATATTAGATATGAGAGTCTGAGCACCCAAAACCTAAATATTCATACAAGTGGCTGTTTAGTTGGCTGATGGGTGTTTGACCAGAGACCAGACCTTTATAAAGTCCTGAACCTTAAACTAATCAGAAGACGGTGATGAAATAACACAGAGATTCACCAGAGTTAAAACCATGATTAAAAATGTAATAACAGTTCCTTTAAAGAGCAGATGTTTAAGATTTGGGAATGTAAAGAAAAGAAACCAGGCTCAGTTTTCCTCGCCTCCCCTCAGTATAATTGTTTTATGAAATGATTGAAATGAATGTTCCAGGTGTCTGACGTTAGAACCATCACTACGGTGGACTTAAGTGCTGACCATCCCTCCTCTGACAGGAGGAGAACGCCCAGCGGTCCAGAGAATATGAGGAACAGCGCAAAGAGGCCATGCTTCACTTCCAGATGACCTTGAGTGACATTGAAGTACAGATGGAGCAGCACAGCTCACATAACTCCAAACTGAGGCAGGAGAACATGGAGCTGGCAGAGAAGCTGAAGAAGCTGATTGAGCAGTATGAGCTGAGGGAGGAGGTGAGACGTTCCTCGTGCTAACATTTTATAGGTTCAAACAACGGATGGATCAGAACGTTAGACTGCTGGAGGTCTCAGTCTGGTGAACCATAGAGGTTAGCTAACAGGTAATATAGTGTTCTAACTGTAGAGGTTAGCTAACAGGTAATATAGAGTTCTAACTGTAGAGGTTAACTAACAGGTACTATAGAGTTCTAACTGTAGAGGTTAGCTAACAGGTAATATAGAGTTCTAACTGTAGAGGTTAACTAACAGGTAATATAGAGTTCTAACTGTAGAGGTTAGCTAACAGGTAATATAGAGTTCTAACTGTAGAGGTTAGCTACATTAAACTGTGTCCTACAGTCAGAGTCACTTGGATTCTCAGTTTTCTGAAGCTGCATGAGTATCAGATTGACTGAAACAGTCACTCAGCACTGAGAGTGCTTCACAGCGTTTCCTCTGACTGATTTTAAACAGCAGCAGCTTCAGTCGGCCTGAGTGATGGACTGAGTCTCCTGTTTGTGCAGAACCAGTGAATT
>SSNR01000238.1:551542-568267 GCA_006937965.1 Callopanchax toddi
TGAGTTCAGGTGAAAAATGTCTCGCCCCTATAAAGAGAGGGATCCAGTGGGAGTTCTGCACATTTGGAGGTGATTTATGAAAAACTGCAGGTCGTAGAGAAATCTGACTGGAATGGATTAAAGTTAAAGCAACAATTTGATGTAAAATCCACGAGTTGATCCCAGGTCTGCTGATCAGGTCAGACCTGGGATTAATGTTTCAGTCCAAACATGACTCGTATATCAAACTGGATTTATGATTGAGTTCTGGTTCTGTACCAGACCTAGGTCTTTTCTGTTTCATGCGAGGCAGTGATTCCAGCTCTCTGATTGGCTGAGCCTGTGTCTCCACAGCCCTCTTCAGCCTCCAGGTCGACACGTCCTCTGGAAAAGAGCCACAGAGTCTTTCTGTTTGTAAAATAGAAGCTACATGCGGTTATTAAGCTAGTGGTTTATTACACCTCGGAGTGGAGCTGCTCCTCTGATCCAGAGCCTCCTGATGTAAAGTGGTTCAGACTGAGCTCAGCTGCTTTGATGTTCATTAGAAATAATCAAACCTGAGGTAAATGGTGTTGTTTTATAAAATTTGAATCAACAAGTAAAGTCTGATGTCTAAACGGTTCTGATTCCCGTTTGCATCCTGTGACTTTGTGTTATGAACAAAGCCTTTAGTAGAAACCTGGCTTAGGTGAAGCTCCACTGGATAAACGTCCTGAACACAAACCACCTGTTTTTCCAGATGACCAAGAAGATCAAAAAGCTGGAAAAGGAGACGACTCAGTGGAGGACCAAATGGGAGAGTAACAACCAGGCCCTACTGCAGATGGCGGAGGAGGTGGGTTCTGTTCCTGTTCCTTCTGTTGGTGACAGAACGTCCAGAGGTGGTAGGTAGAGCTGGAACCACGTGAAGAAAAACCCCAGAGGGTTATTTATCTAGAGGAGGGCGGTGTGTTGTCTAATCGAGGCGTTTTATTGATCTGTCTTTAGGCGAATTACAAGTCTTCCTTTAAACCTTCACAATAAGAGTCTCAAACGTACCTTATAACACCTGAAGCTGATTAACAGATTCATCATGTTTAATTGGTTGATTCAGTAGAACCTCACCCAGAACCCTCAGGACAAAGATAAACAGGATGCGGGGTTCAGACTTTGTTCTGGATGTCAGTTCTAATCCCAGCATGACGTCGTGTTCTAATGCTCCTCAGTAGAAAAGAAAGTAACAGCAGAATAAAACTGTGATGAAGGAGGTCTACATCCATCTCCTCCTGTGAAGTCCTGGTTCAGGTTCTCTCTAAAGCCTGTGGAAATGCTGTGTTTTAGAAAACTCTGCGCGACAGCCACTTCAAGGCCCTGCAGGGGAAGCTGGAGCTGCTGGAGCGGCTGTGTCGAGCTCTGCAGAAGGAGAGGAACGACCTGAGCAACCGGCTCAGCCTCCTCCAGGAGCAGGGAGGAGAAGGGCCCGCGCCGTCGGCCATGGACCAGGAGGACGAGCAGGACTCTGAGGACTCGACGCAGAGCGAAGAGCTGGAGACCGCCGCTGCTACGCCGGCCTCACCTCAGGACTGAGTCGGCTCACCTGGTCGGCGAGGACAGAGGCCCAACGGTTCTGGACCAGAACAGGACACCAAACCATCTTTTCTGTGTTTTTTATGATTATTTTCTAGACTTCTCCAGATTCTATAGAAAAGCTGAATTCGTATCTTTTCTGTGATCATATTTCATCCAATAAAATGGTAATAAAGACTCCCGTCTAAACCGTTGACTTTAAACACTCCGGTCCTCTGTGACGTCCCGTTTAGTGTCCTGTTTGACCATCGGCCGTTCAGCAGATCCACGTTTGTCCTGAAGCTCCAGGTGTTTCCTAAAGTGGAGTTTATGACCTAAACGGTGAGTTAGTCCAGGTCGACACCTGAAAAGTTCATTTTCTGCTACTAAAGGTTTTCTGACTCCCCATCATGAGGATTCAGACGTTTGATCCTACAACTGTTGACTCTGTAGCATCTGGTTTTATTAGAACATCTTTTAAAGGTTGGCCTCCACCAGCCTGAAGGCGTTTCCATGGTTTCACTGACTATTATGGGCTGTTTCACGTCTCAGTGGTCGTACCTTCAGGTTTCCTCAGGTGTTTTAATTTAAGGACCACCTGCTGATGATGTCAGGGATCAGCGGTGCACTCCCATCATGCCTCACGGTTTCATTTGGGTTTGTTTTCATTGAATGTCAGCTGATTTTAATTGATTTGACCTTTGACCTCATGCTCTTGGGTCAGGTGGTCGCTGGTTCTATGCTAAGGAACCTCCTTAAATTATTACCCAGAATGCATCAAGTAACATCAGAATCTACCTCTGCACTAAAAGGATGAGATGAGGCTCCGCCCCCTTTAATAAACACTTTTTAGGATTTTGAGTGAATGGTCTAAAGAAAATCAAACAAAGGACAAACTTTGAAAAGTTATAAAAGCTTTATTGCAGTTTGTGGTGCAGAAAATCAGAACACACACTCTGACACACACCTAGTGGGGAATGTGTTTAAATTATTGTTAGCCAACATTAACAGGAAGCAGAATGACTACATTCATCTTTTTAAAAATCATTTTACTCCCATTAGCCCTTTCAGGTGAGCCGGTCAAACGAATGGACCCAAAATGTTTTTATGTTTAAAGTGATAATATGCAGTTTTGCTTGTTTTGGGCGCCCTCTGGTGTCCGTTTTAAATCACTGCCATCAAAAAGTTAGCCCATTGTTTCAGCTTCTAAACGCCTAAATCTACCTGTTGAAATGTCTTCTCAGCCTTCATAGCTTTCTACAGAGCGGTTATTTACTCCTTCAAAGAAATCAGCTGTGTTCAAGCAGGGAGAGATGGGAAAAAATCAGGAATCATGAGCTAAAAACACTCCAGCGCTAGCATAACAGCTAGCCACTTTGGGTTAGCTTAACCCTCGTGAGACACGTGACTTCCTGGGTACCGTGACGGCGACGGAGATCTTGCAGTCGTGGTATTCTGGATCTAACCACCAGATGGGGCTAAGTGACTTTTCATTAACTCTGTAAAGGGTCAGATTAGCACAGACTGGCTCAAGGAGAAGATTTAAAAATATGAAAAAGTTGCATATTATCACTTTAAAATATTCAAAGGTGTTTTGCCACAAAATGGCATCTACAAATGTCCTGAGGGGGCAGCAGATCTAGATCCTCTGGACTCATCCCTGAGCCTCCAGCTCGGCCGTGGGCGTGTTGTCCGGCTCCTCGTCGTTGTAGATGTTCTCAGCCTGGAGAAACAGGGTTGACCTGTCGTTAGCTTCTAGCTCAAACTTCACACTAGACTGGAAACAATGCTAACGTTGTCAACACACTGATCGTTACAGACTACTGGGTGAGCCCCAACTCTCAAAATGACCTTTACATGATAAATGTGATGAGTCCATCAGCTGAATTCTAATTAATTCATCAAACTTCTAATGTGATTGAATGAAGACGTAAATGATGTCAACACGACTCCTCAGTACAGTCCAATGGGACCTGTCTAAAGCCTGAAGTCTCTGGTTGGACTTGTGACCTGTCTGAAGTCTCTGTGTGGACTTGTGACCTGTCTGAAGTCTCTGTGTGGACTTGTGACCTGTCTGAAGTCTCTGGTTGGACTTGTGACCTGTCTGAAGTCTCTGGTTGGACTTGTGACCTGTCTGAAGTCTCTGGTTGGACTTGTGACCTGTCTGAAGTCTCTGTGTGAACTTGTGACCTGTCTGAAGTCTCTGTGTGGACTTGTGACCTGTCTGAAGTCTCTGTGTGGACTTGTGACCTGTCTGAAGTCTCTGTGTGGACTTGTGACCTGTCTGAAGTCTCTGTGTGGACTTGTGACCTGTCTGAAGTCTCTGTGTGGACTTGTGACCTGTCTGAAGTCTCTGTGTGGACTTGTGACCTGTCTGAAGTCTCTGTGTGAACTTGTGACCTGTCTGAAGTCTCTGTGTGGACTTGTGACCTGTCTGAAGTCTCTGTGTGGACTTGTGACCTGTCTGAAGTCTCTGTGTGGACTTGTGACCTGTCTGAAGTCTCTGTGTGGACTTGAGTCCACAGTAAACAGCAGTGGGTTTTAAGTTTTTCTAAACCTGGTCTCCATTCATTTCAGTGCCTGTTTTATTTTATGAACTATGTCGACATGGTAACTCCACACTAGGGTTGCCAACTCCCTGAAAAAGGGACCTCTTGCTGGCAGAGCCGGCCGACCCGATTGCCTTCGCCCTTCCCGGCGTGGTGAATTTTTAAAACTATTTGACTTGAACTTGACTGCGTACTTTTGTTTCTTAATAAAGGCAATTCCTTTTCTCAAGGGACGTTTGGCAACCCTACTCGACACCAATAAAAGTAATGGCACACCTCACACGGCCGAGCCGGTCGTTTTGATGATTTGTCTGCATTCTTCTGTTTGGGCCACCTAACGGTGACAGAAGGACATGGCTTTAGGAGTGGAGGACCATGAGGACCAGGCTATTGCATGGAAGGCTCAACTAGAAAGTTGAGATGGCTCTGGTCATGACCCTGAATCTGGTCCTGGTTCTGGTCGATAGCAGTGAACTAAACAGCTGTGACTCAGCTGATTTGATGCAGTAGGCTGAAATAATCAGGTGTATCGTTGGAACTAATGGCTGCTGTTCAAAATCTATAAGGTTTATTAAAACTATTCTAAAACCACAACAGACCTGAGGCATTGATGGTCGCTCATTAAAGTTTTCATACGTCCAATATTTTAGGTCCAAATTATGAGGAGGTTCAGAACACCTTTCATGAAGGAAACATCAGAGCACCTGGTCCAGAGGATTACCAGGGTCTCACCCTGGAGCTGGGGCCGGGTTTTTGGCCATGGGGCCCGGTCGAGGTTCAGCCCGAACCGGTTACATTGGCTCATCCCCCTGTGGATTCACTGGTGGACACCGGAGGTTAGAGGAGCATCAGGCTGAAGGAGGAGGCCTACAGGGCACAGCTGGTCTGTGGGTCTCCAGAAGGAGTGGACTGGTTCTGGAGGGACAAGCGGGATGTGGCTGTTACTGAGGCAAATTCCTGAGCGTTGGAGGACTTGGTGAGGCCATGGAGAAAGACTATCAAAGGGCTCCAAAGATGTTCTGGCAAACCGTCCAGCGCCTCAGGAGAGGAAGGCAGCAGCTCACTCACACGGTCTACAGTGAGACGGGGAGCTGCTGGCGAGGACTGGGGCTGTGGTCGGGTGGCGGAAGGAAAAGGAGCTCCTCAATCCCACTGACATGTGTTCAGATGAGGACCAGAGCTGAGGTTTCTGGAGCTGTGGATCAGCTCTTTACCCCTGCTAGGGTGATGGAGGGGTTCAACCAGTCCACATCAGTTTAGTGGGTTTGGACAAGGCTTATGACTGTGTCCCTCCAGGAGTACAGGGTGGATGGTCTTTAGTTGAGGACCATTCAGTCCCTGTACCAGAGGAGTGAGTTTGGTCCTCGGAACCAGCAGTAAGTCAGACCTGGTCCAGGTGAGGGTTGGACTCCTCCAGGGCTGCCCTATGTCTCCAGTTCTGTTCAGAACCTTTATGAACAGAACTTCCAGGAGCAGCTGTGGTGAGGAGGAGGTGGAGTTTGATGGTAGAAGGATCCCAGCTCTGCTATGATGTGGTCCTAGCTTCATCACGCTACGACCTTCAGCTCAGCTGAGGTTCATGATTGAGTGTGAAGTGACTGGGATGAGGATCAGCACATCCAGATTCAGATCCACCTTCCTTCTGGGAGGAGGCTGCGATCCATCAAAACCAAAACCACACGGCACAGGAACAGTTTCTTCCCAGCTGCAGTCGGGCTGCTCAATGCAGCTGCCTGATCCCCCTCCTCACCGTCAAAGATAAAAACACTGACCGCTAACTGTCCCGTTTAACTATCTCTCTTAATCAACATCCACCCTGTTTAGCTCATTGTTCACTCTCCTGCAATCTGTACAGATGCTCAGTTATTTTTTGGTTACTAAGACTAATGTTTTGTTGATTTTTTACTTATTATTGTGTTCCTGTACATTTTTGTTTCGTCTTCTGCACCAAATACCAAAACAAATTCCTCGTCAATGTAACAGTTGACCTGGCAATAAATCTGATTCTGATTCAGATCTAAGACCATGGTTCTAGACCAGAAAAGGCTGGTTTTCCAACTCTGGTTTGGAGGTCCTACCTCAAGTGGAGGAGTTTAAATATCTTGGGGTCTTGTTCACTAGTGAGGGAGGTGGATCAGGGCAGTGTCTGCAGTTGCTCAACCGGTCTGTTGAGGTGAAGAAGGAGCTGAGCCAGAAAGAGAAGCTCTAGATTTACCGGCTGATCTACGTTCCAGTCCTCACCTGGTCATGACCCAAAGAATGAGACCATGAATACAAGCAGCTGAAATGAAGGTCCTCTGCAGGACGGCCGAGTCCGGCCTTAGAGATGAGACGAAGAACTCAGACATCCAGGAGGGAATTCGAGTCGAACCACAGCTCCTCCACGTTGAGGAGCCAGCTGAGGAGGTTCGTCTGGTCAGGAGGTCTCCTGGACGCCTCCTTGGGGAGGTGTTTCAGGCAGGAGGCCCCCGGGCTGATCCAGGACACGCTGGCCTGAGAACACCCCGGGTCCCACCAGGAGGACCAAGTCCTAGTACTGAGATGTAGACATGAATGTTGAAGCCACTAAGATGCTTTGTGTTAGCTGCTTACATTTTAACATTTTAACTCGTAAAAAGCAGTAAAATCAGTTTTTATTCTAATTTTAGTTACATTTTGTGGTTGTTGTTTCAGACTAGTCTCCCTCCCACCACTGAGGGTTTTTTAGTAGACGCTGCTGCTAATCTTTGGTTTTGTCATAAGTTTGAATAAATAAATCACTTCTGCTCTTGGAGGCAGCTGGAAGGAGTTTATGTAACATTTAAAACCAGCATTGTTTTTACGGAACTGATTCATAAACCATAAAATAAAAACTCCTACTAAACGACGGGCGAAGGGCTCAGCCTGTCGGTGAATCTGTCCAATCACCTTCCTCCTAGTACAGCTGACTCATCAGGAATCATCCTACAACACAGAACCAAACTCTGCTCCCTGAGCTGATCACACAGAGAGCAGCAGGACTCTAGTCACCATTTGCCAGACTTGCATGATGTTGTCCTCAGACACAGAGCAGATGACCCAGGGCTCGTTGGGGTTCCACGAGAAGTCGGATATCTTTGCTGTATGGCCTCCATGGATGAACTGGTTTCAGGAGAGTGAATAAAGAGAAGCAGGTAAACAACTTTACTCTCCAGATTCTTCCTTCTAGTCCTCAGCCTGACCAGTATACTGAACTGGTTAACGAACAGGAAGAGTTTAAGAACAATCACACCTCCAGGCTTTAGAAGGACTCTACATGTCCAGGTTGTTAGCATCACCTACCAGGAGCTCCGGGGGGCCGTCCTCAGCATCCTCAGCCGACTGCTCCTCGCCGATTTTACTAGAAAACAAACAGAACCTCAAATCATTTACATTCTTGTTCCATTTGCCCCAGGACACCCCTGAATAGGAGGTTTAAATCTCAACTAGAACATTTAAAATCTGGACCGAGTTTTGTGGGATTTTAATAAACAACCATCAGCAGCTAAGATCAGATCTGTGGGTCAGGTAGAAACTGCTGGGGTGATGAGACGAAACGTAGCAGAAAAAAGAAGTTTTGGTTTTATAGCACCTTAAAGATAAAGATTACAAAGTGTTAAACTGTTATGTTTATGTATGTAGCAGACGCTTTTATCCAAAGCAACCTACAAATGATATTGTAACCAAAATTTACTTTGAGAAAGAGGATTGGGATATTGTGTTGTATGGTTGGTTTGGCTGGGATGACAAACAGTTCAGTTTTAGAGGTTGAGTTGGAGACGATGGGCTTTCACCCATCTCCATATATCAGAGACACAGTCTGAGATTCACGCCGAGACTGTGAGGTCATCAGGTGGGAATGACAGGTAGAGCTGGGTGTCGTCAGCATAGCAGTGGTAGGAGAAGTCATGTGATCAGATGATCTGACCCAGTGAGGTGGTGTAAATCACAAAGAGAAGAGGTCCCAGTACGGAGCCTTGGGGAACCCCTGTGGTGAAGTGGTGCACGGCAGAGGAGAGACTGAGCCAGGATACACTGAACGACTGACCCGTGAGGTAGGACTCAAACCAGGAGTGTGCTCTCCCTGTGACGCCCAGACTAGATAGTATGGACTAAAGGTAGAGCAGGATAAGTACTGAGGACTTGGCAGTCGCTCTGCTTCTTTTAAAGGAGTGGTTTTCTGGGTTATTTTATAGTTTTGCATTGTTCTCTAGTGTAATTCAATGCTATCTATGTAATTTTTATAAAGAAAGAAGTCTTGATGCTTATAATATAAGCTTTAGAAGTTTGCTATTCTAAAGCTGAGTTTGAAACAGCCGGATTCTCATTAATATTAATGATATGCACAGCCCTCGCTTCTGATTGGCTGTAGGTATTTGATCCTGAAACATGGCAGCTCGGCTTTATGTGGATAAAGTTACGGTCGAAGGACAAATTAGAAGAACCGCTTCCTCAGCGTTTGACAATGAATGATTCAGAAGGGTAATACTCACAATTGAATTTACATTTTCTCCTAAAAGCTCAGCAGCAGCCTCTAGCAAACAGCCGTTCGCTCCCCGCATGCGGGCTGCTGTCCACACCGAACTCCGAGTCCGCCTTCTATACCGAGGCACGACACGCAGGCTGACTCTTCCCACGTCCCGCATTAGTCCTTCAGCCAAAAGTCAGCTGTGTTTTCCATCAACGAGAAGCGAAAGTGAAACTCCGCCGATCGCCTCACATGCTCGTCGCTGCTCTCACCTCACGCACACACACACTGCTCTCAGTACTTTGTGTCTTAACCAACATACCTCAGAATAAGTTCTAATTTCACCAAGATTAGCCAAAATATATTACAAAGTTAGCCAATAGCTGCACCTACAGAATTTATTAACTTCCATGAAGAAAAAATAAATACGGTAAATAAATAAAGACAGCTCCGGGGTTTGAACTCAGAACCTCCAGGTTTGCAGACAGCGTTACAAAGCGGCTACGCCACACGCCAGGTATAGCTATGTGCTTTGTTTTTATTTATATAAACGTAAGGTATCAGTTCTGTTTTGTGAGGTTTGATCTCTGCAAATGACACACGTCCGTCTGCGTTTCGCCATGTTGAACTATGATAAAAGAAAAACAAAAAAAGCTAGCAGCTGGGCAGACCGAAAGGCATCTCAGCGAATACACGTTGTGACGTCAAACCGCGCACAAATGCAGGTCCGCATTTCACAGGTCATAAATGACAAATTCTAAATAACCAGGGAACGGAGAGTTTTCATGTTTGGCCTACATGACAGGCTCAAGGGGACCTATTAGAAACTATGAAGACCTGAAAAAAATGGATTCTGAATAAACCACCCCTTTAAGGCTTCTGTCACTGCTAACAGAGCTGTTTCAGTGGAGTGAACCCAGGTTGGTCTGGGTCAAGTTATAAACTTGTATAAACATTTGTTATAAACATATAATAAATAAACACAGAGACTTGATGACAGAAAAGGAGACACCAGAGTCAGTAACTGGTCTACAGGAGTTCATCAGGACACTCCTGAAGCAGATGGAAAAAAGTACTGGAGTGGTGTTACGGTTCAAAACTAGGGCTGGGTATTGAAACACGGTACTACTGTGGTACCGACCGAAAACCTTCGGTAGGTAGTACTAGGTTTCGGTACTTTTACAATAAAATGTCCCTATAAATGTGCCGCTCCAGCCCCGCTCTGATCAGATTCAGCGCATACACACAGGCTGAGTGACACAGCCCCTCCCTCTCCTCTCAACACTTACGGCAAAAAAAAAAAAAGGCAGACCCGAGTTCGCGAGCCGCGATCCGGGTCTGGATAAGCGGAGGGAGGCAAGGCGAGACCTTCCTCTCTTGTTTAAACATTCTCGTTGGTACCAACTGGGCCGTCAGAACGGCAGATTAAAAAGATCAGACCTGAACACCGTGTTTGTTCAGAGTAAGCCCGCAGCTCCGTTTTCACCTGCTGAGGCATCGGAGCTGCAACCGACCTCCTCAGGACGACGCAGAACACATGCGCTGTTTTTTAAATTGCATTTTAAAAATCTGCGAGGCCACGAGACGTACTTGTTTTATTTAGGAGGATTTACTTTTTATTAGAGATCATAGGCTCTGTTATCAGCGACGATGTGGAGGGTTTCCCTCTGGTCATTCAGGTTTTCCTGTGCCCCCATCCTGACACCTCCAGAGTAACACTAGTTTCTGGTCGACCTGAATCCGTGTACTCTTCATTAGCAAAAAGGGAATAATGAAATAATGAAAATGGATCTGTTTTCCTGTATTTCTGATTGTTTTTCCATAACAAAAACCAAATAACTCTTACATCTGGATATTCAGTTTCCCTTTCAGAAACAAAACAACAAAAGAAAGAGTTCATGGATTGTATGACAGCCTTAGTTAGTTCCAGAGGGAAGAGATAAATAAATAATAATAATAATAATAATAAATGCTTAAATATGCCATAAAATATATTAAGGTGCCGGTATCGAAAACCAGGTATCGTTAAAATAGTAGTATTGAAAAATATTTAACAATACCCAGCCCTATTCAAAACGCAAACTTGTAGCAGTGAGCAGGCCAGACACAGGCGCCATCTTGCTACGTGCTGGCACCAGAGAAGGGGGCCGTCCCTGACAACCAGACCTACAATAATGCAGGAAGTTTAGGAATGAGGCGGCGTGTAGCTCAGTTGGTAGAGTGGCTGATCTGGTAACTAGAGGGTCGCTGGCTCTATCCCAGCTCCGGCTGGGTTACATTAACGTTGTGTCCTTGGGCAAGACACTTCACCCAGCTTGCCTGCTGGTGGTGGTGAGGAGAGCCCATAGGGGCCAGATTGTGTGTGTGACTCCAGCCTCTGACAGTCTGCCCCAGGGCAGCTGTGGCTAAAGTGAAGCTAACTACCATCAGTGTG
Source organism: Callopanchax toddi (assembly GCA_006937965.1). Classification (NCBI taxonomy): domain Eukaryota; kingdom Metazoa; phylum Chordata; class Actinopteri; order Cyprinodontiformes; family Nothobranchiidae; genus Callopanchax; species Callopanchax toddi. Next base: position 562,515 of record SSNR01000238.1, read on the forward strand.
TGAATGTGTGTGTGAATGACTGAGGTGTTGTACAGCGCTTTGGGGAGTGCAGAACACTCTAGAAAGTGCTCTACGTATAAATACAGGACATTTACCATTTTACCACATCTTTTCTCCAGTTCAAGGCCAAGCTTAAAACTCACCTCTTTCAGGTTGCCTACTCATTATAAACTTCGGTGGCTTGGTACTTGTTTTTATCTTGCTCTTATTTTGTTTTGACCTCATTTTTATCTTGTTGTTTTATTACATTGAATCTTATATCTGTCTTATGTGTATCCCTTCTGATTTTAGTGTACAGTGACCTTGAGTTTTTAGAAAGGCGCCCCAAATAAAATGTATTATTATTTATTATTAATGTAGCTCACTGCCATCAGTGTGTGAATGACTGACTGTAAAGTGCTTTGTAGTCCATGACTTAGAAAGCTCAACAAGTGCAGGACATTTACATTTGACTATTGTTTGATGTGAAGGTGTGGTCTGGACGTACCTGAGGTCCCAGACGTTGAGGCGTCGATCTGTTCCACTGGAGGCTAGAATGGTCTCATTGTGAGGAGACCACTGGACCTGAGGAATGAGACGGACCACATCAAGACGTCAGTGTACTCTAAAACAACCTGGCTGCAGGTCCTTCTCCAAGAAACAACGCTGTGACATCACACCACGCCATCAGGTCTTCTGCCCCCCAGGAGAATGTAGTGTTTCTGACTGGAACCCTTAAGTGTTTCTGACTGGAACCCTTAGTGTTTCTGACTGGAACCCTTGGTGTTTCTGACTGGAACCCTTGGTGTTTCTGACTGGAACCCTTGGTGTTTCTGACTGGAACCCTTGGTGTTTCTGACTGGAACCCTTGGTGTTTCTGACTGGAACCCTTGGTGTTTCTGACTGAAACCCTTAGTGTTTCTGACTGAAACCCTTAAGCCTGGGACACACAGAAGACGAATGCGTCGCGCCCGCGCTGTTTAAAAAAAACAAAAACATTATAGTTACTGAGAGTGGCTACACGGAGAACGCAACGCAAATGCCAGTCCGCGCGGAGGCGCTAAGATAGGTTCCGGTTCTATCTCAAGCGCCGCGCCGCGGCATTTACGTCTTTCATACGGCGATTTTCCAAGAAGCGTTCAGCCTTGAATAGGCTGCATAGCGCGTCCTGTGTACCCCCTAGACCGCGGCAATTCTGTGGCGCAACGCATCCGTCTTCTGTGTGTCCCAGGCTTTAGTGTTGACCTTACAGCTGTAACTCACCTATCAGGTGATCACATCCAACAGAAACCATCATCACTGATTTTACAAAAAATGAACAAATTTTAAAGTTCTTACTTGGAAGATTTCATCTTTGTGGGACTCAAAGGAGTGGAGCTTCAGTTTGAGATTCCTCAGATCCCACAATGCAACAGTCTGAGAGAAACGGAGGGGGACGTGTTCTGATACATGCTACTAGAACCTGTAGTATTTAAGCCGTGTCACATGGTTGATGTCTTCTGTACCTTATCAGCAGAGCCAGTAGCGAGGATGAACTCACTGTAGGGGTTGAAGCTGAGACAGTTGACCTCAGCGGTGTGAGCGTCTACCGAGTGGCTGGCTTTAGACGTGTTGTTGGACCGAGTGTCCCATCTGATGAGGAGACACCATGACAGAGCAGTTAGGGTGGAATGCTGTCAGGAAGACAATTCCTCCTTTAAACCACTCACATCATCAGCTTCTGGTCATCAGCAACAGAGCCAAACAGGGACTCATGGAGCAGGTGCCAGGAAACGTCTTCCACCACGGCTGTGTGACCAGTGAAGATGGTCTTAGCGTCCACAACCTTCCCTTCCTTTGGACCAGCTCCGATGTCCCACAGACAGATGGTCTGGAGGACAGAACAGGAAGCAGGAAGACTTTTATCACCCTGATAGAAACATGGTTTAGTAAATGGCTGCATCCATCCTCTGTCCAATCAGCCCACAACCTACAGGCTACAGCCTACAACATACAGGCTACAGCCTAAAGCCTACAACCTATAACCTACAGCCTACAACCTACAGCCTAAAGCCTACAGGCTACAGCCTACAGGCTACAGCCTAAAGCCTACAGGCTACAGACTACAATCTACAGCCTACAGCCTACAACCTACAGGCCACAGCCTACAACCTACAGGCTACAGCCTACAACATACAGGCCACAGCCTACAGCCTACAGGATACAGACTACAACCTACAGGCTACAGCCTAAAGGCTACAGACTACAACCTACAGGCTACAGCCTAAAGCCTACAGGCTACAGCCTACAACATACAGGCTACAGCCTACAACATACAGGCTACAGCCTACAACCTACAGCCTACAGACTACAACATACAGGCTACAGACTACAACATACAGGCTACAGCCTACAACCTACAGCCTAAAGCCTATAGGCTACAGCCTACAGGCTAAAGCCTACAACATACAGGCTACAGCCTAAAGCCTACAGGCTACAGCCTACAGGATACAGACTACAACCTACAGGCTACAGCCTAAAGGCTACAGACTACAACCTACAGGCTACAGCCTAAAGCCTACAGGCTACAGCCTACAACATACAGGCTACAGCCTACAACATACAGGCTACAGCCTACAACCTACAGCCTACAACCTACAGCCTACAGACTACAACATACAGGCTACAGACTACAACATACAGGCTACAGCCTACAACCTACAGCCTAAAGCCTATAGGCTACAGCCTACAGGCTAAAGCCTACAACATACAGGCTACAGCCTAAAGCCTACAGGCTACAGCCTAAAGCCTACAGGATACAGACTACAACCTACAGGCCACAGCCTAAAGCCTACAGACTACAACATACAGCCTACAACCTACAGGCTACAGCCTACAACATACAGGCCACAGCCTACAACATACAGGCCACAGCCTAAAACATACAGGCCACAGCCTACAACCTACAGGCCACAGCCTACAACCTACAGGCTACAGCCTACAACATACAGGCCACAGCCTACAGCCTACAACATACAGGCTACAGCCTACAACCTACAGGCTACAGCCTACAACCTACAGGCTACAGCCTACAACCTACAGGCTACAGGCTACAGCCTACAACCTACAGGCCACAGCCTACAACCTACAGGCTACAGCCTACAACCTACAGGCCACAGCCTACAACATACAGGCCACAGCCTACAACATACAGCCCACAGCCTACAACCTACAGGCCACAGCCTACAATCTACAGGCTACAGCCTACAACCTACAGGCTACAGCCTACAACCTACAGGCTACAGCCTACAACCTACAGGCTACAGCCTACAGCCTACAGCCTACAGACTACAACCTACAGGCTACAGACTACAACATACAGGCTACAGCCTACAACCTACAGCCTAAAGCCTACAGGCTACAGCCTACAGGCTAAAGCCTACAACATACAGGCTACAGCCTACAACATACAGCCTACAACCTACAGGCCACAGCCTACAACCTACAGCCCACAGCCTACACCCTACAGGCTGCAGCCTACAACCTAAAGGCTACAGCCTACAACCTACAGGCTGCAGCCTACAACCTACAGGCTACAGCCTACAACATACAGGCTACATCCTACAACCTAAAGGCTACAGCCTACAACCTACAGGCCACAGCCTACAACATACAGGCCACAGCCTACAACCTACAGGCCACAGCCTACAACCTACAGGCTACAGCCTACAACATACAGGCTACAGCCTAAAGGCTACAGCCTACAGGCGCAGCCTACAACCTACAGGCTACAGCCTACAACCTACAGGCTACAGCCTACAACCTACAGGCTACAGACTACAACATACAGGCTACAGCCTACAACCTACAGCCTAAAGCCTACAGGCTACAGCCTACAGGCTACAGCCTAAAGCCTACAGGCTACAGACTACAACCTACAGGCTACAGCCTACAGCCTACAGGCTACAGCCTACAACATACAGGCTACAGCCTACAACATACAGGCTACAGCCTACAACCTACAGCCTACAGACTACAACATACAGGCTACAGACTACAACATACAGGCTACAGCCTACAACATACAGGCCACAGCCTACAGCCTACAACATACAGGCCACAGCCTACAACATACAGCCTACAACCTACAGGCCACAGCCTACAACATACAGGCTACAGCCTACAACATACAGGCTACAACCTACAGGCCACAGCCTACAACATACAGGCCACAGCCTACAACATACAGGCCACAGCCTACAACATACTGGCCACAGCCTACAACCTACAGGCTACAGCCTACAACCTACAGGCACAGCCTACAACCTACAGGCCACAGCCTACAACCTACAGGCTACAGCCTACAACCTACAGGCTACAGCCTACAACATACAGGCTACATCCTACAACCTAAAGGCTACAGCCTACAACCTACAGGCTACAGCCTACAACATACAGGCCACAGCCTACAACCTACAGGCGCAGCCTACAACCTACAGGCTACAGCCTACAACATACAGGCCACAGCCTACAGCCTACAACATACAGGCCACAGCCTACAACATACAGCCTACAACCTACAGGCCACAGCCTAAAACATACAGGCCACAGCCTACAATCTACAGGCTACAGCCTACAACCTACAGGCTACAGCCTACAACCTACAGGCTACAGCCTACAGGCCACAGCCTACAACATACAGGCCACAGCCTACAACCTACAGGCCACAGCCTACAACATACAGGCTACAGCCTACAACATACAGGCCACAGCCTACAGCCTACAACATACAGGCCACAGCCTACAACATACAGCCTACAACCTACAGGCCACAGCCTAAAACCTACAGGCTACAGCCTACAACATACAGGCTACAGCCTACAACATACAGGCTACAGCCTACAACCTACAGCCTACAGACTACAACATACAGGCTACAGACTACAACATACAGGCTACAGCCTACAACCTACAGCCTAAAGCCTACAGGCTACAGCCTACAGGCTAAAGCCTACAACATACAGGCTACAGCCTACAACCTACAGGCTACAGCCTACAGGCCACAGCCTACAACATACAGGCCACAGCCTACAACCTACAGGCCACAGCCTAAAACATACAGGCCACAGACTACAATCTACAGGCTACAGCCTACAACCTACAGGCTACAGCCTACAACATACAGGCTACAGCCTAAAGCCTACAACCTATAACCTACAGCCTAAAACCTACAGGCTACAGCCTAAAGCCTACAGGCTACAGCCTACAACCTACAGGCTACAGACTACAACATACAGGCTACAGACTACAACATACAGGCTACAGCCTACAACCTACAGCCTAAAGCCTACAGGCTACAGCCTACAGGCTAAAGCCTACAACATACAGGCTACAGCCTACAACATACAGGCTACAGCCTAAAGCCTACAGGCTACAGCCTACAGGACACAGACTACAACCTACAGGCTACAGCCTAAAGCCTACAGGCTACAGCCTACAACATACAGGCTACAGCCTACAACATACAGGCTACAGCCTACAACCTACAGCCTACAGACTACAACATACAGGCTACAGACTACAACATACAGGCCACAGCCTACAACCTACAACATACAGGCCACAGCCTACAACATACAGCCTACAACCTACAGGCCACAGCCTAAAACATACAGGCCACAGCCTACAACCTACAGCCTACAGACTACAACATACAGGCTACAGACTACAACATACAGGCTACAGCCTACAACCTACAGCCTACAACCTACAGGCTACAGCCTACAGCCTACAAC
>SSNR01000238.1:568274-582228 GCA_006937965.1 Callopanchax toddi
GGAACCCTTGGTGTTTCTGACTGGAACCCTTGGTGTTTCTGACTGGAACCCTTGGTGTTTCTGACTGGAACCCTTGGTGTTTCTGACTGGAACCCTTGGTGTTTCTGACTGGAACCCTTGGTGTTTCTGACTGGAACCCTTGGTGTTTCTGACTGGAACCCTTGGTGTTTCTGACTGGAACCCTTGGTGTTTCTGACTGAAACCCTTAGTGTTTCTGACTGAAACCCTTAAGCCTGGGACACACAGAAGACGAATGCGTCGCGCCCGCGCTGTTTAAAAAAAACAAAAACATTATAGTTACTGAGAGTGGCTACACGGAGAACGCAACGCAAATGCCAGTCCGCGCGGAGGCGCTAAGATAGGTTCCGGTTCTATCTCAAGCGCCGCGCCGCGGCATTTACGTCTTTCATACGGCGATTTTCCAAGAAGCGTTCAGCCTTGAATAGGCTGCATAGCGCGTCCTGTGTACCCCCTAGACCGCGGCAATTCTGTGGCGCAACGCATCCGTCTTCTGTGTGTCCCAGGCTTTAGTGTTGACCTTACAGCTGTAACTCACCTATCAGGTGATCACATCCAACAGAAACCATCATCACTGATTTTACAAAAAATGAACAAATTTTAAAGTTCTTACTTGGAAGATTTCATCTTTGTGGGACTCAAAGGAGTGGAGCTTCAGTTTGAGATTCCTCAGATCCCACAATGCAACAGTCTGAGAGAAACGGAGGGGGACGTGTTCTGATACATGCTACTAGAACCTGTAGTATTTAAGCCGTGTCACATGGTTGATGTCTTCTGTACCTTATCAGCAGAGCCAGTAGCGAGGATGAACTCACTGTAGGGGTTGAAGCTGAGACAGTTGACCTCAGCGGTGTGAGCGTCTACCGAGTGGCTGGCTTTAGACGTGTTGTTGGACCGAGTGTCCCATCTGATGAGGAGACACCATGACAGAGCAGTTAGGGTGGAATGCTGTCAGGAAGACAATTCCTCCTTTAAACCACTCACATCATCAGCTTCTGGTCATCAGCAACAGAGCCAAACAGGGACTCATGGAGCAGGTGCCAGGAAACGTCTTCCACCACGGCTGTGTGACCAGTGAAGATGGTCTTAGCGTCCACAACCTTCCCTTCCTTTGGACCAGCTCCGATGTCCCACAGACAGATGGTCTGGAGGACAGAACAGGAAGCAGGAAGACTTTTATCACCCTGATAGAAACATGGTTTAGTAAATGGCTGCATCCATCCTCTGTCCAATCAGCCCACAACCTACAGGCTACAGCCTACAACATACAGGCTACAGCCTAAAGCCTACAACCTATAACCTACAGCCTACAACCTACAGGCTACAGCCTAAAGCCTACAGGCTACAGCCTACAACATACAGGCTACAGCCTAAAGCCTACAACCTACAGCCTATAACCTACAGCCTACAACCTACAGCCTACAGGCTACAGCCTACAACATACAGGCTACAGCCTAAAGCCTACAACCTACAGCCTACAACCTACAGCCTATAACCTACAGCCTACAACCTACAGCCTACAGGCTACAGCCTAAAGCCTACAGGCTACAGCCTACAACATACAGGCTACAGCCTACAACATACAGCCTAAAGCCTACAGGCTACAGCCTAAAGCCTACAGGCTACAGACTACAACTTACCGCCTAAAGCCTACAACCTACAGGCTACAGCCTACAACCTACCGCCTAAAGCCTACAACCTACAGGCTACAGCCTACAACCTACAGCCTAAAGGCCACAGCCTAAAGCATACAGGCTACAGACTACAACATACAGGCTACAACCTACAGGCTACAGCCTAAAGCCTACAGGCTACAGCCTAAAGCCTACAGGCTACAGCCTACAACATACAGGCTACAGCCTACAACATACAGGCTACAGCCTACAACCTACAGCCTACAGCCTACAGCCTACAGCCTACAGCCTACAGCCTACAGCCTACAACCTACAGGCCACAGCCTACAACCTACAGGCCACAGCCTACAACATACAGGCCACAGCCTACAACCTACAGGCCGCAGCCTACAACCTACAGGCCACAGCCTACAACATACAGGCTACAGCCTACAACCTACAGGCTACAGCCTACAACCTACAGGCTACAGCCTACAGCCTACAGGCTACAGCCTACAACATACAGGCTACAGCCTACAACATACAGGCTACAGCCTACAACCTACAGCCTACAGACTACAACATACAGGCTACAGACTACAACATACAGGCTACAGCCTACAACCTACAGCCTACAGCCTACAGCCTACAGCCTACAGCCCCAGCCTACAACCTACAGGCTACAGCCTACAGTCTACAGGCTACAGCCTACAACCTACAGGCTACAGCCTACAACATACAGGCTACAGCCTACAGGCCACAGCCTACAACATACAGGCTACAGCCTACAACCTACAGGCCACAGCCTACAGCCTACAACATACAGGCCACAGCCTACAACATACAGCCTACAACCTACAGGCCACAGCCTAAAACATACAGGCCACAGCCTACAATCTACAGGCCACAGCCTACAGCCTACAGGCTACAGCCTACAGGCTACAGCCTACAACCTACAGCCTACAGACTACAACATACAGGCTACAGACTACAACATACAGGCTACAGCCTACAACCTACAGCCTATAACCTACAGCCTACAACCTACAGCCTACAGCCTACAACATACAGGCTACAGCCTACACCCTACAGGCCACAGCCTACAACCTACAGGCTACAGCCTACAACCTACAGGCTACAGCCTACAACCTACAGGCTACAGCCTACAACATACAGGCTACAGCCTACAACCTACAGCCTACAACCTACAGCCTACAGACTACAACCTACAGGCTACAGACTACAACATACAGGCTACAGCCTACAACCTACAGCCTAAAGCCTATAGGCTACAGCCTACACCCTACAGGCTACAGCCTAAAGCCTACAGGCTACAGCCTACAACCTACAGGTTACAGCCTACAACCTACAGGCTACAGCCTACCACCTACAGGCTACAGCCTACAACCTACAGCCCACAGCCTACAACCTACAGGCCACAGCCTACAGCCTACAGGCCACAGCCTACAACCTACAGGCTACAGCCTACAGGCTACAGACTACAACCTACAGGCTACAGCCTACAGCCTAAAGGCTACAGCCTACAACCTACAGGCTACAGCCTACAACCTACAGGCTACAGCCTACAACCTACAGGACACAGCCTACAACCTACAGGCGCAGCCTACAACCTACAGGCTACAGCCTACAACCTACAGGCTGCAGCCTACAACCTACAGGCTACAGCCTACAACATACAGGCTACATCCTACAACCTAAAGGCTACAGCCTACAACCTACAGGCCACAGCCTACAACATACAGGCCACAGCCTACAACCTACAGGCCACAGCCTACAACCTACAGGCTACAGCCTACAACATACAGGCCACAGCCTACAGCCTACAACATACAGGCCACAGCCTACAACATACAGCCTACAACCTACAGGCCACAGCCTAAAACATACAGGCCACAGCCTACAATCTACAGGCTACAGCCTACAACCTACAGGCTACAGCCTACAACATACAGGCTACAGCCTACAGGCCACAGCCTACAACATACAGGCCACAGCCTACAACCTACAGGCCACAGCCTACAACATACAGCCTAAAGCCTACAGGCTACAGACTACAACCTACCGCCTACAGCCTACAACCTACAGGCTACAGCCTACAACCTACAGCCTACAGCCTACAACCTACAGGCTACAGCCTACAACCTACAGGCTACAGCCTACAGCCCACAGCCTACAACCTACAGGCCACAGCCTACAGCCTACAACATACAGGCCACAGCCTACAACATACAGCCTACAACCTACAGGCCACAGCCTACAACCTACAGGCTACAGCCTACAACCTACAGGCCACAGCCTACAACCTACAGGCCACAGCCTACAACCTACAGGCTACAGCCTACAACCTACAGGCTACAGCCTACAACCTACAGGCTACAGACTACAACATACAGGCTACAGCCTACAACCTACCGCCTAAAGCCTACAACCTACAGGCTACAGCCTACAACCTACCGCCTACAGCCTACAACCTACAGGCTACAGCCTACACCCTACAGGCCACAGCCTACACCCTACAGGCTACTGCCTACATCCTACAGCCTACAGCCTACAGCCTACAGCCTACAGCCTACAACCTACAGCCTACAACCTACAGCCTACAACCTACAACCTACAGCCTACAGCCTACATCCTAAGCCTACAACCTACAGCCTATAACCTACAGCCTACAACCTACAGCCTAAAGCCTACAGCCTACAGCCTACAGCCTACAGCCTACAGCCTACAACCTACAGCCTACAGCCTACAAACTACAGGCTATAGCCTACAATCTACAGGCTACAGCCTACAACCTACAGCCTACAGACTACAACATACAGGCTACAGACTACAACATACAGGCTACAGCCTACAACCTACCGCCTAAAGCCTACACCCTACAGGCTACAGCCTACAACCTACCGCCTAAAGCCTACAACATACAGGCTACAGCCTACAACCTACAGCCTACAGACTACAACATACAGGCTACAGACTACAACATACAGGCTACAGCCTACAACCTACAGCCTAAAGCCTACAGGCTACAGCCTACAGGCTACAGCCTAAAGCCTACAGGCTACAGACTACAATCTACAGGCTACAGACTACAATCTACAGGCTACAGCCTAAAGCCTACAGGCTACAGACTACAACCTACAGGCTACAGCCTAAAGCCTACAGGCTACAGACTACAACCTACAGCCTACAACCTACAGCCTACAACATACAGGCTACAGCCTACAACATACAGGCCACAGCCTACAACATACAGGCCGCAGCCTACAACATACAGGCCGCAGCCTACAACCTACAGGCCGCAGCCTACAACCTACAGGCCGCAGCCTACAACCTACAGGCCACAGCCTACAACATACAGGCCACAGCCTACAACCTACAGGCTACAGCCTACAACATACAGGCTACAGCCTACAACATACAGGCTACAGCCTACAACCTAAAGGCTACAGCCTACAACATACAGGCTACAGCCTACAACCTAAAGGCTACAGCCTACAACATACAGGCCACAGCCTACAACATACAGGCCACAGCCTACAACCTACAGGCCACAGCCTACAACATCCAGGCTACAGCCTACAACATCCAGGCTGCAGCCTACAACCTAAAGGCTGCAGCCTACAACCTAAAGGCTACAGCCTACAACCTACAGGCTACAGCCTACAACCTACAGGCTACAGCCTACAACCTACAGGCTACAGCCTACAACATACAGGCCACAGCCTACAACATACAGGCCACAGCCTACAACATACTGGCCACAGCCTACAACCTACAGGCTACAGCCTACAACCTACAGGCTACAGCCTACAACCTACAGGACACAGCCTACAACCTACAGGCGCAGCCTACAACCTACAGGCTACAGCCTACAACCTACAGGCTGCAGCCTACAACCTACAGGCTACAGCCTACAACCTACAGGCTACAGCCTACAACCTACAGGCTACAGCCTACAACATACAGGCTACAGCCTACAACCTAAAGGCTACAGCCTACAACCTACAGGCTACAGCCTACAACCTACAGGCTACAGCCTACAACCTACAGGCCACAGCCTACAACCTACGGGCGCAGCCTACAACCTACAGGCTGCAGCCTACAACATACAGGCTACAGCCTACAGCCTACAGCCTACAGACTACAACCTACAGGCTACAGACTACAGCCTACAGGCTACAGCCTAAAGCCTACAGGCTACAGCCTACAACATACAGGCTACATCCTACAACCTAAAGGCTACAGCCTACAACCTACAGGCGCAGCCTACAACCTACAGGCTGCAGCCTACAACCTACAGGCTACAGCCTACAACATACAGGCTACATCCTACAACCTAAAGGCTACAGCCTACAACCTACAGGCTACAGCCTACAACCTAAAGGCTACAGCCTACAACCTAAAGCCTACAGGCTACAGCCTACAGGCCACAGCCTACAACCTACAGGCTACAGCCTACAACCTACAGGCTACAGCCTACAACATACAGGCTACATCCTACAACCTAAAGGCTACAGCCTACAACCTACAGGCTACAGCCTACAACCTACAGGCCACAGCCTACAACATACAGGCCACAACCTACAGGCTACAGCCTACAACCTACAGGCTGCAGCCTACAACCTACAGGCTACAGCCTACAACCTACAGGCTACAGCCTACAACCTACAGAGCTATTCAATAGGTGGCCCATGGGCCAGATTCGGCCCATGACCCACATGTTTCTGTCCCACCACGCGCCCCTAAACAATTACTTTTAACATCTAAAGACAGATGCAGGTGCTGGGACTTGAACCCAGGTCTCCCAGGTGAAAGGCAGGTTTCGCTACCACTAGGCCACACACTGTTTTAATGTAAATCATAGGGTTTTTTCCAAGCTTTCAAAGAAAATACATTAAGAACTGGATTAGTTTACATTCATATTTTAAATATGACAAACCTCACATTGGGAAAATGATTGCATTTGTTCAGTTTAAACATTTAATCAGCTCTCTGCCCATAAAATCTTGTTTTATGCCCATGAAAAGCTGTCTATTTGTAATAAAACACCTCAAATTGGCACCCTCCTCCATGAGTGTCATGTGGCCCCCTCCCAGTTCATAATTGAGTGCCCCTGGCTACAGCCTACAATCTGCCCACAGTAGCCTACATGCTACAGGCTAAAGAAAGCCATAATGGTCACTCACATGGTCGTCAGAGGCACTGAGCAGGTTGCCACTGAGGTTTGGGTTCCAGGACAGCCCATAGCCTTCCTTCTGATGACCCTTCAGCCTTAGGTCAGGGCTGCACTCCCCACTAGGGTCTGAAACACACAAAGCTTTGATGCAAACAGCTGACTTTTAAAGGACTTGCAGGTACATTAAACTGGGCCCACCTGGCTTTGACGGGTGCTTAGTGTAGTCAAAAACCAGAACGTCGGACGTGGGTGTTTTGGTGGCGATGATGCACGGGTTCTGGGGCATGTAGCGTGCTCGGTTCACTTCTCCTTCGTGGTTAATTTTAATTTCAATCTCTATTTTTCCACTCACTGAACTGAATCCACCAAATTCTGAAGAGACAGACAACCAGACTGTAGCATGTCCAGGGTCAAACCCACAGAGTGGCACCAAGAAGGACTAGAACATGGTGAAGATCAACCAAAGCACACAGATTAAAACCTGTTCCAGAATGGAACTGGTCCCAAAAACTGTGAGTAATAAAAGTAAACCTAGCTGAACTGAATTTATATTTTTACTTAAAATAAAAAGCAAAACATAGTCAAATCAGTAAAAGCACAAATAAATATTACATTAACCATTGCATCAAGATATTTTAATAAGGTAGACACAAGGGTCTGAAATGGCTCAAGTGCTGAGTGCATCTAGAGAATAAAAACAATCAGGATCAATGGAGCACCCAAAACTCAGCAAAGATAACAAAATGAAAACAGCTCAGAGAAGTTTCAGTTTCAGTGTTTAGAGACTAATCCTCCTCTAAAGTCAAACATTCTTTCTCTGGTTTTCACCACTTCTTGAATCTTCACAGGTTTTTCTTGATTACTTTCTTCATGCATAATTTAATGTTTGAAATCAACCAGGTCCTGAAACTTGAACGCATAGGATGCTTCTCTAAAAGGTTTTATTGATATGGTGGTGCAGGTGGTAGCACTGCTGCCTCGCTGCAGGAAGGTCACAGGTTTGAATCCTGTTTCGTTCGGCTTCCCCACAGATCACAACATGCCTGATAGGCTGATGTTATGGTTTAAGCGTCCGCTAAGTGAATGAACACTAATAATCCTTCAGGCTCCGTTTTGAAGAATAAAACTAGATGTATGTTGTTTCCTCACATTACCAAACCAGAGTTATGAATGTAGAGGATGAACAACAATGATGTTTGAGATGAAACACTTTAACCTTATAAAAGTGATTTAGACATTTGTGATTTATCATAAGGTTACCAGAAGTTATACATTTAGTTTTACTTATTAGCATTAAACAAGCACTTTAACCTGTTTAGTTGTTTTATTATTTGTAAAAGTTGAGTTAACCATTTATTACAAGATCCTTTATGTACAACAGGAATCAACCTGGTCTCAGTACTGAGCCTTGAGGAACTCCACGTAAATCTGATCTATATTTGAACACACTGGACCTTGTTTACAGAATCTCCATATATTCATGATAAGCTGCCCTCTTATACCATAAATACCAATTAAAAGCCTACATAAAACTACAATCCTGACTTTACGGAAAAGTTTCTGTGATATACTGTTTTTGCCCTTTCATCTACCTGTATTGTTTAATATATTTATATTGTTATATATATTTTATATTAAGGGGCGGCGTGTAGCTCAGTTGGTAGAGTGGCTGGTCTGGTAACTCGAGGGTCGCTGGTTTGATCCCAGCTCCAGCTGGGTTACATTGTCGTTGTGTCCTTGGGCAAGACACTTCACCCACCTTGTCTACTGGTGGTCAGAGGGACCTGGAGGTGTCGGTGCATGGCACCCCCGCCTCTGTCAGTGTGCTCCAGGACAGCTGAGGCTACAGTGTAGCTGATCACCACCAGTGAGTGAGTGTGAGTGGGTGAATGACTGTGGTGTTGTACAGCGCTTTGGGGAGTGTAGAACACTCTAGAAAGCGCTCTATAAATACAGGACCTTTACCATTGATATTGTTGAACTCAACAGGCCAAACACGTGTTTAAATATGGTGGTGAAACATCACAGCTCTAGTTTCAGCCATCGCTCCACAGTCTCACTGTTTTACTTGATATTTCTGAGTTGCTTTTTTAAAATCGAGAGACTCCAGGTATTTTGGGACCTTGACTGTAGACCAGAAACATCCATTGAGTTAGTGTTGAACCTCAGTCATGTACTGTACCTCAGGCTGTGCTAAGGTAAGCTTCATACCTCTGAGCGTGGACTCAACAACGTACCTGCTGAAGAAATAAAAACAGTTTCAAACACAAGCTAGCGCTACATGCTACATACTCATTACAACAACGCCAACATGGCTGCTTCTGTGTTTTTGGTGTGCTTGTATTTCTTTATTTTATTGATTAATCACATGAATCCGCCTCTTCTACATGAGAGAGTTCTACTCCAGCAGACTTTCTCCTGATTTTCTTTCCATTTTCAGCAGATTCTTTTACATCTTGTGGTTAAAGGTGCATTCTCACTAGTTATGGGCCGGTGCACTGGCAGCAGCGTGGAGTCTGCACACCTCTACCTGGAATATTTCCTTCCAAAGTGCGCTCACTGAGCAATAAAACAGATGAGCTCCAGCAGCTTCAGGGGGAAAACTGTGACTCTCTCACTTCTTCAGCCTCATGCTTTGGAACCACTCTGAAGTCCACCCTGGAGCTGGCAGGCTTCCAGCTTAGCAGAGCAGACTGCAACATGCAAGTCTCTGGAAAACCTACAGGTGGAGGGAATCTGCCTTTACATTTATAGTGACTCATAATCCACCACCACTGCTGCCCAGACCTGGAATCATTCTTTAGCCACTGTAAAGCCTTTTCCTCTCCCCGGGAGTTCACTTCCTTCATACTGGTTGGCGTCTACGTTCCACCTCAGGCAGGAGGCCTTAAAGCTGCTCTCTGATAAGACACTGAGCAGGAAACGGACCAACCCAGACTCTTTGGTTATTGTCCTTGGTGATTTTAACAAGCCTAACCCACACAAGAACTGGAGATATGAACAGATTATTAAACGCCAGATCAGAGAGAAGAGGACCTTGGATCACTGTGACACCACTATAAACTATAAGCACCTCCAACATCACCGGCAATACACACTGGCAGCAGCGTACCACTACAACCCCCAACAGTCTCATGGAGCTGAGGAGCGCACCCGACATCAGCACCAGGTTCTCCCTTCAGTACCTCAATGGAAAAATTGTGTTCACCCGTTACTATAGAGACTTGAATCACACTGTACCCCATACTGCACTGAGGCCCTCAGACCACCTGATGAGCCACCTCACACAGGCAGAGGCTGAGACTCAGCAAACCTGCAGTGAGGACCGTCCCGAAGTGGACCAGTGAAGCTGTGGATGGTCTCCAGGCATACTTGGATTGTACAGAGCTGCAACCAATAATCATCTATCGCCAGTGTTCAGACATCTTCAACACATCACTAGACACACGCCCTGATGTCACAGCCTGCTTTAAGAACTCCACCATCATCCTAGTCTTCACAAAGCCAGGAGCCACAGGACTAGATGACTACAGACCTGAAGCTGACCTCTGTTTTATAATGAAGTCCTTTGAACACCTGGTTTTCTCACATATCAAGTCCATCAAAAAAACCCTCCTGGACCCCCCGCAGTTCACATAGGCCCAACAGGTCAGTAGACGATGGACTCAACATCACCAACTACATCCTGCAGCATCAGGATCCCCCAGGGACATATGCTAGGATCCTGTTGGTGAATTTTAGCTAAGCGTTCAACACAGAGGTTCCAGCTCTGCTTCAAGTTAAGCTTCTCCAGCTGGATGTCCTCGACTCCACCTGCAGATGTATCACCAACTTCCTGACCGACAGGAAGCAGCAGGTGAGGCTCGTCTGATCCCCCAGGGCTGTGTTCTTTCTCCACTACTTTTCACTCTCTACACAAACACCTGCACCGCCACCCATCAGTCGGTTAAGCTCCTGAAATACGTGGATGACACGACCCTCAGGTGGGAGACTGTCCACCTGGTGCTCCATGCTCTAAAGACAGTAGAGCTGGTGGTGGATTCTCAGCAGGAACGCAGCCCCACCTGCACCCATCACACTCTGCTCAGCCAAGATGGAGGATCCTCTCATCCTGGTCACAGTCTGTTTGAGGTTTTCCCTTCTGGCAGAAGGTCAATCAGGACCAAAACCTGAAGACACAGACAGTTTTCCCCCGTCTGCTATCTGGACTCATCTGTCCCTCTTGGTGTCTTGGGACCTGACTAGTCTAGGCTGATAATGCATTGCTCTGGTCTTTAACACATTTACATTCCCTCTACACAAACAATCACGCTGAACAGATTAGAGATGCTGCTGTTTCTGTTCATCTTTCTTTGACCCCTTTTAATTTATTTTGTTTTCACCTAAACACCAAACCCAATTCCTGTAGCAGTTTGACACAAATGTGCATCAAGAAATCAAAACAATAAAGTTACTTCTTCATTCCAGTCCGGGTAATAAAGGGTTTAATGTACAAGTCTCACAAGTTTCAGGTAGAAATGATCTGACCTCCAGTGACCTAACAGAAAAAGACCTGATAACACCAGGGTGTGTTTCTCCGTACTAACCTCCTTTCTCGCTGTCGTAGTGTGAAGCATCAAACTGGGCGTCGTCATTCGGGACCTGGACGCTGGCGATCACCAGGTGGTTCTGCTCATCTGACGTGTGGGTTCCTAAAGCCAGCCGGTGGACTGTGTAGTCCTTTCCCTCAGGCCTGCAGACAACTCCAGTTTACTCCACGTGTTCTCCTCAGGTAAACATCTGAGCTGGGTTGTAGACCACAGGTCTCTCACCCTGCTGCTGCAGGCGGGTTACAGAGGTCTACCTGCTCCAACACACCTGGGTCAGAGGACTGGGTTACCTGCTCTGCATGTTATCAGGTTCTAGTCAGGTGTGTTGGAGCAGGGAATCGTCTAAGACGGGGGTGGGGAACCTTTTCTTGCTGGGTCCACCAAATCTTTTTTAACAAAGTCCTCCGACGGCCACATTTAGAATGTAAACTAGTGGAGTCCAGTCTGTTCAGACAGGAGACAAAAATCCATCCACTGTCTATACCTGCTTCATCCTCCACAGAGGATAACCGCCTATCTCCAGCAGTCAAGGGGCGAGAGGCGGGGGACACCTTGGACGGGTCGCCAGTCCATCACAGGGCCACAGAGACAAACAACGAGTCACACACCCACTCACACCCAGGGAGTCTGGCCTATGGGAGGAAGCCGGAGTACCCGGAGAAAACCCACACATGCACGGGGAGAACATGCAAACTCCACGCAGAGAGGCTGCCGACCCGGGAAGCGAACCCACGACCTCCGTGCTGCGAGGCAACAGTGGTAACAACTGTGCCACCATGCAGCCGAGGCAAAAATCACCAGGTATAAAGTTCCCAGTCTAAAATTCTACTTTTAGAATTAAAACGTGAAGATAAATAATACTGTGATTTACTTTGAGCTGCTCAACAATATAATGTCAAATTTAACTGAACAGAACAAAGTCTTAGTTTTTGTAGTAAATATCTGTAAATCTCTGTAGACAGGAGACATGAAGGCTCTGATCTGTCTATTGGCTGATTGTTTTCTGGTTTCTTGGTCTTGAAAATAAATTTTAGTCAATCAGAGACAAGAACCAGGTCCAGGTCTTTCTTCATGAATGCTGCTGGATTTAGTCGAGTTTAATGAACGGAGCTCAGTGAGGGTTTGTGGTTCTGTTACCATGACGTTAAATTAAAACCCTGGTTAACAGAAGATCAATACTTTAATATACTGAACCATTTTCACTTTAAATGATCTCTGATCTGGTAATCTGATTACTCCTCCGGTAGTTTCCAGACCAGGACCAGGACCAGCGCCTCCACACAAACTAAACTCACCACTTTGATTTTTACTTGGATTTAAAAAATGTTCACGTGTTCATTTCTCCTGAAAAAAGAATCAACTTTCTTCAACATTGTCTCTGCAGTCACCGTGATGGACACCCATCAGTCTCCTTGTCTCTCTCGCTGACACTCGACCTCATGTTGTGTTCACTGACTCCGATACAGACTCAGATTTATGAATTACTGTCGATTTGATCACAGAAACATCTGGTAGTTAATATTTTCCCCTCTGAGTTTAACTATTTATTTGACGTGATGGGGCTGATAAAAGGGTTCCCCACCGTGCTCTAAGACATGGAGGACTGTGGGCCTGGAGCAGCAGAGTGAGGGACCTCCACCGACCTGTTGACATCAGGAAGCCACTGGACGGTGAGGCTGGGCCACTCCAGAGCGTGGGTCATCACCAGGTCGTACAGGAACGGGGTGTTCTTCTTCCAGATCTTGTACTCCTCGTTGATGACTCTCTCCTCCACTGCATCATCAAACACTTCAACAGGAGGACACACACTTATTCACCTAATCACCTTTAAACCTGTTAACCACTGGTTAACTAGTACTACTAGTAGTTCCTTACAGTGCTGTGAAAAAGTATTTGCCCCTATCAAATGTAATCTGTTTTTGCTGACTCGTCACATTTAATGTTCAAGATTTCAGTATCAGACAAAGAGAACCTGAGTAAATATAAAATGTTCTCACATGGTGATTTCATTTATTAAAGCAGCAAAGCCACCTGGCTCTGTGTGAAATCATGAATTTATTGTTATTAATGACACTATTTGTAAAGCTGAGTTCAGTTGTTTCAGACGTGATCACTGTCAGGCTGTAGGATTAATAAATCCCTTCAATAGAACCTGTCTGACAGCATGAAGGAGGCTAAAAGATCTCAAAAACAAACACATCCTGTCCTGTTCTAAAGAGATCCGAGAACAAAAGACCCAGAACATCTAAAGCTCTGCAGGACTCACTGGGTTCAAGTTAAAGCGGCTCTCTGGAGCATTTTTCTCTGTATCAAAGTTTTCTAAATGTTCTAAATGAGATTTCAGGTCTAAACTATGATCTATGGGGTTGAGTTCCACAACATCTGTCATTCTGATGAAGACCCTCCTTCCTCCTAGAGACCCCTTTCCATTATTTCTTGCCCCTGACATTTTTCAGCCAATGAAATTCAAATGTCTGCATTCTCTCAACATGCACGCGCATCGACCAATCCTGTACCAGTAGGGGGCGCTGCCGTAC
>SSNR01000238.1:614561-627844 GCA_006937965.1 Callopanchax toddi
CTCTACTCCATCAAACTCTACTCCATCAGACTCTACTCCATCAGACTCTACTCCATCAGAATCTACTCCATCAGTCTCTACTCCATCAAACTCTACTCAATCAGACTCTACTCCATCAAACTCTACTCCATCAGACTCTACTCCATCAGACTCTACTCCATCAGAATCTACTCCATCAGTCTCTACTCCATCAAACTCTACTCCATCAGAATCTACTCCATCAGTCTCTACTCCATCAAACTCTACTCCATCAGACTCTACTCCATCAGACTCTACTCCATCAGACTCTACTCCATCAGATTCTACTCCATCAGACTCTACTCCATCAGTCTCTACTCCATCAAACTCTACTCCATCAGACTCTACTCCATCAGTCTCTACTCCATCAGTCTCTTCGTCAGACTCTACTCCATCAGACTCTACTCCATCAGACTCTACTCCATCAGAATCTACTCCATCAGACTCTACTCCATCAGAATCTACTCCATCAGACTCTACTCCATCAGTCTCTACTCCATCAGTCTCTTCGTCAGACTCTACTCCATCAGAATCTACTCCATCAGACTCTACTCCATCAGTCTCTACTCCATCAGTCTCTACTCCATCAGACTCTACTCCATCAGACTCTACTCCATCAGACTCTACTCCATCAGTCTCTACTCCATCAGACTCTACTCCATCAGACTCTACTCCATCAGTCTCTACTCCATCAGTCTCTACTCCATCAGAATCTACTCCATCAGACTCTACTCCATCAGTCTCTACTCCATCAGATTCTACTCCATCAGTCTCTACTCCATCAGAATCTACTCCATCAGACTCTACTCCATCAGTCTCTACTCCATCAAACTCTACTCCATCAGACTCTACTCCATCAGTCTCTACTCCATCAGACTCTACTCCATCAGAATCTACTCCATCAGTCTCTACTCCATCAGAATCTACTCCATCAGTCTCTACTCCATCAGAATCTACTCCATCAGAATCTACTCCATCAGTCTCTACTCCATCAGACTCTACTCCATCAGACTCTACTCCATCAGAATCTACTCCATCAGAATCTACTCCATCAGACTCTACTCCATCAGTCTCTACTCCATCAGAATCTACTCCATCAGTCTCTACTCCATCAGTCTCTCCGTCAGACTCTACTCCATCAGACTCTACTCCATCAGTCTCTACTCCATCAGTCTCTTCGTCAGACTCTACTCCATCAGAATCTACTCCATCAGACTCTACTCCATCAGACTCTACTCCATCAGAATCTACTCCATCAGTCTCTACTCCATCAGAATCTACTCCATCAGACTCTACTCCATCAGTCTCTACTCCATCAGTCTCCATCAGTCTCTACTCCATCACTCTCTTCATCAGACTCTACTCCATCAGACTCCATTAGTCTCTACTCCATCATTCTCTACTCCATCAGACTCCATCAGTCTCTACTCCATCAGTCTCTACTCCATCGCTCTCTCCATCAGACTCTACTCCATCGCTCTCTCCATCAGACTCTTTCTCTACAGACTATACTATATCTATGTGATCCGTTTACCATCCTGAGGTGATCAGCAGAAGACTTTGTTACAAATTAGCCCCCTAAGGTACAGGTTTGATTTGTAAATGGTAAATGTGCTGTATTTATAGAGTGTTCTACTCTCCCCAAAGCGCGGTACAACACAAACATTCACCCATTCACGTACTGGTGGCGATCAGCTACGTTGTAGCCTCAGCTGTCCTGTGTAGCGTTTAGAAATAACTATTAGTTATTTTAACTACACCCTCTTCAGATAAACATTAGAACGTATTTCTGGTTTATAATGAAAAGTGATAAACTGTCATTTAACCCTGATAATAGCTAATATTTATTGAAGGTATCTAGGTTCTTTGAAAGAGTACAGTGAATTGAAATACCTTATTAATAATGTGATGCTCAGACCAGATAAGATTGAACAACCATTTAATTTGAAAAACCTAAGAACACAGACAGATAAGACAGTTTGAAAGTTTGATGTAAACACAATTAATATTCTTAAACATGTTGAGGATGATAAAGATAGTTTAATTGTGAGTTTTAACGGACCGTAGCATATGTTTTAATGACTAGGGAAGTTAGTTAATTTTGTTAACCTAGTTGGGACTTTAAGAGTCACTTTAGGGCTAATTTGAGTTTGGAATGGGATTTAGTTTTGGCTTAATTTAGAGTGGAAGAATTAAGCTTTATCAAGCAAACCTCTCGATCAGAAAGTGGTGTTTGCTCACTGAAAGGTGGACGCTCCTGGATCTGGCAGGCGTTGGTTTCTCCACGAGCTGAGGCTGGAGTCCCCAGACTCGGAGTGGTGGTCCTGGAAGGCGTGGCCGCCGAGGACCTCGCTGGACAGTCCGTGGATACGTCCGGATCAGCAAGGGAGGCATTTCAGCAGGCATGCTGAAGTCATTTCTGATCAGTCCCGTGGTGAGGGAGAGACTGAGAGGCCTTGTTCAAAGCTGATAAGGGTTCAGCTAAGATAGCAGCATAGCAGCTCAGGCTGCTTTCAGGTTGTAGCAAAGACAAGACAAGACTGATTTGTACCGGAACTGAATATTAGTTTTGAGACGAGTTATCTTAAATTCAACCAATCAGAAGATATTAAGTGTACTAATCAAAACTGAGTTAGTGAACTTGTGGCTGGCTCTGATTGGGTAGGGGAACTGTGAGGGAGTTTACCAACTCACATATGACTTCCGCCCGTTAAACACTCACATTATAATTGTAGAAATGCATGACATAGCAGAGAAGCATATTATAACACTTTGAGTGTGAGTGTGTGGGTGACCCTGAGAGCAGGAACACTACAGGAGAATGTTCTGTAAACAAGAGATTACAGCTTGAACACCAGTCATTTGGTGTTACAGAAGAGACATCTTAAAGAGAGTGTTTTATTAGACCAGCTAGTGTCCAGTGGGTCATCTGGGAGATGGACACCTGAAAGTGGACAGTAGGACACCTGTAGGGATCTTGATTCAGGTTAAACATAATCCAAGAGTGATTGTATTCCAAGTTATTGGGAAAAAGATGGATTATTGTTGTGATGGTCAACAGAGGTCAGAGGTCAGAGGATATAGCCTATTTGGTGAGGCTACACCTGGGACACACTGACAGAGGTGGGGATGCCATGCACTGGTGTCCTCCAAGTCTCTCCGACCACCACCAGTGGGGATGTGGGTGAAGTGTCTTGACCAAGGACATGACGATGTAACCCAGTTGGAGCTGGGATTGAACTGGTGACCCTCCAGTTACTAGACCACCCACTCTTCCAACTGAGCTACACGCTGCCCCAAGGTAAAAGGTACAAACTACCCCTGTACAAATTTGTACTCCCAGTTAAAGGTTTAAAATGGTTCCTTTGAGGATGCCACCCCAGTAACAAGACAAAAGGTAGAATTATTTACTTTAATTTTATGAGTTTATACTCAGACCCATATATAAAGGAGACTTGGGTCAGATCTGACGATTCTGATTTGGGTCACATGTAGACGTTTTCATATTGTTGCAACTCATTATTCATACTTTTCCTTTATGGTCACTATTGCTGTGAATTATGAGATTCTGGTTTCTAATCCTCAGCAGCTCTAGCAGACCTAAATATTTAATATGTGAACTAAATCTTACTGGGGACGTTCTCAGCTGAATGTGACGTGCTGTAGCTGGGAAGAGGATCACCAAATCCAGGTCGGGGGCGTGGTCCTAATTCAGGTTGAAGCGTTTAAGTATCTTGTTCATGGTGTGGGAAGGAGGAAGATGGACAAGAGGGTCAGGGCAACATCGGACATGGTGAAGAAGGAGCTGAGTCAGAGAGAGAGGCTCTAGTTACCATCGATACATGTTCCAGTTGTCACCTGGTCATGAGGTCTGGGTAACAACCCAAAGAACCAGATCACACATAAATAAAAGAGTTTCCTCTGGAGGGCTCAGCCTTGGAGACAAGGTGAGGTGCTCAGGAGGTCGACCCAGAACCCTCTGAAGGGATTATATCTCGAGGCTGGTCAGGTGCCTGGGGAGAGGACAGTCTGGGCTTTCTGCTGGGGACGCTGCTTCTGAGACCTGGAGGAGTGGAGGATGGAGAGGAGAGTAAACAGCCTTAGCTGTCGTTCCACAGGAGGGCGTGCAGCTTCTTTGAGGTTTTAAAACATTTTTAAATATTTAGTGAAACTGTGCAGTTATGAAAATGCTTTCATTGAGTTCTTAACAGGTCAACACATTTACAACAAAACAAGAAACAGTCTGGTTATTTTTTCTGGATTTAGATGTCATCTTGAGTTGAGGAGCCTGATCAGAAAACAAGTGATATCAAAGTAAACTGGATCGTTCCAGGAGTCAGTCTAAGTGATGCACAGTTTATTATTGGACACTCAGCTGGAATAATAAGTAGATAAACTCAAACCAAGGAGCAGACCATGAAGCTTAGAGGCTTCTATCAAACCATGTAAACACTAGAGAGTTGGAGACTGCCAGAACCACTGCTCAGAACAAAGAGACAGACATCCACCAACAACTCAGGAAGATACGATGATCAGAGAGCGCCTCGGGCAGCAGAAGACAGGGAGAGATGAAGACAGAAAGACAAATGGAAGTCCTAGATCCTCTACGGGATCTATCACAGGAACAAGGAGCCAGAGGCCGACGCCAAGGCTTAACGATGGAACCCGAGGCTCTGAGGGACGGCACAGCTACAGGACATGTCAAAGTCCCACATCTGTAGGTCACGGACTACAAAACCCCTTAGATTACTGTCTACGCTGATCGCTGATGGTAGAGAACAGAGGACAGGAGACCAGACAGCAGCGCCACCAGCAGGTAAGGTGAGTGAAGTGTCCCAGCTGGAGTGGAGATCAAGAACCAGTGTTGAAAAAGTAATCAGATTACTAATAACCCCTTTAAAAGTAAACTACTTACTTAACGATTGACTTGATTTTAAACGTAACTAAGTTAGTTACTTTATTAGTTACATTCAGCAGCTGCTGACAACTACCACCCCACAACCACAACTTCCCCATACCCACCTCACAACCCCCCCCCCCACACACACACACA
This sequence comes from Callopanchax toddi, assembly GCA_006937965.1. NCBI lineage: Eukaryota > Metazoa > Chordata > Actinopteri > Cyprinodontiformes > Nothobranchiidae > Callopanchax > Callopanchax toddi. The sequence goes on from SSNR01000238.1 coordinate 619,633, forward strand.
CACAGCCCCAACCCCCCCACACCCACAGCGCAAGGACATGACGCAGCAGCATCAAAGACGCCTACGTCCATAAACACAAATGGCTACTAGATTAATCCTGGTAACGTTTTTTGAAGATAATCTCTGTGCAGCTCCTGACTTTGAGTTATTCTTCTTCGTCTGTGAGGTTTAAATACAACGTTCAGATACGTGTTTATAGAAGTACGTCTTCTTGGAGCCGCTGCGTCATGTCCTTGCACCGTTCAGCGGAGGCTTACAGCTGTTGTTTGTCATAAAGTAGTCCCGAGTCTAAAATAGTACCTGTAATTCCTTAGAGTTACTTTTTATTTTCACTTGCAGTCGATATGTTTACTGAGGTCACTAGGCAGACTATGAGGAATATGACAATAGACAAAAAAATCACCTTCTGGTGGAATATCCCTTTAAAGTATAGTAAAGCGTACGACCACATTTAAAATTAAAGACATTTACAACATAAAAATCACCTGTAGTGACTTAATTTAGTTTCACTTGTTACTGACATGTAAAAGTCTAGACCTCCATTATAAGATGAGTAGATGAGTTTACAGGAAACAGTACTCTGATACTCGGGCAGATATGGTCATACACCTGAGTCCTCAGGCTGAAAACGGGACTCTTCATACCTGAAGTTTGAAGAAGAAAGCAAATAAATCTTTTTACTGAGGAAAATGACAGAACTATGCAAAGGGACTTTTGGAAAAGTAACGAATCTGGTTAGTAAATGGTAACATGTTAAAATACTAGTTACTGCAAAAAGACATCATATTAGAGTAACTTGTGTTTACTGGCATCACTGCTGCTGACAGCCCTCTGGTTGCAGGATGAAGGCTGGGCCTTCTGAACTCCTGACTCCTCGTTACGTTGAGTATCTCAACAACTGCCCAGAAGCACCAGATTCTTTGATGGTGACGGGACCTTACCACCTCCATCTCTGTGTGGGTGGTGACTCCATCAGAGTCTGACAAACGCTTTCCCCACTGCTGAAATTTAAAATGTAAAAATGTTTTAATCCACTCTGTGGTGAAACCAGTGATGGTTGAATCTCCCAGTTCCAGTCAGTAAAGGAGCTGCTGTGTTCTGAACAGGCCCAGAGAGGCGGGGCTTGTTCCCACATACAGCTGCTTACAGTAGACTAGAGGCCTGATGATGGTTAATAACCACGGCTTCAGTAGGAATCAGATCAGTCTCAGTGTAACATATTCAAATATGTTTGTTTTTATTGCCAGAAAACCCAAAAGGTCCACCCACTGGGAACCCATCTGACGAATCAGAACCGTGTCCTGATGACGTTTGGTTTCATGGTAAAGAGTCACACCATTCAACGGAGTCTCATTGTTTTGATAAGTTTGTGAACACACCTTCCCTCCAAACTGTTTGGCCTTGAAGCACCGAGTCTCTCCAGTCTTATAAATAATTGAATGTCCTACTGAGGCTGGTGCTAACCTTGGTGCCCTAAATGACTTTCATGGATATCCTAATCACACTTGTCATGCCTGGTCCTTTACTTCTACTAGTCAATGTCATGGTTACATCCTTCAGTTCCAAATCCCACAGCTGCAGTTGACAATTCAAAAACACGTGAGACGACTCCACTTTCTGTCCTTGTCAATCATAAGAAGTCTGACTCTTCCTGCAGGCCACAGTCAGGACTGCAGGGAGCGATTGTCAGGTGATATTACTGTCCCACTGACGCCCCTAAAAGTCAGCTTTTCTACATTACAAAAAAAACGTTGATGCATTATTTAACAAAGAGATCAGGCGCAGATTTTAGAAGGATCATGAGTTCTGAAACGGACGACTGCTGCAAGACTCCTCCTGGGTGATGGGAAGGAGGCTGAGAGGAGCTGTGACAGAGCGCGCGCACACACACACACACACACACACACACACACACACACACACACACACACACACACACACACACACACACACACACACACACACACACACGATAAACCTCCTTTTGCCTGAGCTTCAGCGTCTTTAGGTCTAACTTTGAGAATGGTTTGTCTGGTTTTAGAGCTTCACATGGTAAACGTCACTAACTCATCTATCTATCTATCTATCTATCTATCTATCTATCTATCTATCTATCTATCTATCTATCTATCTATCTATCTATCTATCTATCTATCTATCTATCTATCTATCTATCTATCTATCTATCTAACACCATGAAAACTGAATATTCTCAGCAGTTTTAGATCAAAACATTCAAAACATCTTGAATTCTCTTGGTTTATGAAGATGTTCAGTTCCTCCTAGTTCAAGCAGAAAGTACAGAGTACAGAGCTTTTAACTTGTAGTGTAGGCTCTGTTCAAAAAGCCCAACTATCTGAAATGTTTGAAACATTTGATTTTAGGAACACGAGTGAACAAACCCTGTGGAACGTCCTGGAGTTCCCTAACGAGGTGAAGCTGATTGACTCCACCTGATGATGACTGGTTTCCTAACGAAGAGCTGGTGTTTCTGCCTGCTCCAGTAGCTTCTCCAGGGTAATGTGAACAGACAGCAGGTCAGACAGCCATCAGCTTCCTGCTGACCAGCAGCTGCTGCTTTAAACAGGAATCAATACCAAACCTAACATCACCAGCTTATGAAGAAAATGTACTTGGCTCTTTTGTGAGAGCTTTTAAGGCAGCTCCTCACAGTCCTGGTCTCAGGGTAAACATAACCCTCATGACTCCTGGTAATTGTTTGTGGAACAGTTCAGACCAACTGGCTGAATGAACAGAGGCTCTCAATGGTGTCTCCTTGTCACTCCAGTGACAGTTACTTTGCAGGGACTGAAAAACATGTTTTCTATCTTTTTCTTAAGAAAACCCTTTTATACTTGTGTTTTTCTGCTTCTTTCTTTGCTTGATCCTGGGTGACTCTTTCTTTTCTCTGCTGTGGTCTAAATTGATGGCAGAGCAGGAGTTAATTGTTCAGGCATGTGTTTGGCTTCCTGCTGGTGAGTGGATGTGGATCAGGATGGGGTCATGGTTCACAATGACGTGTTTTTCTCTCGGCACTGTAAACGGAGGAGAGGCCACAGGAGAGTGTTGAAAATGGGGGTGAATAGGAGTTCCACTTAAACCTACCTCTATACAACAACCAGCAAACGAGAGAAATCATCATCGTACACATCAGAGGCGATCGCACACCAAACACAAGATGCTGCCATGTTAAAGTGTTGGACACAGAAAGAGCCTCCATTTGAGAGAATGAAAAGAACATAGAAAACAGCCAAATATCTAAAGGACAGTTTACTTTCTAAAGCCATGTCATGAAAAACTTCTAGTTTAAAACTTTGTTTTGTTGTAGGATTGAGTCTGAAAAGCCTGGGTTTACCAAACGAAAAAAGCAAAGACAGAAAAACACAAACTCTGCTACCAGGATTTAAATAATTAATAATACGTATGTATACTGTAGTATGTGATAGTACTAGGGGTGTAATGATACATAAAACTCATGAGATGAAAATTTTAAAAAAGTTTCAAAGATCACATTTATGCTGCTGAATGTTCTGTCCTGCCTCTCTGCTCTTTCAGTTCTTCCTTCTCAGCTCTCCATGCTTCCTCCAGTGTTCCATTCATTTTCTGTTCTCTTCATTTTGCCGTTTCCCTTCAGGGTTTTACAATTCAATGCAATTCAACACACAAACACACACATGTTGTGGTATTAGCTGGGCTGCATGGTGGTGTAGTTGTTAGCACTGTTGCCTCAGAGCAAGAAGGTTGCAGGTTTGAATCCAGCTGTGCAGTGGTGGATCTTGAGAAATATTTATGGGGTGGCAAGAGAGGGGCACAAATTTTTCTGGGGTGGCACCATATACAAGAATAGTATCTATCTATGCCATCTGAGGTGGCAAGGCTTTCTTTTACATCCACCCATGCAGCTGTGGCCTTTCTTTGTGGCGTTAGCATGTTCTCCCCATGCATGGATTTCCTCCGGTTTCCCACACAGATCACAACATGCCTTATAGGTTGTTAAAGGCTGTAAGTTGATTTGAATAAAAGCATTCACTGAGAAAATAAACATAAACATTACCTGTTAGCTTACAGTTAAAAGGATATATTACCTGTTAGCTAACCTCTACAGTTAGAACTCTATATTACCTGTTATTTTGTCACTGATCTGTAGTAGTGTCTCTCCTGACTGGACAGCCATGGGTATTGGTCCAGTCAGATCCTAGAGACTCTGCCCGCTCTGAGTGATTTCTGGGTGTGGTTCTTAAAGCAGCTATCTGGATAAATGTTTTTCTAAATGTTTTAATGATATTTCAGGTCTAAACTATGATCTATGGTTAGAGTTCCACAACATCTGTCATTCTGATGAAGACCCCCTTCCTCCTATAGACCCCTTTGCATTATTTCTGGCCGCCAAACTTTTTTAGTCAATAAAATTCTAATTTGTGCATTGTCGGCTTTCTGTCAACGTGCACGCGCTTTGAGCAAACCTGTATCAGTAGGGGGCGCTGTCATACAGGACGCTCTGTGTGTTTCTCTGTTTACCTCTCAGCTGTTCATGGAGGACTCAGAGCTAATTTCTACTACTCATCCATTCCCCGGCTAATGACAGATTTATTTTTATTTTTAAACCTTTCACCTCACAGAATAGCAAGGCTTGCTAAGGATACACGTTTATTTTGGTCAAGAAGTTAATTCAGGGCCGAGACCGCGCACGTGACCGCACACGCGTGTCGAGGTGTTTTGGGGAGGAGTCGTAGGATGTTAGATTCAAAAACTGCTCTCTTGATGAAATAATCCACAATGCGGCTTTAATGTAGATAAATAACTGATGAGTTTCAGATGTTTGAACACTGATGAAGTTGCAGGAGAGACAAAACAAGAAAAAGAAAGTGTGTCGGAGAGAAAAATGATGTCATGATGCCTTCAAACAGAAATTTATCACATCTGTAAAGGATACAGCCATGTTCTCATAGGCTGTGGAAAACAGACTCCTAATCCATTGTAAAAAGTGGTCTATGCCTTGTAAAGACACCAAGCTGAACTGTAGCCTACTGGACATTGATTGCTCTAACTTCGTTTACCATGAGTTCAGTGTGAGCAGTCAGGAAATCAGAGGGTATTTACTAAAGCTGAGGTAATTGATTGTGGCAGATCCTGGCAGCAAACAGCAGGCTTTCACTTCACCCAGCATAGGGTCTGTATTGATGTGGAGCTGGAATTATCTTTACTCTGGTGACCTGAACTGGAGAATACTGGGAATTCTATTAAAACAATCCAGCAGTAAGGGCCCTGCATCCAGAGACAGAGAGGTGGTACAAATATCAGGACTCGAGTGTGAAGGAAGGGAACAGCCAAAACTTGGTTTGTTGAAGAGTTAATTTAACTCAAGTAAAAGCTGCACTTAATTACAGCATTGATTTAGCATCTTGCTCAGCACTTCCTCCTGCCGAATGCAGGAGGGGTCAAGACCCTACATCAAGCCACAAAGCAGGACGGCTGGGGTCAGTCTATATCCTCAACACCCAGTTGGACCTCCTCCTGCATCAGCATGGAGGAGATCAACCTGGAGCTGCTGATGGAAGTCCAGAGAGCTTTGGTAGCAGTATTCAGGTCATCTGGTGTATCTCATCTTCTGGACAATCCTCCATAGATTCTTTATGGGGTGTAGGTCAGTCTGCTGGCCAATCAGAGCTCAGTGTGGTCACTGGAGTTGCTTTGGTACCTCTGGCAGTGGGGACAGGTACCAAGTCCTGCTGGAAAATGAAACCAGCATCTCCATAAAGCTGGTCAGCAGAAGAAAGCATGAAGGTCTCTAAATGTCCTGGTAGAGGCTGTGTTGATGTGGACTTCAGAAACTCAGTGGACCAACACCAGAGGTCATGGACCCAGATCATCACTAACTGTGGAAACTTCACTCAGGTTCGTCTGGTCTGGTCTGGACTGGTCCATAGACGTATTGCTCAGCATGAAACTGGTCTGTGGCGCAAATGATGCTGGGGACCACTGATTTAAAGGATCAGGAAACCCCTGCAGGTGTTTTGAGTTAACTAGCTGAGTCGAGTGTAACTTTTACATAATATTCAAATTTTCTGAGACACTGAAATATGAAGGTTATGTTTTCACTCTTACATGTCACAAAACTGAGGCCATGCTTCTTAAAGCTGCACTCTGTAACTTTGAAACATGCTAGGTTTAGCTAGCTAGTTTACACAAACACATCTCAGAGCTCTCAGCCCTCCCATCAGCTATAACCCTTATGCCGCGCCTCCCCCGGACATGGGACTGCACATTGCCACAGTAACAATAGAGAGCAAAACACCAGTCGTTAAAACACTACTCTAATGTTCACCCTGGTTTTTCCTCTTTCTACGTCCAAACGTTTTTAGTTTTCTGCTAGCTGAAAAGGTGTTTTTCCTTTTGGGACTCTGGTATTTTTCCCTAAAATTGAAGCGCTAACAGCCGGCTGTTTCTGTCCTCTCACTTCCGGGATGTTCTGCTTTAAAATGCTCCAGCGCGCATTAAAGCCATACTCAGTAGCCAGGTAAACAAGCGAGGTCTCGCTAGCTAGTTTACAAAAACACGACTCGGTGCACTCACCCCTCCCGTCGGGTAAAATCCATAAGCCAGCCTTCCCACGGACATGGGACCCCGTTTTGCAACGATAACAATGCAGAGTGTAACTTCAGCCGTAGAAATGTTCCCCCAGCTTTTCCTCTGTTCACCTCCAGATGTTTTTAGTTTTCTGCTAGCTGAAAAGGTGTTTTTTGAGGGGGACTCTGGTATTTTTATCTTAAAATGGAAACAGTAACTCAGCTATCTGTCCTACTTCTACTTTCACTTTCACTTCTGGGATGTTCTGCCCCAAAATGTGTCCGGGCGGATTAATGCCAATCCAAGCAGTGAGGAAATGCGGCAGACAGACAGCTGGATTGTCCAATCCTATCATTCGGACCGAACGATAGGATTGGCTGAAGTTTTTAGAGAACTGCGAGACAACTACTTTATTGATTTCTTTCGTTTTTTTAAAATCTCCACAATATATTTATGGCTATACTATGTTGGAACGTTGTTAAGAGGCTTTTAAAAAAACGTTAAAAGCTACATTGTTTACCTGGATACTGAGTATGGCTTTAATGGAGGATCCAAACAGTGAGGAAGTGAGGCGCTTCAGCGAGACACACAGACGGATTGTCCAATAGTTTTTTTCGGTCTGAAACGTCTGATTGGCTGAGGTTTTTAGAGACAACCACTTTATTGATTTCTTTCGTTTTTTTTAAATCACCACAATATACAGTATTTATAGCTATACTATGTTAGAATGTTGTTAAGAGGCATGAAAAAAAAAATGTTTTAACCTACATTGTTTACCAAATTCCTCATAGTACCTTTAAGCTAATTTGTTTAGCAAATTACCTATAGCACCTTTAACAGGAAGAGGGCGGATCACCACCTCTGGGTCTGGAGAGAGGTACCACAAATGAAAGAGTCTAGGTATCTCAGGGTCTTGTTCACCAGTCAGGAAAGGAGGGAGACCGACAGTCGGATTGGGACAGCGTCTGGTGATGAGGAGGGAACTGAGCCAGAACGCAAGGCTCTAGATTTACCATCGATCTACGTTCCAGTCCTCACCTGGTCATGACTATATATATGTATATGTATGTATATATATGGGGTGAACATGCTGACTCCACGCAGAAAGGCCACAGCTGGGATTTGAATGTGATCTTATTAAGAGGCAACAGTGATAACAACTGCGCCACCTGGTGGAGCACATCCAGGCCTGAACCCCATAGAAAACCTATGGGATCAGCTGGTAACTCTGCATTGTATGTACATTCACACACTAACCCCCCACCTCACGCACGCACACACACACACACACACATGCTCATTAAAAAATAAACACACACATTCACATGCTCGCCACCTCACACACACAGCAGCACCATCCTACACACACACACACACACACACACACACACACACACACACACACACGCTCATTAAAAAATAAACACACACATTCACATGCTCGCCACCTCACACACACAGCAGCACCATCCTACACACACACACACACACACACACACACACACACACACACACACACACACGCTCATTAAAAAATAAACACACACATTCACATGCTCGCCACCTCACACACACAGCAGCACCATCCTACACACACACACACACACACACACACACACACACACACACACACACACACACACAC
>SSNR01000238.1:628499-645320 GCA_006937965.1 Callopanchax toddi
AAGTTACATCCAGGGGTGAACATGAGTACCAGGCACTGATGCTTGGCACTCAAGCCAGTGGCATTAGAGGAAATACCTAATAACCAGGGATACCTAAATACAAACTTTAAAGGGCCACATGGATGTCTCCACGCTCCGGGGGGGGGGGGATGCTGGACTCCTGCTGTCGTAGGACAAAGCCGTCACAGTGAAAGCACAGGCTGCAGGTTGTTACGCTGTATGAACAATACAGGGATGGTACTTGTGACGGCAGTGTGGATTACGTGAAAGAATTAGGGCTTGAGGTCATGAGGACCCCTGCTATAGATGTAACACTATGGACACCGCCCTTGATCAAAACCACCATGTTATATAATGTTTTAACTAACAGGTAATATAAGGTTTTATTTCAAATACATCATATACATACTAGTAAGTAAGTAAGTAAAGTTTATTTCTATAGCACCTTTCACAGAAAAAATCACAAAGTGCTTCACAGAAAACAGAATCAAACATGATAAAAAACCAAATAAAATCAATAAAACAAACAAAATATCATTACAATTATACTAACATCTTCCATGCATACACACCTACACCACAGATACTCCAGGGATAGGTGTGTGGCAGTGGAGGAGGAGCCACTCTGGGCGGCTCTGCCCTGTCTACTCCTGCATTGGTGGCGGTGATGGTGTGCTGGGACTCATGGGCTCCTGTCCCATGGGACCTGCTCCAGCTGGTCCCCCTTCTCCCAAGGGAACGTGGTCTTCCTCTAAGCTTGCTGGATGTTTATCTCTGGGTTTGCCGGGGTCCTCGTTCTGTTGAGGTGGCGAATGGGTGGCCCCTCCCTCCATCTCGCTACACCTCATTAGAACTCACTCCAGGTGACAAATCTACACACAAACACACAATAATACTTACATTCATAACCATACGACTTGGACGGACACACACACACACACACACACACACACACACACACACACATGCACGCACGGTGCGCACGCACACACACACACTTCACAGTAGCTAATATTGTGTATATATACTCTTTCCAGTATAAAGTGTTGCTATCATAGTTTTTATTATTGGATTGTCAGTTTTTTCCTGCCCTGCTGGTGCTGTGTCCAGTATTGTTGAGTATGCTGTACTTCTCCTGCTGTAGAATCAAACCTGCTCCATATAAAACCTTCTGACAGGTTAATGTTCTAACTAACAGGTAACAGGTTAGTTATATTGTGTTAGAGATGAGCTCCAGCTGTGTGTCGATGAAAGGTCAGAGTTCAGGGATGAGTTCAGGCTCCTGTGTGAAACAACAGAGGAAACAGACTTCACCCAGTGGAATCCATTGATTTATTTTCCATGAATTATTAGAAAACACGAACTCTTAGTTGTACACTGGGCAGGGTACTGTGGTGCCCGGCCATGTGTCGAAGCATCCTCAGGCAACCCCAAGAATATTACATAAATAAATAAGGGTTACATTTTTTAAATGGACATTTAATACCCAATGAATAAAACATTGCTACTCCTTTGTATAAAAAAATACTCGTTTTTACTTTAACTTTGCTGTTTTCAAGAGATATAAAAACATGTCGGCATCACTTCCTCAATTTAAGAACATTTTTCTGCTTATTCAGAAATGAGGTCTCATACATTGTCTTTGTATAAGTAACATGGACTTGTTATAAGTAAAATACACTAATATTAAAGTATTTGTGGTTCATTGAGATCAGATAATTTTACTTGTTTTGGAAAGTCTTGACAAGCCATATTTTTTTGTTTTGTTGGTAGAACATTTTTCTTATCTTAAGCAATAAATACCCAGTTTTGTGCTGATTTTTCATGTTTTTGACAGGTGGCTTTTTGCCACAACAGGCTGTTGTCACGGGGCTCCTCCTGTAAACTGGCTGCTGAGGAGGAGCAGCCAGATGAGATCAACACTCCCAGGCCCTGAAGCAAGTGCTGCTACGCTAACGTCTGATCAGGCAGAGGTGACACAACGCTTCAGGTGAGTCTGCCTGTCCAGATGGTTCACACACGGTTGTGTCATGGATGTAAGGCTCTGGTACACCAGGCATGGATACAAAAACTGACAGGAAGCATTCTGGAGACAGAGCCGTTTACCTGGCGCCACCTGGGTCATCCTATCAGTTTTTTACAATGACGGCAGTAACGTGTCCATAAAGGTTCTGAACAGAACTGGTGACCAAGAGCAGCCCTGTAGGAGTCCACCCCTCACTGGGAGCAGGTCTGACTTACTGCTGGTTCTGAGAACCAGACTCACACTCCTCTGGTACAGGGACTGAATGGCCCTCAACAAAACACCATCCACCTCATACTCCTGGAGCGCCCCCCACAGGGTAAACACAGTCATAAGCCTTCTCCAGATCCACTAAACATGTGGGTTGGTTGATTAAACTTCCATGACCCCTCCATCACCCTAGCAAGGGTAAGAGCAAGAGCTGGTCCACAGTTCCATGACCAGGACGAAAACCACATTGCTCCTCCTCAATCTGAGATTCAACCATTGGCCGCAGGGCCGGTTCTAGGCATAGGCTGATTAGGCAACTGCCTAGGGCGCCCTCTGCTGGAGGGGGCGCCAAATTGTCCCTTTAAAAAATTTTTTTTATTTATTTTGACAAACTGCTGGACACACCATTCATCTCATGTAAAGAGCAAAGTAAGTAATAAATAAATACATACATAAACTAAGTAAATAAATAAAAAAGCACAACTTTTGCTGCGTCAACGTGGCGCCTCATGGCTTCCTGCTGCTGCCGCTGTGATCAGGTAAGGTGGGGGAGAGGCGCGCTGCGCGCATCCCTCCGTCCGGTTGTTTATTGATAATCAGTGTTGGGAGTAACGACTTCCAAAGGTTATTAATTACTGTAATGCATTGCTTTTTTCGGTAACGCAGTAAAGTAAGGCATTACAGAAAAAAAGCTGTAATATTTTAACGTCAGTGCGCATTACAGTGCACGTTTAACCCGGATTGAGGCGGTGGGTTCTTCAGAGGAGAAACGTCACTCAGTGAAAAATGTGATCAGAGCAGAGAGGAGTGAATCTGCAGCCAGTGAAACAAGTCCGGTTCTGTCCGGTCCGAAACTCGTGCGTGGTTCGGTTCAGAACTCGGTCCAGAGGGAAAACGCGGCCCGAGTCGTGCGCGCTCACGGCATCCAAGGCCCGTTAAGACATATTAGCGCATGCAGCGCTCCGTAAACTGAAGGGAGCAAACTGAGAAGAAGTTTCATGATAAAGAGTCACTCTGTTATTCACGTCAGAAGTTGGAGAGTTCACTCTCTCGCCCACTGAGCAGAGGAAACGCGCGTCATGCAGCCTCTGCTGCAGGAGGGAGGAGCAGACAGGTGTGTAGCACACAGGTGGAGGTAGGAGTCAGTCAAACTAATGAATAAGGAGCTTGTGCAGAAAGATATATATGTTTATAGATTTAAATATACTGTATATAGATATGATGGAATAATATATGGATAGGTAGGGATATATGGAGAGATATGGATGATAGATGGATGGATGGATAATAAATGATGGATGGATAGATGGATGATAAATGATGGATGGATAGATAGATAAATGCATATCCAGATAGTTGGATATCTCCATGTATCCATCACATCACCTTCCACTGGATGTGTAATGAGCTACATTTATGGTCAAATCCATATTTACAGTTATTTTGGTTGAGAGTAACTAAAAGTAATGCAAAAGTAGTGTAATGCCTTACATTTAAAAAACAGTAATATTGTAATTTAAGGGATTACTTAAAAATGACAGTAACCAGTAATAAATAATGCATTACAGTTTTGAAGTAACTTGCCCAACACTGTAGATAATGCATGATGAGTCTGTGACGTTGTCAGTGATAGCACCTTGTTAAAAGTCGCTGGCAGAATGAAAAGGCAAAGCAAGCCCTCTGGGGCAGCCTTCCGGAAACGAAGAAAGGAAGAGGAGGAAAAACGGGCCCAAAGTAGAGGTATTTAATTAACATACATGAAATTGTGAACATTTTTCCTGGACCATCATTTAGCAAGTTAGCTAAGACTAAAGGGCTATCATGCTGTTGTGCCCCCTACGTATTATATGAATGAATGTCATCAGTTCAAGTTTATCCAACTTTAGTACATCGCTTACTACTTAGAATTTGCAAAAGTTACGTTGTTTCTTTTCTGGGCAGTATAGGGGGCGCCAAAATCATTTTTCGCCTAGGGCACCATTCAGTCCAGGGCCGGCCCTGATTGGCCGGACCCTCCTCTCAGTACCCTGGAGTAGACCTTTCCCGGGAGGATGAGGAGTGTGATCCCCCTATAGTTGGAACACACCCTCTGGTCCCCTTTCTTAAAACAAACCCGATTAAAAAGTGTTTTAGTACAGAGCTTTTTAAAGTCATGGACCACAAAGCGCTGACGCTGATGGCAGTGAGTGTAGCCACTGAAGAGAGGTGACCATACCAACGACACATGACCCCCTGACACCACCAACAGGTAATGGGTAAAGTGTCTTATGACACAGCGACAAAGTGGGAATTGAGCTGCCAACCGTCTGATTGCAAGAACTCTCTACCTGCTGAGCTATTGCTTTTCGTGAAGAATGGGGACCTCAGTCTGCCACTCCACAGGCCCCGCCTCCAATGACCACACAATGTTGCAGAGATGTGTCAACCAAGACAGTCCTACATCCAAAGGTCTTAAGAAACCCAGGACAGATCTGGTTCACCCCAGAATGGCATGGTCCAATCAGGCTTGATATTCTGCCATGGGCGTAGATTTGGCTTGGACAGAGGTGACGTGTCCCCACCAATACCCAGCGATCACTGAATTGTTCCCACCAATAACTCAATCCAAGGGTGCAGAAGTGCTGCAGACCTGTGTCCACAGGAAGGAGGTTAGTCCGGATCAACTGGCACGAGCCCCTAGCTCCGGGATGCACGCTGCGGTCAGTGCTCCCAGACACGCCCCCTCCCCCTGGACAGAGGTCCACGCCGAGCCACTCATGCTGACGGCACCTGCCCTGGGTCTGTATGCAGACTGGGCTGGACTGGGCATCGGGTATTTCCCCAGACAGCTTATATGGTAACTTTGGGCTGGTTCGGACCAGGATGGGCCGGTTGCAGCCCACGATCTGAAGGGCTCGTTTTAATCTGCACTTCCCATCCTGGTCCCCATCAGTGGCGGTTCTAGACCAAAATTAGAGGAGGGGCCAGCTGCTTTTTTAAAGGGGAAAATTCTAAAACACTCAGCACTTAGCAGGGGGCCAAGCTTGTTGTCAGGGGGGCACTGGCCCCCCTGGCCCCCTCTCTAGATCCGCCCCTGGTCCCCATCAATGTCAAGAGCAAATCTACGCCGTTGTATTCTGAGATCTAATGGAATCCAGAGAGTGAAGCCACGTCAAGGGGGAGGAGCCTATCTATTCACAGTAAATAAAAACATAAACTAGAAATCAACTTAAAACTCTCAAAGCTCAGGGACTTGTATTCTCCTACAGCTGATGGTGGCTTTATGTTCAAGGTTTGTTTCAGTGTCACTCCTCCTCCTCTCTCTCTTTGCTGCTGCAGCAGCAACAAACTAAGCACTATCCCTCAGTGTTGAGACACTTATCTGTGACACACAGGGGTCAGGGGTCAGCTGCAGGCAGCAGGAAAGAGGGACAGTTAGGACTATCTGGATCTGCGCTGTTTGACTGAAGTAATAACAGAAAAAGTTAGAGAATGGAGCAGGAGCCTGAGACGAGGAGGAGCCGCTGCAGACAGACCTGTGACTGTACTAGACCAGCTCCATAATCCGTTTAGAGGTGAGGGTGGTGGAGTGGGGTGTTTAGCCCCCAGCTCAACAGCAGGCCTGCTCACAGGTCATTGAACTCCCTTACCCCCCCATCCCTTCTCATCCCTCCACCATTCCCCCTTAGCTGCCCCTACCTCTTCCTCCTGTCGGCCAAGATTACCCCACAGAGACAATGTGAGGTTGACAGATAAACAACAGCTCCAGAGAGCTTTGTCCATATTTTTTTTTCTCTGTTTCAGTGTTTCTGAAGTCCTAGGACTGGTGGAGCTGCACCTACAGGCGGCTGATGATAGTGAGGATGTGTCAGGATGTTGAGAGTGAGGACAGAGGTAAACGGATGCGTACCCAACAACGGATGTGTCCTAACATCTTGTTTAAGGCCTTTAAAATTGTTGTGAAATTGTGGGGAGATTTTTTTAAATTATCCCCAAATGCACTGGTGTACTTCAAAAGTGACATCAAAATACTTTGATTTAACACATATATCTTTCAAAGTTTGGAATATTTGAAATGAGTGCCTTTAGCATTGGTGTAAACAACACAGATGTGACCAAAGCAGCGTGATGCCGGCCTTTGATCCAGCGTTTCTGCTTTGATCTGGCTTACGGAGTAAAACATGTATTTTCCGAGGGGGAATTCAGGCGAGCGCCGCAGTAAAATGGCCCTGGCAACTTTAGCCAAACACCAGCTTAGGCTTCTAATCCAAAGCACAAACAGGAGCTCGACAAATTAACTAAACATACTTACTGCTCTTATGTGTTTAAGGCAGAGTGCCCTGCGAGCCTTGAACATTTGTGAGATGTTGCTGCTCTAATAATGTATTTACAAATCCCCGTGCAGCACACTGGGATTAGACAAGGTTTATGCTGATAGCCTGTTTCCTCTGATACATGTTCAGACCAGGAAGAGCTGACCTACCACTCACGACCTCCCCGCCGACAGGGAGGGCTTTCTACCTCCGGCCACATTGCAAATAATTTGTCTTAATTGGCTTTGAAGGCAATTACTGCAGAGAAGACACAGAGGAGGGAATGCTGAGAAAATGTGGTGCAGGATGAAATGCATATTAATGGTTAGCATCAAAAAGCAGGCGTCTTTGAAGTGCTGCTTGCACGTGATGGGAGAGCTGATAGCAGAAACTGGACAAGAGACGGATTCTTCATAAACTCCTGGGCGAGATCACCTAGCCCTCAGGCTGTGGCTCACAGAACAGGATGAGTCCCAAACTCCAAACACTCCAGACTGTCTGTATCAGCATCATCCAGGAGACTGTCCCTGTGCTTTTCTAGAAAACTCAACCAGAATAAGAGCACCTAAAATCAGAGACACAGGTTTAAGATGGCTGAGATTTTACTAAGTATCAGCTAAAATCAACAAAAACGTGATTAGTTAGCTCAGTTCAAACATAAAAGATAAAAAAATCAGAAATTACTTCTGTCTACGTAATCTTTATTTATATGGCATCTGTCAGGATAAAAATCACAAAACACTTCAAGTTAAATCAGAAATAAAAACAAACTACAGATCAGATTAGGGATGCAGCGATACCACATGTTTTCAAACCAATACGATACCGATATTTGGATCTAAGTACTTGCCGAAACCGAGTACCAATACCGATATTTCTATTGCACAAAAAAATGCAATGAATTGGAAGACTGGTTTTATTTTCTTCTCTGTTTGTTACAGCAAATGAGGGTGAATTAGATAAAAAATAAAATATTAATAAAAATGATCACAAAACTAAAATATTTAGTGAAAAATAAATATTTTTGCAGTTTTCCAGTACTAACCATACTGTTCCTCTTTAGCTCAACAGCTCCCCCTAGCCACCAATCTAGAAAACTACAACAGAAATGACCAGTCAGTTAGAAGCGATGGTTGCTGCGTATTTCGCTGTTTTTATACATAGTGATGGGCGTGCTGAACAGAAGGATGAGTATACGTCATGACGAACTAATCCAACCTCGAAGACACGGTATGTATCTGCTGTTTTACCAGCTCAGACAACAACACACAGGTAATTACATTTCCCACTCAGCGAGTCTATCGGGCCGAACTGAGTACCTGCTGATCAGGGACTCCGTTGGTCCCTGACATAGCTCCGTAAATGGCCCTGTCAGAGCAGCCCTTCGCGCGCTGCAAAGTTCCTGTAACATTACCCTGAAGTTCCGATAGTGAAACGGGCCTAAAATGTCCATCTAATGATGAGAAGAGTCTTCAGAAAGCTTCGCTGAGTCCTCAGACGGTTCAGGATCCTGGAGGAGGCGTCTGGGTGGAAAGCTCAGATGTGGATAGGGCTGGGTACTGAAACTTGGTATGTTTATGTTTGTTTATGTTTATGTATTTAGCAGATTCTTTTACCCAAAGCGATACTTTGGTATTTCTTTGGTACAGACCGAAAGCCTTCGTTAAGTACTGGTACCATCATATGTGGATATATAGTCTGGCCACGATTCACTGAAACGACTCATTCATAGGGGCGGGATCAGCGGTTGTCAATCAAACCGTCTTCACATGCTATTGGATAGTGTTAGGACCAATCAGAGGCGTTTAGCAACAACCAGAACTAGCTGGTAGATTAAATGCTTACTGTGTCCCGTCGGCAAAGCGGCCAATAAATCCTTTTTCAAAATAAAAGTCTTTAGTACGTCTATCTGTTCACGTCTTAGAGAAAAGCCCAAATCTAAATCGTCCAAAGTTCATAATAAAGATGTTTCAAACGTACGCGGTTCCCGAGCTGCCGCCATGTTGTTTATTTTCAGAGTCAAAGCTCTGATGTCATCGACTAATCCCGCCCACCAAATAATTAGAGTGTTGTAATTGGCCGGACCAATCAGTGAGCTGCAGAGGTTCCAATGAACGTGGCTAGACCAAAGTCTGCAGAGCAGAACTGACTAGTTCAGTACTAGGCTAAAAGTTACTTTTACTATAAAATGGCCCTATGGGCCGCTCTACCAGCACTGCTCTGCTCACACACACACACACACTCACACACACACACACACACACACACACACACACACACACACACACACACACACACACACACACACACACACACACACACACACTCAGGCTGTGTGACACCGCCCCTCTCCTCCCCTCCCCTCCCCTACCCTCCCCTCCTCTCTCCTCTCCTCCCCTCTCTCCTCTCCGCTCCTCTCCTCTCCTCTCCCCTCCCCTCCTCTCCCATCCCCTCCTCTCCCCTCCCCTCCTCTCCTCTCCTCTCCTCCCCTCTCTCCTCTCCTCTCCCCTCCTCTCTCCTCTCCTCCCTCTCCCATCCTCTCCTCTCTCCCCTCTCCCCTCCCCTCCCCTCTCCTCTCCTCTCCTCTCCCCTCCCCTCCCCTCCTCTCCTCTCCTCTCCTCCCCTCCCCTCTCCTCTCCTCTCCTCCCCCCCCCCCCCCCCCCCCCCCCCCCCCCCCCCCCCCCCCTCCCCCCCCCCCCCCCCCCCTCCCCCCCCCCCCCCCCCCCCCTCCCCCCCCCCCCCCCTCCCCTCCCCCCTCCTCCCCTCTCCCCTCCCCTCCCCCCCCCCCTCCTCTCCTCTCCCGTCCTCTCCTCTCCTGTCCTCTCCCCTCCTCTCCTCTCCCCTCCCCCCCTCTCCTCTCCCGTCCTCTCCTCTCCTGTCCTCTCCCCTCCTCTCCTCTCCCCTCCCCTCCTCTCCTCTCCTCTCCTCTCCCCTCCCCTCCTCTCCCATCCCCTCCTCTCCCATCCCCTCCTCTCCTCTCCTTTCCTCTCCCCTCCCCTCCTCTCCTCTCCCATCCCCTCCTCTCCTCTCCTCCCCTCTCTCCTCTCCTCTCCTCCCCTTCTCTCCTCTCCCCTCCCCTCCTCTCCTCCCCTCCCCCCTCCCCTCCCCTCCTCTCCTCTCCTCTCCCCTCCCCTCCTCTCCTCTCCTCTCCTCCCCTCTCTCTCTCCTCCCCTTCTCTCCTCTCCCCTCCTCTCCCCTCCCATCCCCTCCTCTCCTCTCCTCTCCTCCCCTCTCTCCTCTCCTCCCCTTCTCTCCTCTCCTCTCCTCTCCCCTCCCCTCCCCTCCCCTCTCCTCCTCTCCCCTCCCCCCCCCCCCCCTCCCCCCCCCCCCCCTCCCCTCTCCCCTCCCCTCCCCTCCTCTCCTCTCCTCTCCTCCCCTCTCTCCTCTCCTCTCCTCTCCTCTCCTCCCGACAGCAGCCTACAAACTAAGCAACTTCCAGCCTGAAAATATCGTACAAATCTAAAGTTTGTCTGCATTTTGGAAAGGTAAACAGGAACAGAGCAAAATGCAGCGTATGCTATAAGAGTTGTGCTGTGAAAAACAAGAATACCATCAATTTGTCAAAGTAACTCATCACGCTGCAGCGTGTACCTGCAGTCTCCGACGGCAAAAAAACCAAACAAAACCGGCAGACTGGAGTTCACAGCCTCTGCTGCTTCAACAAAACACAGGAGGTGTGTGAGGGACAGTCAGTTAACAGAAAGTACCGGAGGTTAATAAATAAATAATAATAATAATAAAGCATAAATATGCCATCAAACTATGTTTTTGGTTTAATTAAAAAAGACTTTTAGTACTTTGTTATTTTCTCTAAGAATTATATCGAAAAAAGTATCGTTATGGACAACCAGGTATCGTTAAAGTATGGAAAACATATTGAAGAGTACCCAGCCCTGGATATGGATGAACTTTCTATGGAAGCTCTTGTGGTTGTTTTGTTCCTTTGTGAGTTTTCATGATTCAGTTTTTAATTTAGACCTGTGACACCAGACTGGACTGGTTTGGACTCAGAGGAAGAAACACATCATAGTTTAGATTCAAACACAGGAACCTTTATGGGTAACAAACTACAGGTTACAGCTCTTTTTTACATCCTTGAACATAAAAACCCAACAGTTTACTGCTGTCATTTTGATGTTGTGTTTATTTTATAGGGCGTGAACTGATGTACCAGCAGCCATCGGCACTCAGCATCTGTCATTCTGGCTCAGTCACTAAGATCCGCTGTAGTCTGTAATTTCTCTCCCCTCTCTCACCCCTGGAGGGCAACAACAGACCCGTAAACCCAGTGAGAGGCAGCCTGTGCAGTGAGAGAGAATGAGCACTCACAGAAAGAAAGAGACAAACCGTGTGTGTGAGAACGCCTTGGTACGTTAGATCTAGGGACAGTGTGTGTCTCAGCCTGACAGCCAACACTATAATTCCCCCTTGTGACCCATGATAGGCAGGATCACGACAGTATCACCATCACATCGGGTGCCATGGACCACCCGTTTGTCTGCAGCTAAAGTGCAATCTAGCATGAGTGCTGGATCAAACCCAGTCAGGCTGATTTCACTCTGTTCTCATCAGTTTTCTATGTGTATAACTGGATAAAAGTGACTACATTAACACTGGAGGCACACGCACTTCATCCCACTAACATCGTTAACTCATGACAAACGTCACTAATCTGCACCAGAGGAGACACGAAGCAGCGAGGTGACACCAACTGTAAACAGTGAACAGAACAAGCTTCCTGTCATCTCTTGGTTACAATTTTATTTTCATTCAATTGGACAAAAACTTCAGGATTAACACACGTGCTAACATGGATTTAATTTCTGTAAATGCAGGGCTCAGAGTGCAATGTCACACCTCCACCTGCTCCTCTGGTGGGACCACAAGGTGTTTCCAGACCAGCCTGGAGATATAATCCCTCCAGCGTGTCCTGGGTCCACTAGGGGGCCTCGTGCCTGAAACACCTCCTGAGGGAGGCGTCCAGGAGGCCTCCTGATCAGATGAACTTCTTCAGCATGCTCCTCTCCACATGGAGGAGAGTGATTTAACTCTTGGTCTCTACTGGATGTCTGAGGTCCTCACCCTCTCTCTGAGGCTGAGTCCAGTAGAAGAACCTCGTTTCTGTTTTTGGGATCTGGTTTTTGGGATCATTACCCAAAGCTCATTCCAGCAGCTTCTATTTCTGACTCAGCTCCTTCTTCACCTCTACAGACCGATTCAGCACCATCATCACTGCCAAGGAGGTGATGCACCCTATTCTGGTCCAGAACCGTGGCCTGGAGGTGACGATCCTCATCCCAGTTGCTTTACATTTGGCTGAGAACCTTCCAAACGAGAGCTGAAGATCAGACCCTGATGAAGCTAGGACATGATCCACAAAAAGCAGACAAGATCCTCTTGTGACCACACCTGACACCCATTGCTGTGCTGCTTATGGACAGAGCTGGTAACAAGGGGCAGCCCTAGCTGGAGGCTTTGCCAGAACTCTTTCTTCATGGCCTGATCAAACTCCTCCAACACCAAAAATTTGCCTCAGCATCCATCACTGCTGCACCCCAGGGGGCACCTTTGCCCACGGCCATGCTGGTGATGTCATTATGATGGAGAGGGAACCGGTCTGGAGCTTTGCAGGAGACCAGTATCGTAACGGGCCGGCAGACGTCAGGAGGAACGTGCTGGGGGACAATGCGGTGCCATTTGACCGACGGCTCACATCGATGCGTAAGAAGGTCCAGTCTGGCCCCTCCCCAGGGGACGGTAGAGGACAACTCTTGAGGACTGGTTATTTTTTTCAGGTATTTTTAGATTTATTCTGTTGTTTTATTTGCTGCCATGACAGGCACTGGACACCTCGTGGCAGCGGCCTAAACAACGTTGGCATCACCTGAATTTCTACATGTATGCAACTGATGCATGTATATTGTATAATGTCTTAAATAAATAGTTTACTCAAAGTGTTTGTGCACTTGTAGGAAATAAACCTGATTTGAAGCTGTTCCTTTGAGAAGCTGAACACCTTAGTAAAAATCAGCGCTTCATGATTCTGCTGCTGCCTCGCTCTGACCCAACGTATTGATTTTTCCCTCTTAAAAAATACATTTGGAGACGGCCCTGAGCTATCTGACTCTGCTGAGGGCCCTGACAGACACTGGCTGGTTATGTGGACCCTTGGGTACTTTATGGGACCCCAAGCAGCTTTAGTTGTTAGAGGAGTCAGGGGTTATCCTGTTAGGCCATGTCCTGAAGGATCCTCTCCGCTGATACTGACATCCAAATAAATCTCTAACCCTCCTCTCTACTGACTGCAACATGAAAGTGTCTGGAGCCATCACCGCCTGCTCCTACAGCAGAAAGCACCACCTCTGTGTTTATATTATCTATCTACGCTTCCTTCCTGTAGCTTATCAGTGTATCGCTACCTCCCTCACTCCTTTGATTTCTGTCTTTCTGTCCTGTGCTACTGGCCTTGAAGCACCAGCTTCCCCGACTCGTGGAGCTCCTTTTCACATTCTTCTAACTGCAACTCTTACAGCAGCTGTCCACTCCCCGTCTGCCTCAGGAATCATCAGAACAGGAAGGGAGACTGAATCTGTGCAAAGCTGTCAATTAAATCATAAAACAGTGTGATTCAAACACTTATTGACATGAAGGTCATTCTTTACGGTGTTGTTTTTGCTTCTCCAGCTCTGTGTGGCTCAGAGTTCTGTAGTTTGTGCTCACATTAAGGAAGTGACTCTGATGGAGCCTTTAACCCCAGACTGAGGCTAAAGCACTGAAGAGGCTGTTGGTGATAAACACACGATTCAAAATGGTCTTTTAGTGACCCAGTCCGATTCTTCAAGTGAAAAAGTAAAATAAATTACATGTCAGCATTAAAACAATCAGATTCAAACCTTTTATCAGATTTATTTCAATAGAAGGAAATCAAAGCTTTTTCTGTCTTTTTCAAAACCATAAACCAGTGAAATGCAAAGATAGTTTATTTGTAAAATATGATCTTTGATGTGATGAGGAGAATGAGACGTTTTCTAAAACATTTATTTTAAATTGAGACTGAACAGATCACAGATTTTAGAGACCTCTACATTTTCAAAAGCCTCCTGCGTTTTGCTTCAATTTCAGCCCCCACCTTTTTACTCCTTTCTCTGAGAAATCTCCGGTTTTTCGGCTTTTATGCTGTAAATTCTACTAACAAGACAGCTTTGGTTCCAGGGAGCGAATCTTATCTTTTACTACAGGAGAGCATCTCAGCTGCAAGTCTGACCATGATTTAATTTTGCATCCTGGAATCTGAAACGATTTTTCTTTTCCACAACACAAAGCTGACATACCACAAAATTTTATTTAACCGTATCTCATCTTCAACCTTTAAACCCAACAATAGTAACTAAGAAACACTAATTGAGATGAATGGATTCTCTTGTGTACACACGTATCAGGTGCTCAACTCAATTAAACAGCTATTCATCCTTTTTTCCATTTAAACTCTTTATAGAACATTTATTATTGTTTGTATTCTTTACTCTGTTCAACACATGTTCTTTAATATTACCGGCGCATGAAGCTAGAAGCTGGAGAGCAATGTCTTGTTTCCAAGTGTTAGTTGCTTTGTGTGTTGTTTGTGTTGATGGTATAACAAGAAGACAAGTTCTCCCAGCATCTGAAACATTAATGCAGAAACCCGATTAGCCATGCCATCATAGGCATTCTGCTTATTGATTTTCCTTCTGCTCCCCCTCCCCCTTCAAAAAGCCAGAAGGGGAGTTTCTGAAGAGAACCTCTCCTCTCCAAGGCCTTCTAGCTTCTGCTCGGGCCTTCTCACCGATCCAGCCTTGCTGATTTCTACTGAGACTTTCCAGGGGCAATAGAATGTTGTTGATAACCTCGGGTTCAGTAGGAGAGGGCTGTGGTATGGATAATAGAAGTGGTGGGGGAGGCTGCCTGTGAGCTGTAGGAGGCCTGATCAGTATGCCAGGGTGGAGAAGCGTACGCTCAAGAGAGAGAAAAGCTACGTTATCAGAGATGAAAGTTGTAGAGGGAATGGTCAGCTTGACTCTCCATCTCCCCTCTGGTTTCATTGACCTGCAGCAGTTTTACTGAAGGAAGAGATGAAGACCTCTGATGGCTTAGCCCAGAGGGACTGTCCTTTTACAAGTTCTACCTCTGGACTGATAATCTAAAAACAGCTAATCTTCTCTACCCTGTGAATGTAAACTAGAATACTGTAGAACTATTATTATTTAAAAAATCTGTAACAATTTAGAGCTGAATAATAATTAATTTACTTTCACTGAGGTAAATGGATGATGGATGGATGGATGATGGATGGATGACGGATGGATGAATGATGGATGATGGATGGATGATGGATGGATGAATGATGGATGGATGATGGATGGATGATGGATGGATGGATGATGGATGGATGATGGATGGATGAATGATGGATGGATGAATGATGGATGATGGATGGATGATGGATGGATGAATGATGGATGGATGAATGATGGATGGATGATGGATGGATGATGATGAATGATGGGTGGATGATGGATGGATGATGAATGGATGGAGGATGGATGAAGGGAGGATGGAGGATGGATGATGAATGGATGATGGATGGATGGATGATGAATGGATGGATGATGGATGAATGGATGATGGATGGATGATGATGGATGATAGATGGATGATGGATGGATGGATGATGGATGGATGATGAATGAATGGATGATGGATGAAGGATGATGGACAATGGATGAATGATGGATGATGGATGGATGAATGATGGATGGATGATGTATGGATGAATGATGGATGGATGATGGATGGATGATGGATGGATGAATGATGCTTGATGAATGGATGAATGGATGATGGATGGATGGATGATGGATGATGGATGGATGATGAATGGATGGATGATGGATGAATGGATGATGGATGGATGATGAATGGATGGATGATGGATGAATAATGAATGGATGGATGATGGATGGATGATGGAAGGATGGTTGATGGATGGATGATGGATGGATGGAGGATGAATGGATGATGGATGGATGGATGATGGATGGATGATTGATGGATGATGGATGGATGAATGATGGATGGATGGATGAATGATGGATGGATGGATGATGAATGGATGGATGATGAATGGATGAATGGATGATGGATGGATGATGGATGGATGATGGATGGATGGATGATGGATGATGAATGGATGAATGGATGATGGATGGATGGAGGATGGATGATGGATGGAGGATGGATGGATGGATGATGAATGGATGGATGATGGATGGATGAATGATGGATGGATGATGAATGGATGATGGATGGATGGATGATGGATGGATGGATGATGGAGGATGGATGGATGAATGATGGATGATGGATGGATGATGGATGGATGAATGATGGATGGATGAATGATGGATGGATGATGGATGGATGAATGATGGATGGATGATGGATGATGATGGATGGATGAATGATGGGTGGTGGTGGATGGACGATGGATGAATGATGGATGGATGATGGATGGATGAATGATGGATGGATGATGAATGGATGATGAATGGATGATGGATGGATGGATGATGATGGATGGATGATGGATGGATGGATGATGGATGTATGATGGATGGATGATGGATGGATGATGGATGGATGATGGATGGATGGATGATGGATGGATGATGGATGGATGAATGAAGGATGGATGAATGATGGATGATGGATGGATGAATGATGGATGGATGATGGATGGATGATGGATGGATGAATGATGGATGGATGGATGATGGATGGATGAATGATGGATGATGGATGGATGGATGATGGATGGATGATGGATGGATGAATGATGGATGGATGATGGATGGATGATGGATGGATGAATGATGCTTGGATGATGATGGATGGATGATGGATGGATGGATGATGGATGGATGATGGATGGATGATGGATGGATGGATGATGGATGGATGAATGATGGATGATGGATGGATGATGGATGGATGATGGATGGATGATGGATGGATGATTGATGGATGGATGATGGATGGATGAATGATGGATGATGGATGGATGAATGATGGATGGATGATGGATGGATGATGGATGGATGAATGATGGATGGATGATGGATGGATGGATGATGGATGGATGAATGATGGATGATGGATGGATGAATGATGGATGGATGATGTATGGATGAATGATGGATGGATGATGGATGGATGATGGATGATGGATGATGAATGGATGATGGATGGATGAATGATGGA
>SSNR01000238.1:652410-666370 GCA_006937965.1 Callopanchax toddi
AAAACAGGAAGAAAAGATACAACAGCAACAAACAGCATATGAATATACAACAGTTGTGATATTCTTCAAATGTTTACGTATACACCAGTTCAAGAGAGTTCAGTGTCAACCACAGCCCCAGTCAATGTGTCTGAAAACACCTGAGTCCGTCTTTATGTGAACACCTTGTGATCACCTGTGTGTATATATGTGCGCTTGTTTATGTAAGGTTTCTCTATTGAAACATTCAATAATAAGTTTGAGGAGCCACAGACCCGTCCCCAAGGCCCACGGAGGACGCGAAGGAGGTCCAGGCCCCAGACGTCCAGAGGTCACCCAGGGCACGGACACCCCAGGGAGATCGCCGTCAGGGCAGTCGCTAAACTCTCCCCCAGAGGGCGCAGAGGCTCACCCCACGTGGGCCCCCGGCAGTCGCCGCGCTAGAGCCCCTGGGGGGCCGCGGCTAGGAGCTCACAGGCACCGCCTGCAGCCAGCCATCCAGGGTAGATCTAGCCGGAACCAGAGACCCGAGACCCAGGAGCGAACCAGCCCCAGCAGAGGCCCGACCACCCCCGGGGGCCCAGATCCCACCAGGCAGCCACAGGAAGAAGAGCAGGCAGACGCCCCCAGCACCCAGCCCCAGACCCTGAGATACCCCAGCACGCCACTGGAGAAAGGCACCACCAATGCCGAGGCGCAGCCAGGGAGGATAGTCTCTGCTGAGGAGGGTCTAGCATGTCACAGAGAGAGGGGGGGGACAAAACCTGACAGAAAAACAGTCACACACAGACACAATCACGCTCCCTCCCTCATGCGTGCACACACACATTCCTGCAAACATACCAAGACACACAATAGACGCTATACACCCACTCTCGCTCCCCATGCACACTCTATGTTCAGGACCAGGGACCAGCGCCCTAAGGGTGAAGCCGGTGGGTGGGCCAGTCTTTAATAGTGTGGATTTTTTCCTCCAAAGTGCTGATACCCTCACGACCCAACTTGTGGCCTAGATACACCACCTCCTTTCTCATGAAGTGGCATTTATCGGGATGCAGCTTCAAGCCTACAGCTGCCACTCTACCCAGCACCTGTCTCAGGGCATCCAGTGCGGTGTCGAATGAGCTCCCATGCACCAGAAGGTCATCCAGGTAGACCAGACACTGCTGTCGTGGGATACCAGCCAGCACACTGGCCATAAGTATCTCAAAGGTGGCAGGTGCGTTACAAAGGCCAAAGCTCAGGACTCTGAACTGCCAAAGTCCCCTGTTAGTGCAGAAGGCAGTCTTTGGTCTGGACTCCGGGGACAGTGGCACCTGCCAATATCCGCTTCGCAGGTCCAGGGTGGAGAACCATGAGGATCCTGCTACATAGTCCAGAGACTCATCAATTCTGGGAAGGGGGTAAGAGTCTTTCTTTGTGATTTTATTGAGAAGTCTATAGTCCACGCAGAAACGCATCCTTGAGCTATTCTTCTTGGGCACCATCACAACAGCAGAGGCCCACGGGCTGTCTGATGGTTCTATGATGCCTGCCTTCATCATCTCCTCCAGCTCTCTATCAGCAGCCTCCTGGTGAGCCAAAGGAAGGCGACGGCGCGCTTTAGCTGGTTGTGCGTCTCCTGTGTTGATAGTGTGCTCCACCAAATGTGTCAGACCAACATCACTATCTTTAAGGGCAAAAATGTCTTTAAACTCCAGCAGCACCTGCCATAAGCTCTCTTGCTGCTGCTGAGACAGCCCTTCACAGTTCTTGGACCAGATGTTCTTCACTGCTGAAAGTCTCTCAACCTCCTCACTTAGCTCGTCTGGTGGGTGTGCAGGGGTCACTGAGGTGCAAGTTGATACTGCGGTCATTACCGCGGGAAGTAGGGGTGCTGCAGCACCCCCTATCCTGGTGACCTCAAAGACATATTCACTACAAATGGCGCTAAAGTGGATTTTAGACTTTTTTTGGGAAGCCTCGACAAAACAAAAGGAGATGCAGAAATAGCTGCATGTTCAGCTCAGCAGACAAAAGTTTTCAATGGATCCACAATTTCAACTCGAATCTGAACCGACCCAGCCCGACACTATCACGTTCTGCCCGACTGAACCTGAATTTTAATTTTTATTAATTTTTTATGTGGGGAAAAAAGTTACACACACAGCGGACAATACTTCAACTCCAACATTTTATTAAAAACTAAACACTAAACTTTCTGAACATGAACCGTGAAACATCATTTATATTACAAAAGTTTGCATAGTCAGCTGGGAATTCCCAGATTCTGGAGCAAATTCGTCTGTGCACCGCCGCACCCCCAGAGCCTGAAAATAAATGCGCATCATCTTAGTTACTAGTTAACAATGCCAAAATACTTAAAAAATACAATGAACATGTAAAACTTACACAAAGAGTGCTTATTTACAAGACACCGTGAAAAAATAACTGCGTCCAGTGTCTGGAGACACATCCTCCTCCTGTTGTGCGGCCCAGCCACACTAAAGGTCCTCCAGCTGCTGCTGCTTCTTATTAATCATATTTTACAGCAAACGATGAAAATCTACACTTTTACAAGTACAAAGATGTCTATAAGTGGTTGATAGACAATAAGAACCATAGACAGCAGCAGCATTGTTGCACATCTTCAAACGGTGACCTCTCAGCTTCTCTCTTTTTCCGACCCGACCTGAAATAATTAATGTAATAATCTGTCGGGTTGGGCTCGGGCTAAAATTGAGACCTCTACAGAAGACTGAGGTTCTGCTGTGCGCGGACCTGTGTCCCGGGAAAAGATGCGTACCTTGACCCGCGGGTCCCTCGCTCCGTTATGTGGTCAGTCCTCCCAGGCACGCGCCCCCACCTTGGACAGAGGTCCGCACAGAGCCCCTCAAGCTGACTGCACCTGAGTGTTGATGTGAACTGATGTGTCCACTGGACAAACATTTACCCATTGGACCTACGGTGGCTCGTTTTTATCAGCGCGGCCTGTTTCAGACCGAGATTCAGACTGAGAATTTTTGTTCCCGCGGCTAT
Organism: Callopanchax toddi; assembly: GCA_006937965.1. Lineage (NCBI taxonomy): Eukaryota > Metazoa > Chordata > Actinopteri > Cyprinodontiformes > Nothobranchiidae > Callopanchax > Callopanchax toddi. The sequence continues at coordinate 655,408 of SSNR01000238.1, forward strand.
GACTGCAGTGGAAGCTGGGTGCACCACGGGGGAATCAGCTGCACACACTTCCCTCCGGGAAGTATTAGCACCCCCTGTCCTAGGTCCAGCACACCACCAATGGCTCGCAAAAAGTCCAGTCCAAGAATGCAGGCATCCTGCACATCAGCCACCCAGGCATAAGGCATAATGAGGTCCCCCACTTCAAAATGAAACACCCCCCTCCCTCTTATAGGGGCCAAGTCACCAGTCACTGTTCTAAGTTGTACATCCATTGTTTGCACAGCAGCTCCAGAAGGGATAATGTTGGGTCTGACCAGTGTTGCATTGGACCCTGTGTCCAGGAGAGCTGTACAGGACACCCCTGCTAATGTCACTGGAATATGACAAAAATCACCAACCCGGGTCCAGCCTACAGCGATGACTCCGCCAGGTGAAGATGGAGGAGGTGCATGGGCGTCTGCTTCACCGGCCCGTGTAATCCCACCTACACGGGCCCTCGTGCGTTTCCCTGCACCGCAGCAAGCCTGGGGCACTGTCTGATAAGATGCCCAGTCTGTCCACATCCCCAGCAGCTCTGCTGTTGACGGCGTGGACCAGTCCGTTGAGGGAAGTGGCTGATAGGCGGCCGCCTGGAACTCACTGTGTGTACCTTCAGCCCTCTCCTGCTGCTCCACAAGGGCCGATGCTGCCCTTATGACCGGTATGTCTGCTGCACTCTCAGAGGCTCCTGTCAGCATTTCTCTCTCCAGAGCCAACTCCAGGGCTGAGCTGAGTGTAGTGGGGCGAGCAAGCTGAGTCTGTACACGTAGCTCCATAGGACTGAGAGCTTGGAGGAACTGATCCCAGGCGAGCTCTGCCTGCACAGCAAGTGGCATGTTGTCATAAGTCCTCTTGCAGAGACACTCAATGGCGTGGGCCAGAAGACGGAGTGGTTCTCCCGGCAGTCTGCGTCTGTTGTGGAACTCCGACCTTAGTAGCACAGGCTGGTTATATTGCCCAAACCGTCTCTGCATCACCCCAACAAGAGCAGTATAAGCCTCGTTTCCACTATCAGAACTTTGGGGTAATTTCTGTGAGGGGGAAAGTGACAGAGACATTCCTGTGTCTCGGTCCTCTCAGCTGTTGTGTCTCCATTACAGCTCCCACCTTTCTGGAACTTTTGTAAGACGTCAGCATCGACGTCACTGACAAGCGTAAAGGCGCCAACAGACAAGGAAGTGGAGAATAATAAATAGATCAACAATGGATGAAGAAGCGATGGTTGCGGCGTATTTAGCTGTTTTTATCCATAGTGATGGGAGTGCCGAACAGAAGGATGAGTATACTTGATGACGAACTAATCCAACTTCGGAGACACGGTCATTTTCCAAGCTCCGACAACAACACACAGGTAATTTATCTCGGCGCGGTCTGCTTTCATCATTTTCCTTCATCCCACAACCAATCAGCACGAGTTAACCACATTTCCCACTCCGCGAATCTATCGGGCCGATCCGAGTACCTGCACCTGATCAGGGACTCCGTTGGTCCCTGAAATGGCCCTGAAGACAGCCCTCTCGAAATTCCCCGCATAATGGAAACAGTCGCGCGCCTCAAAGTTCCGGTAAAATTACCCCGAAGTTCCGACAGTGGAAACGGGCCTATAGTCTCTCCTTTCCTCCTCACTCAGCAGAAGCAGGCAAGCTGCAGCCTCTTCACACAGGCATAAAGCCAACTGGAGTGCTCCATGTTCCTCAGACCAGCCAGAAGCAACAGCTAGAAGTTCGAACTGAGCAATAAACACTTCCCATGGTGTTTTTCCATTGAATTTAGGCGTTTTTATGTTCACCGCGTCCTGTTGGGCATGGGCACCACCAACTTTGTTTACATCACGTGACGGAGCGTGATGCGTCTCTAACTTCTTCCCGCTGGAACCACAGTCATGGCGCAAAAATGTCTCCATCCTAGCCAAACCAGGGGAGAATCCCACCTCCGCAGACAGTTGTAATGCAGCGTCTCTCACCCCCTGAGTCGGCACCCGTGGTCGAACCTCCATCTCCTGTCCTTCTCTCTTAATCTTGTCCTTAAACATCGTCAAGTGTTGCGCCTCCAAACAGCGTTTAGCGTCGTCAGGAAAGGCACCAGGCGTCGGCTCGACTAGTAGACTTCTGACACCAGTGTAACGTTGTTGCAGACAAGCACCAGGCGGTTGACTTTCTCAAAACTCACTTTTTATTCTTAGAACTCTGTCACAGAACAGGATAACTCAGATCGCCGCTTCCTCAACTCCGGAGCGTGTTCAGAACAACGTGCACACTCTTGACCCCCACCAACCCGTTTCTTAAAGGCACGGTAACGGTGCAGCAACAGCAATCATAACACCAACAATAACTCCACTAAGGATCGTTACAATGTGATATAAAGAGAACAGACCAGGGGGAACATTTTTATTTAATAATATTAACCAAAAGAAAAATACATTTACTTTTCTGAGTAAGTTTAGGCCAGCAGAGAAGGCCTTGCTGGCCCTGACGGCCATCATCATCATCAGCACCAATCAGTATCAATAATGATAAATATTTCTGACAAATGACAGAGAAACAGCTTAAATGACCAAATTTAACTTAAATTTGATTAACTTAAACTCAACAGAAGAGTGAAATCTTCTCAGGGCTGAGATGGTCTTTTTTTAACGACGTGATTCTCCGGGTTTATCAGAAGACCTCCTTCCTGTTTGTTTTGTGAAAAAATTACTGATGAATGTTTTGCAGTCAGTGAAGAAGAAGTTTTATTTCTACACGATGAGGATCAGAAGATAACAGCTGAGATGACGAGTTAGACAAAAACACAGGAATAATAAACAGAAAGGATCCTCAGAGTCAGGAACTGGTCTACAGGAGTTCATGTTAAACCGGGTTAAAGAGATGAGTTCTAACAGAGACACTGAGTCCTCTGGTCTCAGGGGGATAGAGGTCCAGAGTCTGGGTCCACAGCAGCAGAGTCTCTGTCTCCTTTAGTCTTTATCCTGGTACAACCAGTAGGCTCTGATCACTGGACCGCAGGGACCTGCTGGGGGTGGAAGGATGTAGATCACTGATGGTAGCTGGTCCATAAAGGACCCTAAAAACCAGAAGGAAGAGAGAACCAGAGAACGGACATGAGCATCCAGAGTCAGAGCTGGGTCAAAGGTCACACTGAGGCTCCTGACAGAAGGTTTGGTAAATGAAGCAGGTTGACCTGGATAATCCCTGACTTTAGGAACCAGCTGGTCCAGAGAACAGAGGAGGACTTCAGTTTCCAGCATCCAGTTTTAACAGAGTCTAAAGACGTCTGGAGCAGCTGGAGCTGAGACGTCTCATGGAGCTTAGAGGAGATCCACTCCAGATCAGGTCCTGATAGGTCTACCCAGGGTCTCAGCCTATCAGGTAACAGGTGTTGAAGGCTGCAGTCAGGTCCATCAGAACCAGATCAGAACCTTCTCCTGCATCACTTCCAGTCAGAATGTCTCTGGAGACTCTGAGAAGAGCTGTTCCAGTAGAATGAGCTCTACAGAAACCTGACTGGACCATCAGAGATGTTGTGTTTGTCCAGAGCTGCTGGACCTTTTCCAGGATCTTAGAAACCAGCGCTCCTTTAGAGACTGGTCTGTAGCTGCTGGAGAGAGAAGGCTGGAGATCAGGTTTCTGTAGCAGTGGGTGGATTACAGCGTTCTGAAAGTAGACAGGGACTGGACCAGAACCAGTAGACAGGGACTGGACCAGGACCAGTAGACAGGGACTGGACCAGGAACCAGTAGACAGGGACTGGGCCAGAACCAGTAGACAGGGACTGGACCAGAACCAGTAGACAGGGACTGGACCAGAACCAGTGAAGCTCTGATTAGAGATGATAATAAAGTGAGAAAGGTTGATGACCAACCTCTCAATGGTCATCATTAGAGACGAGGTCCGTGCTACCGGCCTGTAGCTGCTGGTCCTTCAGTAGTCTGATCACTGGAACCACACAGGAGGTCGTCCACAACATGGCTGATAAAAAACATTTCAACTCCTCCCCCATCCCAAATAACCCAGTTATTAAGCAGCTGACAAAATATCAACAAACTGTAAATAACTATTATTAGTGATTCTATTTGTTTGGGAAAAGAAAATCACTAATAAATGTAAAAAAAAAAAAGAAGGGAAAACACAATGAACTTCATAAAGAATGTAAACTAGTTTTCTCGCCTCGCCTCGCCTCGCCTCGCCTTCTTCTGCTTATCCGTGTCCGGGTCGCGGGGGCAGCATTCCAAGTCGGGCAGCCCAGGCCACCTTCTCCCCGGCCAAGTCCACCAGCTCCTCAGCTGGGACGCCCAGGCGTTCCCAGGCCAAACTGAAGATGTATTTCCTCCAGCTTGTCCTGGGTCGACCTGGGGGCCTCCTGCTGGCAGGAGTTTTCTATTCAGTGATATTTTAAACCAAACTAAAAGTTTGTGAACAAACATTTAGAAGATTTTAACACAAAAAATGTAGATGAATAAAAAGTCTCTTCAGCAGCTTGTGTTGTTTTGGTGTTGTTGTTGTTGTTTACCTGATAACAGCTGAGAAAACATTCAACAATCTGTGGAGCCAACAGGTCACAGCCAGGCTCGTCTAAAAACGTGCTGCACACACTGCCACATCAGCACTGTGTGTGTGTGTGTGTGTGTGTGAGACTAAATGCTGATTGAGGTACCTCTAGCTGTGTCAGCGTAGGAGGACCAGGTGTGACTCAGACAAGCTGCATCACGACACAATGAGGTCATTGTGCCACACAGACATTCCTCCAGAGGCCTCTGGACTCCCAGCGTCTGCAGGTAGACATCTGCATCTGCATAGCTGCAGGGGGAGGGATTTTCTGAATAAAAAGATTAAAAACGTCACAAATACACACACAGACACACAAATACACAGACACACACACACATGCACAGTGACGAACCTCCAGCTTTGCTAACTCAGCATCGTCTGATGTGAGGGTTTGAGGTGGGGGAGGACAAAATCCACACCTGAAGACCTGCAGACCCTAAGACGAGCCCCATGCAGGCAAAGCTGAGAACTGGACTGAAGCCATGTGGGTTTATGATGATGTCATCTGGTGTTGTTAACTGGTGTGTGATTGTGTAGATGTTGTGTAGCATCAGGTCACTGAGCTCCTCTCAGACGTTTCTCAGTTCAACCAGCCTTGACTTGCTGAATGGTGACATGTCTGCACTACGCTGGCTGGGAGGGTCTGTGTGTGTGTGTGTGTGTGTTTGGGTGTGTGTCTCAGTGTGTGTGTTTTTGGATGTGTGTGTGTGTATGGCTGCAGGCTGACTACTGCTATGCTCTACAGACTCCTGCTGCCTGTTTTCCACCCTTGACTTGAAGCATCTGTTGCAGCACAATGGAGACAGTGTTACCCGTCTGGGCGTGAGGAACCCCGGCAGCTTCCTCCACATCTGGCAGCGCTTGGCCCTCCTTCCAGGTGAGTCACGTCCCACGGGACGGTGGCTTTCTGCAGCCTCCACACTCTGGCTGCCCTCGCTCACTTCTATCTGCACATGCTTTCCCAATTCTCCCACCTCCATCAGCTCCACCTCCTCCTGAATCTGGAGGAATAATAAAGTCCATTTTTGGTTGATTTTATCTTTAAGCCTGTTAGAAAATAGACATGAAAATGGGATCTTCTGTAGCTCCAACAGGCTTGGAGAACAACGTCTCCAAAAAGGCAGGACATGAATTCTGTTGGATCAAAAACCATTAGAGCTCATCAGATACTGAACACATCCCAGAGGCTCTGATAGGCACCATAAACATACATAAACATAAACATAAAAAACAACAACTAAAGATCAGCAAAAACATGAGCTGACTGATTATTATTATTATTATTATTATTATTATTATTATTAATAACCATATCAGCAGCCCTTCATCTGAAGATAGAAGTGTGTTGGAGATTTCTTCATTTCTTTATTGTTTTAATTCCGACTTCCTGTTTCTCTTTATTCAGCTTCTAAACGTCTTTGGGTCGTTTTCCTTCTGAATTTGTTTGTCAGCTATTTTTACAAATTATAGATCAAAAAATTTCAGCTCTTGACTCATGACTTCCCAGAACTAGGTTGGAAAACTGGATTTAGATTAACTCAGGTTTTCTTTGTCTGATGATGAAACACTTAAGAATCACGACTCAGCAAAAACCAAATACTTTCTGGTGAAACTCTTGTAAGTTTGGTCATAAAGAAATGAAAACATATTATTTATCCTTTACAGACGTGTTGTGGTCTGGGATCTATCTGAGGCACTGAAAGACTTCTGTGAGCAGACCTGCTCTATAACACCACCATCACCAACACAAACACCAATAACAATACTAACACCAACACCACCATCACCAACACAAACACCAATAACAATACTAACACCAACACCACCATCACCAACACAAACACCAATAACAATACTAACACTAACACCACCATCACCAACACAAACACAAACACCAAAAACAATACTAACACCAACACCACCATCACCAACACAAACACCAATAACAATACTAACACCACCATCACCAACAACAAACACCAATAACAATACTAACACTAACACCACCATCACCAACACAAACACCAATAACAATACTAACACCACCAACACAAACACCAATAACAATACTAACACCACCATCACCAACACAAACACCAATAACAATACTAACACCACCATCACCAACACAAACACCAATAACAATACTAACACCACCACCACCAACACCAACACAAACACAAACACCAATAACAATACTAACACCAACACCACCATCACCAACACAAACACCAATAACAATACTAACACCACCACCACCAACACAAACACCAATAACAATACTAACACCACCATCACCAACACCAACACAAACACCAATAACAATACTAACACCAACACCACCATCACCACCACAAACACCAATAACAATACTAACACTAACACCACCATCACCAACACAAACACCAATAACAATACTAACACCACCATCACCATCACCAACACCAACACCAACAACAACACCAACACCACCACCACCAACACAAACACCAATAACAATACTAACACCACCATCACCACCACAAACACCAATAACAATACTAACACCAACACCACCATCACCAACACAAACACCAATAACAATACTAACACCAACACCACCATCACCAACACAAACACAAACACCAAAAACAATACTAACACCAACACCACCATCACCAACACAAACACCAATAACAATACTAACACCACCATCACCAACACAAACACCAATAACAATACTAACAACAACACCACCAACACAAACACCAATAACAATACTAACACCACCATCACCAACAACAAACACCAATAACAATACTAACACCACCATCACCAACACAAACACCAATAACAATACTAACAACAACACCACCAACACAAACACCAATAACAATACTAACACCAACACCACCATCACCAACAACAAACACCAATAACAATACTAACACTAACACCACCATCACCACCACAAACACCAATAACAATACTAACACCACCAACACAAACACCAATAACAATACTAACACCACCATCACCAACAACAAACACCAATAACAATACTAACACTAACACCACCATCACCAACACAAACACCAATAACAATACTAACACCAACACCACCAACACAAACACCAATAACAATACTAACACTAACACCACCATCACCAACAACAAACACCAATAACAATACTAACACTAACACCACCATCACCACCACAAACACCAATAACAATACTAACACTAACACCACCATCACCAACACAAACACCAATAACAATACTAACAACAACACCACCAACACCACCAGCACCAACACAAACACCAATAACAAAACTAACACCAACACCACCATCACCAACACAAACACCAATAACAATACTAACACCAACACCACCATCACCAACAACAAACACCAATAACAATACTAACACTAACACCACCATCACCAACACAAACACCAATAACAATACTAACAACAACACCACCAACACCACCAGCACCAACACAAACACCAATAACAAAACTAACACCACCATCACCAACACAAACACCAATAACAATACTAACACCACCATCACCAACACAAACACCAATAACAATACTAACACCACCATCACCAACACCAACACAAACACAAACACCAAAAACAATACTAACACCAACACCACCATCACCAACACTAACACCAACACCAACACCACCAACACAAACACCAATAACAATACTAACACCAACACCACCATCACCAACACAAACACCAATAACAATACTAACACCAACACCACCATCACCAACACAAACACCAATAACAATACTAACACTAACACCACCATCACCAACACAAACACCAATAACAATACTAACACCACCATCACCAACACAAACACCAATAACAATACTAACACCACCAACACAAACACCAATAACAATACTAACACCACCATCACCAACACCACCAGCACCAACACAAACACCAATAACAAAACTAACACCACCATCACCAACACAAACACCAATAACAATACTAACAACAACAACACCATCACCAACACAAATACCAATAACAATACTAACACCACCATCACAACACAAACACCAATAGCAATACTAACACCAACACCACCATCACCAACACAAACACAAACACCAATAACAATACTAACACCAACACCACCATCACAACACAAACACCAATAACAATACTAACACTAACACCACCATCACAACACAAACACCAATAACAATACTAACACCAACACCACCATCACCAACACAAACACAAACACCAATAACAAGACTAACACTAACACCACCATCACCAACACAAACACCAATAACAATACTAACACTAACACCACCATCACCAACAACAATACAGACAACACCAACACACACAGTGACTGTGGCTCAGTGGCAGGAGAGATCTCCTCCTCTGTGGGAGAGTCGTTTGTTTAGGGTTAATGTCAGGGTCAGTCGGGTTACAATATCATTCGTAAGTAGCTTTGGATTCCGTCTCCCCTACGGAGTGTGGAGAAATGAAACACGTTTTTTAATCCTTACGCAACTTCCCTCTTGTTTGACATCTATCCCCCTCTGCATCAACAGGGTGCGCCCTCGGGCATTGTCTGCCTGTTCCTGTAAGGTGTTCTACATGTTCTGTGTAATCTTGGTCAGGTTGTACTGAGCGCATCTCATACCAGGACGCAGGTTCAATGACAAATAAAGCTTCTGATTCTCATAAAAGCACCTGCTAAATACATAAACATAAACAAACACAACCAACTCCAGGTTCTTTTTCTGGATTCTCTGAATAGAAATATTTGCATGAAGTTTTTATACTAAAAGCCAAACAAACGTTTCCACAGACTCCCTGAATCCAGTTCTAGATGCATCTGAAGCATGTGTTGAAATGATAGCCTGAGAGAAGATGTTCTGAACCATCAAAGCCTTGATCAGTTCAGACTTGTAAAACAGATTTCACAATCCAGCCTTCCTCCCTGCTCTCTTCAATCCAAACTTCCTGACTGATTCAACCTTAGGTCAAGTTTGGCTGAGGAAGACGTTAAACCAAGACACCATACGAACGATGAGCTCCATGATTTAGATGTTTAAGAAACTTCATCAGTGATTTTCTCTTTTTCAACTTGTGGTTCAAATGAAAATCTGAGACTCAGAAAGAGGAGTTGATGTTTGCTGTACAGGTATTTGGACATGCAGTATGTACTCTCTGCAGTAAAAGCTCGGGTTAAGTGTGTACCGTTTTCCAGGTGGTAGAAAGTACTCCACTCTCATCAAATGATCATTAAATTATTCAATGAGTCTTCTGTGACATTGATTGACTCCATATTGTGTCCTGATTTAGTCAACTCCATGGTGAGTTGTTTTACTAAAAATTTGGCGCTCGTTCAAACCGCTGATGAGCTAATGCTAGGCTAAAGCTAGGCTAATGCTAGGCTAAAGCTAGGCTAATGAGCTTTAAGTCCTGATGAGTGATTTTAGTCATTAAACAGCAACAGGTCTTTGTTATTGTTCTGGCCGAACATTAGAGCGATACTTTTATAGTCATACTTCGATTTGAATGTTTTTTGTTTTTAATGTCAAAGTGTCCTATATGGTTCTTAATGGACTGATGGGATTCTACTTTCCAACTTATTGACCTAAAACCAAAGTGGTGCCAAAAACAATACTGCTCACTTCTCCTCCCCTCTACTCATATTCATTTTTCCTCTCTCTTCCCTTCTTCCGGCTTCTGTTGAGAGCGGTCGCACTGTTCCTTCTCTCCCTTGTGTGTTCCTCCTGCAGCTGTTTTGTCTTCTGAGCATTTTCCTCATTCCTTCTGGTTAAATATTTTTATTTTTCTTGATATGGCTTTGGTTTGCTGGCTTCCCAACAAAATGGATAAAATTTTTTACACTCTCAAAACGGAGGAGGGGACTCCGCGGCTGACTGAGACAAGAGCTGTGGGGTTCGTAATGGATCAGATTGCGGGTCCTGCAAGTCTGTCTCTGGAGGTCTACAATTTTGGATTAATGATGATCGGGTGCACGCTCATTGGAATCTGCATGGACCTGGTTTATCGAAAAACAACGGAGCTAACAGGTGTGATTGACAGGATTCCTGTGCTTCAAAGGGGGCTGATGCATGCTTTGAACACTGAAACACTCGCGAGGACTGAGTTGTCTCGTAGGACTGACTGTGAACGAACTCTGGCGCGGAGTGAATTACGGTCGATGTGTCGAACTACACGGATCAGATGGGACTGGCCAGGTTTTCAAATTTGGACGGGATGAAGCCAGTGAGACAGACATTTAAGGCGGCTGTAACAAACAGGACTGCCTGCTCCAAACACATTCTGTTATCTTATCTGGTGACCCTGAAAACATTCTCCTACTCAACAGAGTGAATGAAGCGACTGC
>SSNR01000238.1:687229-699082 GCA_006937965.1 Callopanchax toddi
GGGGGGGGGGGGGGGGGGGGGGGGGGGTTTAGTATGCATCCCTCAGGTACGGAGTAAATACTGGAGCATTAAGCAGAACAGAATGAACCACCACAGGGCAATGGAGGGATGTCATGATGCATGATGGGATATCTCTTATTCACATATGTAACCTCATAACATTTGGAGCTTTTCACAAATAAGAACAGCTTTGATCTCCTGTAGGAAGTTGTGTCTGACTTTAAGGCCAATTGATGTGTTTGGTAAATACACGGAACATGAAGTGGAGGGGTACGGTGGCCTCGAGGGTCAAAAAGCTGCTCTGGGATTGGAGGAGCATTCGTTTCTCTTCCCTGTTTGAATATGTTGGGTGTTGAGTGTGGAACAGCGACTGCCATTACCTTTGAGCTAAACACTGTGCCTCCTGCAGCTCTCAGCTCCTCTCCTACAGACGTGGTCCGACTTCTGGGAAGAAGCTTTGGTTTTTAGAAACTTTCTCTTTTAGACGTGTCCTCTCCTGACTTCCACCCTCCCTCTTGCCTTTTGTTGCCACAGGTAGAGCAGATCAGGTGGACTTGTTTGAACTCGCTGTTCAGTTTGTTCTAATAGCTCAAATAATCAGAGGCGCCTTGACTAAGGAGAATCATGGAGGGGAGAACCGAGGAGAGACAGGAGCAGAAAGGAGGAACAAAGAGATGAGATGGTTCTACTGAACATCAGGGAGATTTGTTGAGACAACTGTAGTTTCCTCTTTAAATAAAACTTAAAGTGAAGGGGAAAAATTTCATTTATTACATTTTTACAAAATAATTTTTATACTAACTGTTCAAAAACCCAAATTCTTTTTCATGTTTTTGAGGTTCTTCTGATGCCAAACAAAGGAGAAAAACTGTCTACCAAACAAAGTCTTAGAAGGTCCCCGAGTCCAGGGTGTACCCAATCCCCGAGTCCAGGGTGTACCCAATCCCCGAGTCCAGGGTGTATCCAATTCCCGAGTCCAGGGTAGATCCTGATCCCTGAGTCCAGCATAGATCCTGATCCCCGAGTCCAGGGTGTACCCAATCCCCGAGTCCAGGGTGTACCCAATCCCCGAGTCCAGGATGTATCCAATTCCCGAGTCCAGGATAGATCCTGATCCCTGAGTCCAGGATAGATCCTGATCCCTGAGTCCAGGATAGATCCTGATCCCTGAGTCCAGGGTAGATCCTGATCCCTGAGTCCAGGATAGATCCTGATCCCTGAGTCCAGGGTAGATCCTGATCCCTGAGTCCAGGACATACCTCGATCCTTGAGTCCTGGGCAGTTCTCTGAAGTGGTCATTGGTTCCTTACAGTCCAGAAACAACGTGCACACTTCGGTCTCACTTTTGACTTTTTAATTGCCTCTGATGGTGTACAACCGGTGTAGGTACCACATCTGATCGGGCTGCCAGATCGGCTCGGGGTCCTTCTCCTACCGACGACGCCACACTACGGCAAAGCCACTCCGACAAAATACATAGTAAATCTCTGTCGATGCTGTTCTTCCACACGTTTTGGAAAGAGTTTAGCAGGTTTGTTCATAAATACACGTTTCTTACCGCCTAATGTTTTCTTTATAACTGTAATTTGTTAATAAAAACACGATATTGCAGTTTTTTAGTAAAGAGTGTGAAACTACATCAAACCAACATCAGACTGTGCCAAATAAGCACAACGGTTTTTATATGTGAATGTGTTCCTTGCATTTACATATTTAGCAGGCCTGGTTGTTTGTATAAATGTAGGATTATTCTGTATATTTCGTTAGTTCTGGTGTAAATAAATCTAAAGATTAGTTCAAAAATAAGTTGTAGTCCTTACTCCAGTTAAGGACTACAATCGCGACCAATCAAAATCTTCAGCGTTAATGTGATAACGTAACTTTTACGAACGTGGTAACGTCACTCCAGTTCGTCGTACGTTCAGCCAATCAGCTAGTGCCACGTAATCGGCAGGCGCAGGCCCCGAGCCGAACTGGCAGCCCGAGCAGATGTGGTAGCTACACCGGCCTTGGTTTGAGCACACCCTCTATTTCCAGTTTGCATCAATGATTCAGGATTGGGTGTCTGTGCACACCTCACCTGCTAGTTTATGCTGTAAACAAAGTCTCACTCTATAATGGAGAAGTTTACTGGGACTGGTACCGTCTACCTGACCACTTCCATGTTCCATAAAGAATCTGCTCTCCCAGAACCCTCCACCTTTCCAATCAGAGCTAGAGAAAAGTCATATGCCCTGCCCCCTCATCCTGGAACTCCCTACAACCAGACCTGAAACTGTCCAAACTAAAACCCTCTTAGATCTCAAACACCTGGAATGTCTACCAACATTTGTCATCTTCGTTTTTTGGTGCTCTAATCACACTCGTGTTGTTGTACCAGCAGTCTTTTGTGCATCTTAAAAGTGAGACTGAGGGTCTCGATGAGGCTGGTCTGTAGACGTAAAGGTGAAAAATGAAAAGTTTCTTCGGGGGGAAAAAACGCCAACACATTCCTGACGGCACAAGGCATAACTTGTTATGGAGCCTGTTTCACGGAGCACTGCTAAGGTGGCTGTGTGCTCCGAGAGGGGCGGCGTTGATTTAGGGCATTACTCAGACACGGGGGTGGGGGTGGGGGGTGGGGGCTCCTGCCTTTTGATCAGATCTCTGTGAAAGATGAGTGTCATGCCCTCTTCCAGCCAGCTGTGAGGGGACTGCCCTGTGACTAGGAGGGGTGTGTGTGTGTGTGTGTGGGGTGAGCGAGTAACGGGGTGTGTACACCTCTGTATGTGCACGGCTGTGTGTGTGTGTGTTTTGTGTGTGGAGTCTAGGGAGGGAGCAGGCAGCTCCTGAGGTGAGAATGCCGAGTGGGAGGATCTCATTCCAATTCCCTATGCCCAGTTTCAACACACACACACACACACACACACACACACACACACACACACACACACACACACACACACACACACACACACACACACACACACACGCACGCACGCACGCACGCACACACACGCACACACACATGCATGCACACACACACGCACACACACACACGCACGCACGCACACACACACACACACACACACACACACACACACACACACACACACACACACACACACACACACACACACACACACACACACACACACACACACACACACACACACACACACACACACACTGAACATCTTGAGTACTTTAGAGCCAGACCACAGTAACATTAGTGGAGAGAAAGCAGAGGAGGCGTCTGTATGAGCAGTGAGGATAAAAGCTCAGAGACTTGTTCTCTCTTTTTTCTTTCGAGTGTGTGTGTGTGTCAGCATGTACACACACACACACTCACATGCACACACTCGGTCCGTCGGCCACAGAGAGAGGAAGAATTCGCGTGTGTGTTGTTGAAGGAAGCGCTGCTGGGAGTGATGGTTGAGGATTTGTCTTTGGACTGAATAATGGCCGAGGTAAGAGAAACCACTCTACATGTCACAGCTCTACGCTCAGACTGTGTTTCAGGTTGAGAACATAGAGATTTTAGAGTAGATGAGTAAATCAGCATGTCTGTGCTCTGAACAAAAAGATTCTTCTTAAAGGTTCACTACTTTTCAGGAATGAACTTTTACCTTCAGAATGTTTTTTATGGTGGAAACTTTTTCTAAATCAAATCGATTCAGTGAATTTAAATTTATAGCATGAGAAGTTTACTTTAACCAGAAACTCAACCACTTGGTAGAACGCACTTGGTAGAACACTGGTTGAACACTGGTAGAACTGATAGAACACTGGTAGATCTGGTAGAACACTGGTAGAACTGATAGAATGTTTTAATCTTTTTATCTTATTGAAGCATCACCTAAACATCACTCAGAAAAAAATAACTAGGAATTTAAAAATATATATAAAATGGTTTTGAAGAGGATAAATATTTTTAGCTAAAAATATTATTAACCTGATTACTTTTACATAATAATGATAATAATAATAATAATAATAATAATAATAACAACAATTACTATTATTATTATTTGTATTATGTGTATTATTTATTATTATTAATATTAAGTGTATTATATTGTTGTTATTATGTCTATTATATTATTATTATCATTGTGTGTATTATTATGATTATGATTATTATTGAACACTTCCAGTTCAGAACTCCGTGTGTTGTTAGATGATTTAACTGAACTGGTTCATTTAGTAACATTTTTTCTGGGTAGTAAATCAGCTTTATTGACTATTGACTAATTATTTAGTGACTATTTATAAGATTTTCTTTGAAAATACATGAGGAAACGCAAATAAATATAATTATAAATGATCAGTAGACATGATCAGTGGTCCGGCTGAACCTCATTATGGATGTTAAATATTTAAGATCTAAACACTCTAATGACTCTAAAACAGTTTTATTAATTAACATTTATCAAAGGATCCAACATGTTTCTATTCCACTTTCATTTTCACCTTTCACTTTTACAGGTCATTTGACCTCCTGACCTTTTAGATTCTATCTGTTTTTAACTGTTTAGAAAGTCGTAACGTCTCATGCAGCCAGAATAAGGACTATCTGATTGGTCTGAGTGGTGAGAACCGGTGGAGGGGCGTGGGCCTCCTGCAGGTCGGTATGCAGCTGATAGCAGCCGGAGGACTTCAGTTGTTTACTGCTGGGGATGGATGACAGATTGTTATGACTGCTGACATAGTAAAATTAAAACAGTCCTACAATTAGTACAATCTGACAGTGATAGATGAAAACACCAGGTTAGATTGACACAACTATAAACTCAATGACACACTTTAAACCTTTAACAAAAAACCCATCCCAATGTTTCTTCTTGCAATATCAAAGCAAAGACTTGAGCTAAACTTCATTTCATTGGTTTCTACAGCTCTTTACCAACAGCCAACGTGATCCAAAACATCAGTAAAAACAAGAGAAATATAAAAGAAATCAGTAAAACCAAACAAAACAGAGAAAAAGAGTCAAAATCTGGAATAAAAGTCATCGTGGTAATAAGGAAAACTGTTCTGAGGAAAAAAGTCTTAGGATTGAATTTTAAAAGGTCTAGGTCAAAGGTCAGTGATTAAACGTGGGTCTAGTGGGAGCTGGTTCCAGAGTCTGGTTAATGCTACAGACATAGAAAACCTGGTCACCCCGGTGTTTTTATCTGCTACTTGGAACCTTTAATTAGGGTTAGCGTTTAAAAACAAAAACAAGAAACGCCCGCCAGGAAGTAGGTGTTGAACGTTGCTTTTGCCAGGGTTTAAAGACAGGTAACTTATCAGAGTTAAAGTGGAAAGAAAGTTAATGCTGAGTTTAGATTGCTCCAAGTGGCAGCAAAGTAAGAGAATAGGAAGGGACCAAGGAAGAAACCTTGTGGCACCCCACAAGACAGAAGGAAACTGTCCACTCTGACAAAAACTGATGTTGAGCTCCAGTAAAACCAAGACAAGGAGCCACAGACTAGTGACAGACAGCAACATACTTTTTTGTTTGTCAGACAGTCTCCACATGTCTCATTATGTACAGGTTCCATCTCATTATGAACAGGTTCCTTCTCGTTATGAACAGGTACCATCTCATTATGAAGAGGTTCCATTTCATTATGAACAGGTTACATCTCATTATGAACAGGTCAGATCTCATTATGAACAGGTTACATCTCATAATGAACAGGTCAGATCTCATTATGAACAGGTTCCATCTGATTATGAACAGGTTACATCTCATTATGAACAGGTCAGATCTCATTATGAACAGGTTCCATCTCATTATGAACAGGTTCCGTCTCATTATGAACAGGTCAGATCTCATTATGAACAGGTTATATCTCATTATGAACAGGTTCCATCTCATTATGAACAGGTCAGATCTCATTATGAACAGGTTACATCTCATTATGAACAGGTTAAATCTCATTATGAACAGGTTACATCTCATTATGAACAGGTCAGATCTCATTATGAACAGGTTCCATCTCATTATGAACAGGTTCCATCTCATTATGAACAGGTTCCATCTCATTATGAACAGGTTCCATCTCATTATGAACAGGTTCCATCTCATTATGAACAGGTTCCATCTCATTATGAACAGGTCAGATCTCATTATGAACAGGTTCCATCTCATTATGAACAGGTTCCATCTCATTATGAACAGGTTCCATCTCATTATGAACAGGTTCCATCTCATTATGAACAGGTTACATCTCATTATGAACAGGTTAGATCTCATTATGAACAGGTTACATCTCATTATGAACAGGTTCCATCTCATTATGAACAGGTTACATCTCATTATGAACAGGTTCCATCTCATTATGAACAGGTTACATCTCATTATGAACAGGTTCCATCTCATTATGAACAGGTTCCATCTCATTATGAACAGGTTACATCTCATTATGAACAGGTTACATCTCATTATGAACAGGTTCCGTTTCATAATGAACAGGTTATGTCTCATTATGAACAGGTTACATCGCATTATGAACAGGTTACATCTCATTATGAACAGGTTACATCTCATTATGAACAGGTTACATCTCATTATGAACAGGTTACATCGCATTATGAACAGGTTACATCTCATTATGAACAGGTTCCATCTCATTATGAACAGGTTCCATCTCATTATGAACAGGTTCCATCTCATTATGAACAGGTTACATCTCATTATGAACAGGTTCCATCTCATTATGAACAGGTTACATCTCATTATGAACAGGTCAGATCTCATTATGAACAGGTTACATCTCATTATGAACAGGTCAGATCTCATTATGAACAGGTTACATCTCATTATGAACAGGTCAGATCTCATTATGAACAGGTTACATCTCATTATGAACAGGTTCTGTCTCATTATGAACAGGTTCCATCTCATTATGAACAGGTTACATCTCATTATGAACAGGTTCTGTCTCATTATGAACAGGTTCCGTCTCATTATGAACAGGTTCCATCTGATTATGAACAGGTTCCATCTGATTATGAACAGGTTACATCTCATTATGAACAGGTTGCAGCATTAGACAGTAAGTAAGTCTGCTTCATTGATCTGGCTAAGGCCTTTGACTCAGTAGACCATAGTATCCTGTTACACAGACTTTCTAGCATTGGCCTGTCCCCCTCTTGCTGTGATTGGTTCGCCAACTATCTCACCAACCGTGTCCAGCAGCTGAGGACAGGAAACATCTTGTCAGAACCATGTTCTATCTCTAGAGGTGTGCCTCAGGGCTCCATCTTGGGACCAAATTTATTATCTATCTACATTAATCCTGTATCAGCTGGTCCTTCTCTCAACTCAGCAGCATCTACTCTTCAGCTCAGCCTCACCTCTGTTGAACAATCCTTTCACAACCTCCATCTCTGCCTAAAGCCTGATTTATACTTCTCCGTCTGCGTCGTTATGGAGACACGCAACGCCATTATGCGTCGACGCAAGCTCTCTACGACATGCTCGCAGAGGCTGACGGAGACATGCCCAAAATTCTAACTATGCGTCGAAAGCGACGGACAACGCATGCCTGTGATTGGTCGGCTCAACACCCCGTGATTATTTCCGGCTTCATGCCGCTATCAACAGAGTAGTAATAGTTGAATCTCGCGGAAGCAGATATGGATCAGCCCGAGAAACATCTGGCAGACGAAGTACGAACATTTATATCATCCATCAGTGTCCCTAAAGGGTTAAACAAGAGCTACATTTTCGCTCGTCGTCTGTCTCGTCCTCACTGAACGGACGGACGGACATTCAACAGACGCCTCTGTCTCCTCACTTCTATTTAATTCTTTTTAACAACATTGTTTGTTCTTCGAGATCAATCTGTTCAAACTCAATCAAAATTCGCTCTCTGTCGGCCATTACTGAGCTGAAATAAACTAACTTTGGTCGACCGGAGGCATTACTGCAGAAAAGTTATGCGCCCTCTGCTGTCCTGGTGGAGAATTGCTTCACAACACTGACGGATAAGTAAAAATCAAAAACGTCTCCGTCAATACGTGTGCGTCTGAGCGCAAACGTGCTGTCGGAGAAGTATAAATCAGGCTTTAATGCCAAGAAGACCAAATGCATCATCTTTGATAGGAAAACCAAACCTCCAATCCCCCAATGATTTGCTGTGCTGATGGCTCCGCCTTGGATTATGTCACAATCTTTAAATATCTGGGCATCTGGCTGAATTCATCATTATCTTTCACCACTCTGATAAACAATCTGCAAACAGGAGTTAAAGCAAGGCTAGCTTTTCTTTTTACAACAAAGCTTCCTTCACTCACACTACCAAACACGTCCTTGTTAAAATGACAATACTCCCAGTTCTGGACTATGGTGGCATCATCTACAAAATGGCTTCATGCTCTGCCCTAGAAAAACTGGACATTTTTTATCAATCAGCCATCCGTTCTGTCACTAATGCTCCCGTCCACACTCACCACTGTGATCTCTACTGGTGGGCTGGCCCTCCCTTCACACCCACAGACTCCATCACTGGCTTCTTTTTGCTTACAAGACAATTCTGGGCAAGACACCTCTCTATCTGTCCTCTCTTCTTCACCTCGTCCATAATAATTATCGCACTAGGTCTAGTGAATATATTAAAGCCGCATTCTGGAGGATTTCATCAAGAGAGCAGTTTTTGAATTTAACGTCCAAAGGCTCCTCCTCAAAACATCTCGACACGCGCGTCCGGTCGCGTGTGCGCGCGTGCACACGGCGCATATACGTTGCGGATGTCCGTGAAGCTGGCCCCCCACCCATCCCAAAAATCTTGGCAAATAGGTGGAGTGGTTAGTGCTTCGTTCTTATTCCAACAATACTACGAGGGTCTGATGAGCCCTCTCTGTCCCTGCTGCTTCTGATATTAGCTCTGTTAGCAGAGAGCTGCTGCTGGACTCTGAAGCTGAACTTGACTCGGCCCTGGATGAACTTTCTGAACAAAATAAACGCATAACCCTGTCAAGCCTTGCCATTCTGTGAGGTGAAAGGTTTAAAAATTAAAATAAATCCATCTTTAGCTAGAGAATGGGTAGGTTTTTAGTAGAAATGAGCTGTGAGGCTGAGGCGGAAAACAGAAACACACGGAGCGTCCTGTACGACAGCGCCCCCTATTGGTACAGGTTTGGTCGATGCGTGTGCATGTTGAGAGAATGCAGACATTTGAATTTCATTGGCTGAAAAACGTCGGCGGCAAGAAAAAATGCAAAAGGGTCTCTAGGAGGAAGGAGGGTCTTCATCAGAATGACAGATGTTGTGGAACTCAACCCATAGATCATAGTTTAGACCTGAAATATCATTTAAAACATTTAGAAAACTTTGATACAGAGAAAAATAATCCAGAGAGCCGCTTTAAGCTCCTCATCCCAAACACCTCTACTATCTTTGGCCTTTGCAGCAGCATGACTGGAACATATACCTCCATAGTATGGAATACTCTACAGAACACCCTGAAACTTGTGACTTTGACATCTATTACAACCTTTAGATCTAAACTCCATCAGATTAAAACTGACTGCTGCACTTGTTGATCATCACACTTATTTACATACATTCACACACAGACATTCAATTTCCTGTATGATGTAATGATTCTCCTGCATGCATATATGTACATTTAATTGTCAGACCCAGATTCAGATTTTCTATTGCCTGTTGCCTATTATGTTTGATCTGTACTTAAGTGTTTATCTGTTTTGTTGTTTTTTTTTGTTTTTTTTTGCACCTCCTTCCAAGACCTCTAGGCCAGGTCATGTTTGTAAATGCAAACATGCTCTCAAACATTTTACCTGGGAAAATAAAGGTTGAAAAAAAATGAACAGGTTACCTCAAAGAACAGGTTACGCCTCTTTCTGTGCCACGTCATGTTATTGGATCCATTCTGAAATTCGGTTCATGCAAGGTCAAAGGTCAAATTTAAATAATCTATTCACTGACAGTTGATATCTCTTTGGTGTGTGTGAGAGAGAGAAAGTGTGTGAGTCTGTAACCTGGAAACCACATCAGCTTTATTGACTGGGAGAGAGAGGTCTTATTAGGCGTGTCTATGTGTGGAGGTGGGGCTGGGGGGGATTCCCTTCTTTAGCTGCCTCCTGCTCCATAGTTCTCCTCCTGCTCTGCTTCTCCCTCCTTGTCTTCAGCTTCATACTCCTCCTAAATGATAAAATTATGTTGAAACAATATAAAACATCAATTTGTTTCATTATTCAATTGAAACAACAAAAACAACATACCGGTAATTACGTTAGAATAACTAAAAATTAGTGATGTTATGAGATTAAATAACTGATAGATGAATAAATTATGATCTGTAAATAATTAATCTAATTCATCTTATTTTTAATCTAATCTAAAAATATCAGAGGAAATCCTTCATCTGGAGGTATTTTCATTTAAATTCATTAAGTGCCCATGTCATGGTTTTCAGTGTTTTCTGACTCATCTATCAGATTCAGATTCAGAATCAGAATCAGCTTTATTGCCAGAAAGACAGCGTCCTGTCAATCAGGAACTTGACTTGGTTACATAGTGAACCCAGGCTGCCATGAGGCACCTGCCTTGCAGATGACATGTGCATAACAGAGAGAAACATGTTTTATTAAGAGGGAAAGAGAGGGAAGATTAAAAAACCGGCAGTTCTCAGCTGTCCCAGTAGGGGGCAGCTGCTAACGGTGGAAAAAACCCAGCCGACAGACACATGGGTAGAAAGAGAGAGAGAGAACATTCCAGTGGGTCAGATGGGGGGGTTAACCTCCTGCGTCACTTGAGAGTCAGCGCGGCAGCGCCTGCGTGACGTCAGCGCGTCAGCCGGGGGGGGGGGGGGGGGGGGGGGGGAGAAGTGAAGGAGTCCAGGACAGAGTTCAGAGGGGGAGCAGCCTCCTACGCAGTTCTTCCATGTCCATCATGTTGCAACGTTGAGTTCTCACCTTAAACCTGCCAGAAAGTGCAAAAAAACGGCGTCTATCTGTCTCCTAGTACAGCTAGTGAGAATTTTCAAGATTACAGACCTCCTCCGCCATTAGGTTTCAAACTGTTTTTTTCACTCCTAGCCCGCTATGAGGTCATAGCAATCTGGACTTGCTTATAAGATCTAATTCACATGCACGTTCACGACACCTGGAGCGAGGAGAACGCCAGTTCTGCCGCCTTCATTGACCATAGACCGTGTAGCACAGACACAGCGTTATCCTCTCGTGTTTCTCTTTTCTTTTAGCGAGCGTTTTGCTTCACTTTCACGCGATGACACTGCCCCCTACTGCAGCCGAAGTGTCAGGATGCCAAATAAGGAGAAACCCAGCAGAACCGGAAGGCGGCGCATTCTTCTGATCTCTGAGTTGCTTGTTAGGAAATAATTACAGCGTATTTTGATTTATGATGGGCGCAACGCTAATCTAGAGGCATCAAAGATTAAATCTTGTGGCCCCCGTCCTCTGGAATGCACTGCCCATTACTATTCACCAGTCATCGTCCATCGCAGCCTTCAAATCACGTTTAAAGACCCATTATTACGAGCTGGCTTTTAGATAAACTATTTTTTTAGTTGGCTCTTATCTTAATGTTTTTAAGGGTTTTTAAATTGTATTTATTGTTTTATTGTGTTTTTATTGCTTTTATTGGTTGTTTTATTGTGCTTTATAAGATCTATTGGGGGTTTTTAATTCGTGCTGTGCAGCGCTTTGATCAGCTGACACGCTGTGTTTGAATGCGCTTTTATAAATAAAGTTGGTATGGTATGGTATGGTATGGTACGGTATGGTATGGTATGGTATGGTATGGTATGGTATGGTACGGTACGGTATGGTATGGTATGGTATGGTATGGTATGGTACGGTACGGTACGGTACGGTACGGTACGGTATGGTACGGTA
>SSNR01000238.1:706228-743728 GCA_006937965.1 Callopanchax toddi
TAACCTCTACAGTTAGAACTCTATATTACCTGTTAGTTAACCTCTACAGTTAGAACTCTATATTACCTGTTAGCTAACCTCTACAGTTAGAACTCTATATTACCTGTTAGTTAACCTCTACAGTTAGAACACTATATTACCTGTTAGTTAACCTCTACAGTTAGAACACTATATTACCTGTTAGTTAACCTCTACAGTTAGAACTCTATATTACCTGTTAGTTAACCTCTACAGTTAGAACTCTATATTACCTGTTAGTTAACCTCTACAGTTAGAACTCTATATTACCTGTTAGTTAACCTCTACAGTTAGAACTCTATTACCTGTTAGTTGTCCTCTAAAGTTCACGAGACCCTTGTTTAGTTTGTGGTGGTTAAGCAGCTGCAGCTTGTACACCTTCATAGTGATTCAGACATTCGTTTGGAACAAACTAAACTCAGCATGGCTGATGATGAGTAGAGAGTAAGGATGAGACGCGGTGGTACATTCAGCTCAGGGAGGTCTCCAAACTACTGGGCTCATTTGTAAATATTATGTCTTTTGCTCCAGATTTCTACTGGAACCAGTTCCAAGCTGGCTGAGACCCCAGCTACAGGCATTATGTCAACACAAGATCTCACTTCCATCAGTGCATTTTTAAGTATTCAAGTTGATTTATGTTATCTCAGAATCCTCGACAGAGACCCAGCCAATGCTCTGTGATAAAATATTAATAATGGTTTTGGCAGAGCGCTGCTCCACGCTTTCAAAGACCCACAAACTCACATGTGATTAGTACTGGGCTGAGAAACAGAACCTGCCTGTGCAATGAGCACTTCTTATTTATGTGTGGTATGTAGAAAACAGCTTTACTCTGCATGCACTGAGAGGTTGAGCTGTGTTTCACAGAGGGACTATTAGTGTTTACTGCTAATGAACCACAGGATTTATCTAAAAAAAAATCTAACCTGTAAGTTAAAATACAAAATGATGGTTCTCAGGGTTCTTCACCACCTGATTGAGATAACAATCCATCTGATTCCTTCACTTAGCTTCACTGTCAATCAGCTTTATTATATGCTGTTTATATTTATGAATGAGTTTACCAAAACTTTTAATGCTAATAAAAAAATTTTCTCTCTCTCTTTTTTCCCTTTTCTTGCCTAAATTTATTTCTTAATTTTTTCCTCCCCCTTGCGTCTGCAATGCATTCTTTCTCCTTCTGAATTGCTTATAGGATGTTACAGGGAAGGTGTTGGACCGCTGGGCCATCATGACCTTTGAGGAGGAGATTGCCACACTGCAGCAGTTCCTGCGTTTTGGTGAAACTAAATCCATAGTGGAGCTTATGGCTCTCCAGGACAAAGAGGGCCAGGTGGTGTTGGTTCCCAACTCCCGCACTAACTCAGATATTCGCACTTTCATTGAACGCAACACACCACGCACCGCTGCCAACCTGTGTGCATCCAAAGCTGAAAAGATAAGCAGCAACAGCATGCACCACTTTGAGAATTTCATCAACAGCATGGCCTTTATGCTTCCATTCCAGCTGCTAGGCTCTGTGCCGGTGCCATTTTTAGGATCACCACTGCAACAGCAACACCAGCAATGTGAACAGCAGCCATGCGGCGCCTCATTAGAGCAGCAGGGTCAGAGGAGAGATGACCGGGAAAACCCCTTCCCTCTTTCACATCCCTCAGAGTGCAGCTTTCTGGGTTCTAGCTCCATCTCATTCTCTACTGATTTGGATCAAAGTGGAGATAAAGCAATGGACAACCTCTCCACAAATGCAAAGATCGAAGCAGAAGATTTCTCAACCAGTGACAATTATTCAGACGGACCCTCCACACCATGCACACCGTCAAGGAGCTCCGATGCCCTACAGATGTCCCCTGAAGGAAAGATGCGCTCTCTGGACAGGAATGGAAGTAGCGGTGGGGGGGTGTCAGGGGGCGGAGGCTCTCTGAAAAAGGGTCGTGTGTTTTGCAATGCTTGTGAAAAGACATTTTACGATAAAGGCACGCTAAAAATCCATTACAATGCAGTGCACCTAAAGATTAAGCACAAGTGCACCATCGAGGGCTGCAACATGGTGTTCAGCTCACTGCGAAGTCGCAATCGACATAGTGCTAACCCAAATCCACGGCTACACATGCCCATGAACCGAAACAATCGAGATAAGGATCTGCGAGGCAGCCTGTCTGCCGACGAGAGTTCTCAGGGAGAGAAGACTGAATACAGCAATCCAATTTCCATTTACTCTGCAGAAAGTCAGAAGTCAATGCCTAGCTACATGGTGAGCCATGTAGACGGAGGCCCTAAGCTCCAGAATAGTTCATTCCCCAGTGTGGGCCAGAGTGGAATTCTCTTTCCTAACTTGAAAACTGTACAGCCAGTCCTGCCTTTCTGCCGAAGCCTAGTCACACCAGCAGAACTTGCCAACACCCCAGGAACGCTACCGTCTCTTCCAATTTTGTCTTCTTCTGTACCCATTAAACCCATCACAGGACCCAAACCCTGCATGACTGACCCCATACCAAAGAAAAAGTCTCGTAAGTCAAGTATGCCAGTAAAGATAGAGAAAGACACAATAGAGCAAGACGAACAGATGGATCAGGAGCACAGCTCTGAGGATGAGCTTCCTTTACAGGGCATAGACAAAGAGAGTTATAGAAGTAGCCACGGAGTGGAGCACATGTGTAGAAGACAACCCGGGCAGACTGAGGCAAGAGAGGCTTACACTGGCAAAGAAAGGGAACGAGAGGGTACCAAACATCTGAGAGACCACGCCTTAGACCCCCAATCAGAAGAGCGTAAAGACAAACATAAAGGGTCAACACAAACCGAAGCCGGGGTCATCAGCTGTACAGAAAACAGGCCACTAGAAAAGCAGTGTGACAACAACTCACTTTGTCAGGAACCCAACTGCAGTGAAGACAACGGGGAACCAGAACACTCCTTTAATACACCTGGAAACATTCCAGAGCTCAAAAGGAATGAAGGTGAATACAAGTTAACCAATGGGGGTGACCCCCAGCTCCTAGAGAGGGAAGGACATGATGGACATGCAGAGGACTATGGTGACTTGGAGTCGCCTCACCTCAACTCTGACACTGACCTTTCAGACCATTGTGAGATCTGCAGCAAGCCCTTTAAAAATCCCTCCAGCATCAAGATTCACTACCAACACGTCCACCTGAAGGAGACGCACATGTGCACCATGGATGGGTGCAATGCCACGTTCCCGTCCCGTAGAAGCCGAGACAGGTGAGAAAAAGTTCCACTTTCTCCTTGTTTCACTTGAAGTTGTCAAATGAAATTTAAAGTATAAAGAAGTGAATTGGTCGTTCTATTCTTTATTTATCTGCAGTAAAGACCGCACCCACTGGTGACATCACTCAGAGTGGGAGGAGTCTCTTGAAACAGGAATTTGTCCTCTGACCAGAGCAATACTCATGGCTAGTCAGATCAGGAGAGACACTGCTTCAGATTGATGACAAATTAGCTGCTAACTGTCTGATATTTAAAACAACTCTTGCTGTCTGGTTGGGTGGGTTCCCTTATGAGTGAAGACATCACGTCTTGTTTCAGCTTGTCTAAGACCACTCGGCCTTGAGTCACAGGATTTTTTTCTCCACCCACTTTCCAGTACACCAGCTTTCAAACAAAAGGCAGTCAGAGCAGTAGCTCAGTAGGTAGAGCCTTTGCTTTATCTGGCCTATTAATTTCATCATCCACATCACAGCACACTGAGATCATTGCATTGTATTTTTGGTAAATGAAACTACTAATTGGGGAGTATTTAACATTGCTAAGAACCTAATGTTCTGTGACGTGGATAAATAGTCATTTGATGGTATTTTATGTGGTGAAAAAGACTATTTTTGCTTGAGTCTTGTCACCTGCAAATATTGAAATAATTTATTGACAGTAACGTTGTCATTGTTAGACCTGTAGCGACCCGTTGATGGCGTCACCGACTCGATTTAAAAAAAAATCATAGACGTCAAATCTGGTAGTCGACACACCACACCCACACACACGTAAGTGACCAAAACAAAGCAGCATGGAAAACAAAACTCCGTCTCCAACAACCTCTCAGGCTCAGCAGCTTGCACTCCCAATGTCACCAGAACACAACCCACTGCCCTACCTCAACGTTCTGGGAATTAGTGATGATCGGGTTGTCTTTTATGCTGTTGGGTCGGGTCATTAAACTTTTACTTCAGTGTGGGGCGATTTCGGTTCAAATCAGGGGTCGCGTTAACGGAAAATTTTCCGTTCATCCATCCATTTTCCTCCGCTTATCTGAGGGGGCAACAGCCTGCCAGGCTTCCCTCTCCCCAGCCCCCTCGGCCAGCTCCTCCGGGGAATCCCAATGCGCTCCCAGGTCAGCCAAGAAACATCCCTCCAGCTAAATTTTCCATCATTGTGTGTGTCTGTGTGTGCGTGCATGTGCACACACGGTAGGGCCACGCTGTTTAAAAAGAATAAACATTTTTTTTACTTTATTAACAGTTTAGACAATTTACAAGTTCTAATAGGAATATAGCATCTTATACAATGTCAAATTATGTCAAAAGTACAGATGGGTTATCAACATCAAAGTAAGTAAAACATATAGAACAAAAACTCAATACAAATAATTAAAATAAAATAAATGAGGGGGTTACAGCATCTTTACAATGTAGGGCCGTCACATTCACAACTTTTTTACAGAGGTAGGAGCCAGGCATCAGTACATTTGAGCAGATCCTTTATAAATGGGTTTCTGTCAGACAGTAGTTTCAAACATTGGAAGTATTTTTTCAGTTCATTTTTAAAACCAACAGCAGAGGGCAGACCATTGTTCCATTTTTTGCAATGTATGTGATATTTACCCAAACTAAAAACAATATTAATAAGTTTCTGGTATTTATTGGGTATGTTTTCAACATAAAGAAGGGTTTGAACAGGATCCAGAATAATGGTATGGCCAATTCTAAACCAGGTGATAACTTCTTTCCAAAACGTTAAGGTGACGCGACAAGAGAAGAACAAATGTAAAATTGTTTCATTATTTTCTCCACAAAAGACACATGGTTCTGTTTCAATTTTAAATCGTTTCTTTAAGGTTTCTGATACAGGGTAGTAATTATTTATAATCTTAAATTGAATTTCTTTGACTTTGGGTAAGATCGGCCATTTAAGATAATTGTAGAGATTATCATTTGGGACAGAGTAACCTAACAAGTGTACCCTCTCTGGATTATTAAAATCTGTAAAAAGATGAGATTTAAATGTGTTTTTAATGAATTCGTTATTACATTTTTTTTCCATTAAAATAAATTTTCCAATTTTTAACTTTGGTAGTGTAGCAGATACTTTGGAATATAGTAGGGTATTTTTGATTAACTGAATTAGTGGAAGCGGGATTGCTTTACATACGGCTTTAAAATCTCTGTATGGGGGGCCACGCTGTTACGTGGTGAGAATGACAGCGAGCGGCTGAGAGATGTCTGTTTCTCGCTCCGTGACCGCTGCAAACTGAAAGGTCGGTGCGTATAAGTCACTTTCTCCGTAAAGTTTGGGATTTATAAGATTAGTGGCAGAGAAATGTGGTAACTTTGTGCAAACTTAGAATCTTGCATAAACACATTTTGGAGACAGACTAAATAAAAGTGCATTCAGTCAACATTATATCATGTTTTTAATGAGGCGGGTTGTAAATATAGACACAGAGATGTGGGGCAGTTTGGTGCGGGTCAGAAGTTTTCAAATGTGCAGGACCAGCGGGTCCATAGAAACCCTAACCTGCGCATCACTAGTGGGAATACTTTAAACACAGCCAAAGGCTCCAAGGTACAGTTATTTGCCTATTTGGGGTTATTTTGGCTTTAAACAGACGTATAGTGGAAGCAAAGAGCTCTATCATCTACTTGTTCACCCTCCTGCTGAGTGTGCTAACTAAGCTAACACAGTGCTAGCAGTTAGCATCATAGCGCATGATAGCGAAGTGATATCAGCTGTGTCACCAAATCACTCAAGAAGACTTCAAACTGCGACAAAGATTTATTTTATGGAAGCGACGTGTTCACTGAAGGAGGCCTTTTTAATTTGTTTGTCATTTTTTGTTTCATTTTGTATTTGTTGTTTCATACTGAGCTGAATCTGTCACAGATCAACACTGGACCGGTGTTATGACTCGGTTACAGAGTAGAGTAACACTGACGTGTAAACACAGTTAAACTGGAAAAAGCCGGTCTCTGTTCCCCACCACCGTGGTTATTATCTAGATCAAGCCGTTCTTTCTGTCTGTCACTGGGTGATTAAATAAATCACTGCTGCTTTTGGAGGCAGGAGGAGGAAAACTTTGTATGCAGCTGGGAGGAGTTTGTGTGTAACATTTAAAAACAGCATTATTATGTGTGCTGCATCTTTTGGCTTCAACCAAACATTGTTATTAATTAAGAAATTAATTTACAGGGGGACGAATAAATCGTTCTTGAAAAAACGGGTGGTGATGGGCTCAGCATCACGGATGGTTTATATATTCGTCTGGTGGTGCGAGCTGTGTTTGTGTTTGGTTTCTGCTAGTAGCTAGTGGCTAAACAGCTGGGTTTAGCTAATAGTTAGAAATAGCATATGATGCTGGCATGAATGGTAACGGTGGCTAACTTTCAGCTAACACAACACAGCTATCTAGCCACAAGCGTCGGTGTACGGCCAATTGGCATCACCAAAGTGACGAGCGTGTAGTAACATTAGACGTATGTATCCATTAGAATAGTCAACTATTCGATCAAATAACCTTTTACCCCCAGCCCTAGTCATTGTAAGACCGTAGGAGCTGGAACAGTCAGGTGAACATGAGAAGGTTCCTACAGTAAAAGCAGACACCAAGGTTGTCTCACCATGGCTGACAGGGAAAACACCGCAAGGTGGCGCTGGCAACAAGCATCCTCTGCCGTATGAGTGCTCCCTCGTAGCGCCTTACAGCAGGATGTCAGACTTACAACGAGCCGCTCAGCTCAGGCTGCAGCTTGTCTGTCTGTGATTACAACCTGCATCATTGGTACGACAGCACTGATCCACAAAGGATCGCGTTGTGGCAGAGGGAACTGGCAGGGCCGTTGCTAGCCATTTGGGTGCCCTAAGCGCAAATGATCTGTGGTGCCCCCCGCTTCCAGCCCCCCCCCCACCCCTCCCCCCCCACACACACACACACACAGCAGAAATATGCTGGTGAAGGTTCGCAGTCATCCAGGTCATGATAATCCACAAAAGGGTTTTAAATAAAGGCAACTGGACTTATTTGCATTGCAACAATACTAGACTAATATTATCAGGAATGTTTTACAGAAACTGTTATAAAGACACTGAATGCTCTAAAACAGAGCTCACCAACCTTTTCCAAGCTAAGATCTGTTTAACTGAGGCATTGGTGGTT
The DNA here is from genome assembly GCA_006937965.1 of Callopanchax toddi. NCBI lineage: Eukaryota > Metazoa > Chordata > Actinopteri > Cyprinodontiformes > Nothobranchiidae > Callopanchax > Callopanchax toddi. The sequence continues at coordinate 713,637 of SSNR01000238.1, forward strand.
CTAGATCATTAGAGGGGGGGCCAGGCTGGGGACAGCTGCTTTTTTAGAGGGGCACAATCTAAAACACTCGACACTTAGCAAGGAGCCACAGGGGGGCCAAGCTTGTTGTCAGGGGGGCACTGCCCCCCCTAGAACCGCCCCTGATTTGAGGGCTGAGATCTACCATTTAAAATTGTCATTTATAAAACTCTGAAAATTAAATTGTGAAAAATGTTTCCTTTTTATTAACAAAATCAATTTTAACAACATTCAGATTATTATTTGCTTGTTGTCAGAGGATGATGTTAACTGAAATATGACATCACTCTTAAAATCTACAAAAAGACAACATTGATCAGAGACAGCTGTAAATAAAGGGTTGATCAATTTCACACTGAAATCATCAAAGGACACAAACTGTCACTAAAACAGGAACCAGTCAGTATTTAACACCCAGTTTGCTGCTGGTCCTCAAACCAGTCAGAACTTCTGAGAAACATCAAGTCTTCATCCTGATGCTTCTGGTTTACAGTTCATCTGACAACCTGAACTCAGCCATGTGCTTTGTTAAGGGACAACATGAGCTGAACTTTGACCTCTTCAATCAGACAAAAACACATGAATCTAAATCTGCTGGACTCCAGTTAACTAACCAGGTGAACTAGTTAACTAACCAGGTGAACCAGTTAACTAACCAGGTGAAATAGTTCACATTGTTTCCACTAACAAGTTCAGAACAGGAAAAAACCTGTAACCAGACAGGACTCAGTGTTTCATCTAAAACTGTATAAAAGCAGTAAATCCAGGTGATGCTGACTGGACTCCATCAGTTTCACCATGGTTTCATTTAGACCAGGTCTGAGGGAAAACCCAGATTGTTGCTCAGTGGCAGGACGGTGGTACTGATCTGAGCTGATGTTGCTCTGCGCTCAATATCAGCTTCAGCTCAGAGCAGCGATGCTGCATCTGGCATGCTGTTGAGTGTTGAGCCAAGAATGAGCCAAATGCGCAGAGCAGGACGCGCAGAGCGCAAACGCTCCAGCTTGGCCGCTGATCTCCGTGCGTCATCAGGAAGCTCTGGCCTTAAAGTGCCTGTGACTCCATATTTAAATCACTTTATATTAAACAGGTGTAATCTTTGATGCCTCTAGATTAGCGTTGCACCATTATAACTCAAAATACGCTGTAATTATTTCCTAACGAGCAACTCAGAGATCAGAAGAAAGCGCCGCCTTCCGGTTCTGCTGGGTTTCTCCTTATTTGGCAGCCTGACACTTCTGCTGCAGCAGGGGGCAGTGTCGTTGCGTGAAAGAGAAACGAAACTGAAACTAAACACTACACGGTCTATGAGCAATGGCGGCGCCACTGCCTCTCTCCAGTTGTCGTGAACGTGCATGTGGGAGGAGAATTTACCATATAAGCAAGTCCGATCACTATGACCTCATAGCGGGCTGGAGTGAAAAAAACTGTTTGAAACCTGGGTCTGAAATCTGGAAGAGCTTCTCACTGGCTGGACTAGGAGACAGATGGACGCCGTTTTTTTCTCTTTCTGGCAGGTTTAAGGGGAGAACTCAATGTTGCAACATGATAGATAAGTCAGAAAACATGGAAACCGATGTCATGGGACCTTTAAAATATAGTTGCCGGTTCATTTTCAAGCGGCGCGGCTTTTACGGCTTTAATACAGCGATTTTCCAAGAAGCGTCAGCTGCATAGCGCGTTCCATGGACCCAAAAGACCGCGGTGATTCTGTGGTGTAATGCACCCGTCTTCTTTCTGTGCCCCTCGGGCGCAGCGCGCCGGACGGCAAGTTCTCTGGTGCGCTGCCTCCTTCAGCTTGGCACAGCTGCCACTGAGCAACAAACGCACTTTGGATGCGGAGCGCCGTTTCCACTGGCTGCTATCTGAAAACACCAACACTCATTAATATTCATGAATCATTTGAAACAGAGATCGACGGGTTGGCAGGCACTCTTTACAATTATTTATTTGAAACATTTTGTTATTATGATTACTATCAATAGGATTTTTCACGAGCCTGAAATGTTTTTGGTGCCCCCCTGGGCAAGTGGTGCCCTACGCACAGTGCGTGATGCGCGTAGGCGGAACTACGGCTCTGGGAACTGGTATGCTTGCATGATATCTAGTGCACATGTACAGAGTACTACCTATATGCACGCCTTCAGCCCTGGAGTGGTGGACTCCTGGTTGGTGGTCCATGGCTCTTGGGGCTGCTCGGGACTGGCAGCAGGCTGTAGGGATTGGGCTCCTAACAGTTCCAAGGACCAGATTTAAAAGTCGAGGTGATCGCTCCTTCCAGTCTGTTGCACCGCGACTTTGGAATGACCTTCCTTTAGTTTGACGCTGTATAGACAGTCTGGACTCCTTTAAAAAGCAGTTGAAGACCCAATTATTCAAAACTGCTTTTAAATAACTCTTTTATGTTCTCTTGTTGTTGTTTAATGATTTTGATTTGTAATGATATTTTGTTTGTTTTATTAATTTTATTTGTTTTATCATGTTTGATTCTGTTTTCTGTGAAGCACTTTGTGATTTTTTCTGTGAAAGGTGCTATAGAAATAAACTTTACTTACCGGTACTTACTTACTTACTTAGATTCTGGCTGGGGCCCCGTTCCCTCGGTCTCCACGGGTGTTGTTTAACACGGTGGGATGACACAGTTCCAGACCCCTCATTGGTCTTTCTGGGTCCTGGCCACTATGAATCACCATTTCCTGTCCGGGGAGATTGGGGTCATTGTTGGGGTGTGTCCCCCTCAGTGTCCTGGAGCTTGTGCAGGTGCCTGACCTGTTTGTGACCAAATCTAAGGGATTGGTGGCCGACATGGGGATGTAGTATCATTAGACCTATGCTAATATGCATCCAAACAATGAATAATTTTGTAAGTAGTAGTAAGTAAAGTTTATTTATATAGTGCCCTTCACAGATATACATCACAAAGCACTTTACAATATATAAAAAAACAAAACAAAAAAACAAACTGAGAAAACATTGAAAATGAAAAATAAAACAGAGATTTGGGGTACCAGCAGGGGATCGACATCGTAAATTATGAGATTATGTGGGACGTTGACCTGGGCAAAAAACTAAAATCTTGGGCAAAACAATAAAAGGGAAAAAAAGGGAGCAGAAGAAAACGTAACAAAATGGAGGGAGGGAGTAGCATTTTACACACAGTAACAACAACCGGAAAAACACGTCGGGAGGGGGGGGGGGCGGTCAGGAGCTCCACCAGCAGCAAGGACACTCAGCACAGCTGACTAACCTTCACTCCCAGCAGAGAGGAAGGAGAAGTTAGGCTGAGAGTGTAGAAAAGGAGGGGCTGAACAGCCGCTTCATTCACTCTGTTGAGTGGAGGTTGTAGTTTTCAGGGTTTCCAGATAAGATTAAGAGTGTGTTTTGGAGCAGGCAGCTTGTGTTTGTTGCAGTTGCCTTAATGTCTGTTTCACTGGCTTCATCCCTTCCAAATTCCAAATCCTGACCCTTCCCACCTGATCCGTGTAGTTCAACACATCGATCGTAATTCGCTCCGCACCAGAGTTTGTTCGCAGTCAGTCCCATGAGACAGCTCAGTCCTCGCAAGCGTTTCAGTGTTCAAAGCACACATCAGCCCCCCCGAAGCACAGGAATCCTGTCAATCACACCTGTTAGCTCCATTGTTTTCTGATAAACCAGGCCCATGCAGATTCCAATGAGAGTGCACCTGATCATCATTAATCCAAAGTTGTAAAACTCCAGAGACAGACTTGCATCACGATCCAGTACAAACCCTGCAGCTCGTGTCTCAGTCAGCCGCGGAGCCCCCTCCTCCATTTTAAAAGTGTATACAATGTTATCCATAATGTTGAGAAGCCAGCAAACCAAAGCCATATCAAGAAAAATATGAATTCAGAAGGAATGAGGAAGTTGATCAGGAGATGAAAAAAAAACTGCTGCAAGAGTAACACACAGGGGAGAGAAGGAACAGTGTGATCGCTCTCAACAGAAGACGGAAGTAAAGTCTCATAGAAAGATCAACTTTAATAGGAAACAGAGTAAGGAAATGCTGATTGTGCAGTTCTGAAACATTTCACGTATTGCTTCAGTATTTTACATAGTAAATCAACATTACAATACTTTTTCATTCATGTTTCTACAGGGTTTACAGAGACAGACCATAATAACATCTGTTTTCATTTACAGGCACAGTGCAAATCTAAACCTGCACCACAAGCTTCTGACCAAAGACCCTCTTATCCCCATCACCCCCCTCTGCTCACTGCCGCCACGCTGTAGAGGCAGGGACTCCGTTGGTCAGGACGCCTTCCAGGACCAGCAGAACACAGATCCCTTTCACCGAGACCTGACTAGTCATACCTCGGTCATTTTTCGAGGACACAACCGAATGGGACTGGTGTTTCCCATCAGCAAAACACCTGTTGCACCAAGTGGCACCGAGTCGTCTCCCCTAGTACAGACAGAGGGGTTAGAGAGAGGAGAAAGTTGTGTAAATGGGAGTAATGGGACAGTCCTGGACCTACGCACCTCAACGTCGACACCACCGTGTGGCAGCAGCTGTGCTGAGTCTTCCTGGAATTCCGATGGCGTTGGCAGTGAGGAGGGGGAACCCATGGAGGAGGCTGAGGAGGTGCTCCCTCTGGAGGACAGCGATGAAAGCTGTGACGGGGTTGGCGTCAGGAGGTCGATGGAGGGGTTTGAGGGGGACAGAAACCTGAGTGGGCAAAGTGGGCTTCAGGGAGTTGGAGTTGGGTCTCCGATCACATGCCATGTTTGCCAGAAGGTGTACAGCAACAAGGGGACATTCAGGGCCCATTACAAGACTGTCCATCTGCGGCTGCTTCACAAGTGTAAAGTCCCTGGCTGCGATACGTCCTTCTCCTCTGTGCGAAGCAGAAACCGACACAGTCAGAACCCAAACCTGCACCGGAACCTCTCTGCTAACTCAGGTACTGCCACGGAACAGGAGTGAATCCTGTGCTCACCGCGCCGTGCAAAGTGAAGGCTTAACATAATCACACCCTCCATTTTTCACATTTTGACAAGAAAGGGAGCAAGAAAAATAAAACAGTTAAACAATCTTGTCGACCCTTTACCACTCAACTATGTGACTCAACCAGTCCTGTGTTGTGAAGCTCCGTTTTTTGTCCCTGTGAGTTTAAACCATTAAACTTTATTATGCAAGTGATTTTTTTCACAATGAATTAGAAAAAACAACATGAACCCCAACATGTCTGATTTAATGGGTTTCCATCCTTAAAGGCTAAAGTGTTGTGAGCTTGACCAACAGGTTATTGTGAAGTGTTAAAGCGTCTGTCCTTACCCTTCTGCTCAATACGTCTTCAACCAAAGATTCCCTGTTCTGTGTGTAGCCGATGTTTTATTTTGTGGGAGATATGCAGTAGTGAGACGTTCACTGAGTCATGTAGTTTGTGATTAATGGTGATGATAAAGTGTCGACGTTAACTCCAAGAAAAGGTTTTAGTCAATTTTCTTGCAGGGTTGGAAAAAATGTCTGAATTTTGAAGGCGAGTTTATAAAGAAATCAGCTTGATGGACTGTGTTTAAATGAGACTGATATTATTTGTGTGTGGTAAGTGGGCCGAGTCAGAAGGATGCTGTCTGGAGCTTGTACTGTGAACGAGTCAAACACTGATAATTAAGGTCAACAGCGTCAATCTGGAGAGGCTCCTATATTGTATTCATCTACACTAAGGACCACACCCACCACGGACATCCCTAAACCCAGAAACAGAAAGTAGTCCTCTGACTGGAGCAATCAGATAGATCAGGAGAGCCACTGCTGTAGACTGATGACAATCCTCCAGGTAATTTTCAGGGATTTGAAACAACTTTTGGTCTAAAGTGTCACACTGATAGCTAACTGTAGAGGTTAACTAACAGGTTAGTCACTCAGGGCTACACATAAGCGGTGTGCATGCTAAAAGTCATGCAAGCTTATCGATTCCTTTGGCCACAACGCCCCTTTGCGTACTGGTGCAAAATATAGGACAAGATTTTTTCATTGAAAATATTGTGAAAATGTGGGGTCGACTTATAATCAGAATCAGAATGCTTTTATTTGTCATTGAACCAGCGTCCTATTACAACAAAATGTAGTTTCAGTACAGCTGTTTCCAACATCAGACAAACAACATATACAATGCAAACAGGAAATCAGGTGCCTGCGGGAACACGCTACAAAGTGCTCCCTTGTAGAACAGATAAGTGGTAAAACAAGAGGGAAGGTGCATAAGGATAAAAAAATCTTGTCTCACTTCTCTGCCCTCATTATGGAGTTCCAAAACCGCCTCACTACATTTAGTGCAAAACAAAACTTAGACACAATATCAGACATGATGAAGGGAGGAAGGAAAGAGAACCTCCCTCCTGCTGAATCGGGGTCTAACCAGCGACACATGCTGATAGTTGTTTGGGGTCATTACACGACTGCAACACCAGAGGGCGCCAGCATTTTGTAATGCCGACGCTGAGTGGAGCAGACTGGATTAAAGGTGATGTATTTAATTTGCAAAACAAATGAGCTTAAAACATTTTTTTCATGCCTCTTAACAATGTTCTAACATCGTATAGCTATAAATATATTGTGGTGATTAAAAAACACCCAAAAGAAATCAATAAGGTGGTTCCCTCGCAGTTCTCTAAAAACCTCAGTCAATCATACGTCTCAGACCTAAAGCAACTATTGGACAATCCGGCTGTCTGTCTCGCTGAAGCACCGCATTTCCACACTTCCTTGGATCCTCCATTAATGCTGTTGGAGCATTTTAAAGCAGAACATCCAGGAAGTGAGAGGAGGACAGAACGCTTCAATTTTAGGAAAAAATACCAGAGTCCCAAAAAGAAAAACACAGTTTCAGCTAGCAGAAAACTAAAAACGTTTGGACGTAGAAAGAGGAAAAACCTGGGGGAACATTAGCATAGCGGTTCAATGACTGGTGTTTTGCTCTCTATTGTTACTGTGGCAATGTGCGGTCTCACGTCCGGGGGAGGTGCAGCAAAAGGACGGGACAGGAGGGGTCTGAGACATGTTTGTGTAAAATAGCTAGCTAAACCTAGCTTGTTTGAAAATTCCCTATTTCACCTTTAAAAATGGAGCGATTTAACAGACAACTGAGGCAAAGTTACAAATGTTAATTTTAAGAGCTCAATGCAACAGAGGCATCAAACTACGGTCAGGCAGCCAGGAAATATGGAGCTATGGAACGAAATGTCTGAAGATGGGACAATGGGAGGAGCCTGACCGCAGCATGGGACTGACGGTGAGAGGGAGCGCAGCTGATCAGACTGTGAGTTAAAGCCTCATGCAGACTATTGATCTGCCATGTCATGAGCAAAGCTCTGACAGTTTGCATCACTGTGGTATTTTTTCTGTTTCTGTTTAGCGTCTCTAGGTTTTCCTGACAGAACCACACACACTAGAATATGATTACAGATCTCTGTGACTGAATTAATAGGCAAATATTAAAGGTCTGTAATTAAGGTATTATTTAAATGACTTTCTCAAAAGGGTTAGGTGGTTAACCCATTGTGAGGTGCTGAGGTCATGCGTGAGCTTAGTGACACACACACAGCGTCACCCCCCCCCCCCAGGGAAAAAGTCATTAATGGTGTGAGTACCAAACATCAACGCCTGGCACTGCTCCTTGATTACCTCATGACAAAATTATGTGTGCCCCTAATGTAGTGCTCACGGTTAGCTATAGCATTCTAACTGTACTAGCGTACTAACACTGCAGTGCTTGAGTGATGTCACCAGTGGGTGTGGTCTTTACTGTAACGATAGGAGCTGTAACTTCACTTTGACCCAAACGTCCTTTTAAGCAGCAGATACAGAGTAGTTGCGTCACACCTCTAAAAACATAGACCTGCAAACAAAACGTGTGTTAAAGTGTATATTATGTTAATAACATAAATTTGTTGTCTCAAAAAGGCCAAAATATATTGTACTAAATGGGGTAACTTCATCACAAATTGCATCATTTATTATGAAATGGAATCATTTATTTTGTTTGATAGTTTTTCTATTAAAAACAGAAACTCTGTTGTGCATTTTGACTGAGTTGATTGTTGTTTACTGTTCTGGTTTTGCTGTTTTCTGTATTTAAATCCAAGGTGTCAGGTTATGATGTCATTCGTTTCTTGTTTGTTAAAAGAGAGAACTAATAGTCACCGTTACTTGTTGATAGGTGATTGAGTTGTTTTGAAATAATGTGACAAATTTCATTCCAATTAAATAAAAAGCCATATGTTTGAAAGTCTGTCTTAGTCATTTTCATCTGATATCACAAAACGTATTAAAACCAGCATCGTTGTGTAGTGGCTTTTATCATGAATCATGTGACCGCTCCTCTTAAACCTCGCCTGCTTCCCGGACATCACGGCTCTGGATCCTCGCCATGCTGACTTCAGCTGGCGAATGTTTTGATGAGTTTTATGGTTTTCAGGCTGTTCTCTAGGAGTGAAATCTCCTCGATGCGTTTAGGATTCATGCAAGCCCAAAGCCATCACCCCCCCACTGAACAGCCCTGACCATGTGACCCCACGCGACCCAGCTGACCCCGTATAACCCTGTTTGAGCCATGTGACTGCTGTTCACCAGCTGTGTGATGGTGATAATGGAGTTGAATTCTCTTTTAATAATTTGACATGATGATAATTAAATTGTCCTTTAGTTTTAGAGCTACGAAAGAAACGCATCAAACAGCAGAAAGGAAAATGTTTCTTCAGAATAAGAACATTCTTAAACCTGTTTCTGTTTAAAAATACTTTCTACTAAATACTTTCTTCTCTACCCACTGTCTCCTGAACAGCCTGTGTTTGGAGTGCTGCCGTTAAAACCAGCTCCAGCCTGTGTGACGTTTTTATAGGAAACAGTTCCACTGTTATTCTGACAGAAGTGACCTCTCAGAGCCTCGTGGAGCTGCTGCTGATCTTTCTGCTGTAAATAATCACTTTTATTGATAAAGAACAGCTGAAAATAAAAGTAACCTGAAAGTCCTCGTCAGATCAGAGCCAGCTGTCTGAATTCAAACACTTTTTTCCACATTTCAGTTTTAATCACCAAACCAACAACAACAGAAAGAGTCAGGAATGAAACTTGATCTAAAACTAAAGATTTCTTCAACCTGTGACGAAACAAAACCTGATCGACTGAGAGAAGCTCTCAATCTGTGTCTCAGTACGGGAGGATTTAAAGTTTCTGAGGGTGATGTCACTGTCATTTACTCCCTCCTAATACCTCCCAGTACCACTTAGTACCTCTCAATACCGCTCAGTACCTCTCAGTACCTCTCAGTACCTCCCAGTACCTCTCAGTACCTTTCAGTTCCTCCCAGTACCTCCCAGTACCTCCCAGTTCCTCTCAGGTCCTCTCAGTTCCTCCCAGTTCCTCCCAGTACCTTTCAGTTCTTCCCAGTACCTCCCAGTACCTCCCAGTACCTCCCAGTACCTCTCAGTACCTCCCAGTACCTCTCAGTACCTTTCAGTTCCTCCCAGTACCTCCCAGTACCTCCCAGTTCCTCTCAGTTCCTCCCAGTTCCTCCCAGTACCTTTCAGTTCTTCCCAGTACCTCCCAGCATCGTGGGATCACTGGATGTTGCTGCTGATGGATTCTGCTCTTCTCTCACTCAGTTCATCCATGTGTCCCTTGTTCAACCAGGCGTCATGACGACAGAGAAGTTATTAAAGTTTGACTTCTGTCACGTTCTCAGTAGGATAAGAACACATCACATTATCTATCTGTTATATTTTACACATCTCTTCGTTAAGAGGACACTGCAGCATATTGGAGTCTCTAAAGTGAAACAACAACATTGAATCTGAGACTTTAAACCTCAGTGTTCTAAACTAGAACATCTTCATTTCCACTCATGTCTGAAAAAACCTGACACAAAGCAGCCAGTTCTAACACTAGGTAGAGACGGGAGGTTAGACGTCTACGCTGCACCTTTTTCAGCGAACCCTAAGTTGTACAGAGAAGACGGCGACACCTGAATGTAGACAGATAAACCACAGTTTGATATAGAAGTCATGCTGGCACTGAGAACAGAGCTCTAGGAGTTCAACAGTCAGAGGTTTCATGTCTCATTTATCATTTAACCCTCCTCTAGTGGAGCTGTGTGATGAAGCCTCCTTTAAAAGATGAATAACTTTAAATAAATAGATTCCAGCTTCACCACAAAATACAGATAACACTCAGTAACAGGACATGGTCCACAGTAGAAACAGAGACATTAAAGTCGTTTTAACAAAAGGAAAAAAAAAGGTTTAAGGTGCATAATCTGCAGCGTAGAGTATAAACACTAGAACAGTTCAGTGCTAACCCCCCCTGGTGGAGGTTAGGAGTCATGGCGTGGGGAAGGGAGGCGTCTGTGGAGCAGGGCAGCCACAGCAGCCGTTCCTGGAGGAGCTCCTCTGTCTGCCGATGCTTTGATGCAGTGGATGGTTCATTATTAACAACAGCCTGCTCCTGATGTCAGGCTGTCCACGACAGAGCCCGCCTTCTTCATCAGCTTTACCAGATGCATCCTTCTTCTTGATGCTAACCCCCCCTCGCACCACAACAGACTGGTAGAACATCTGCAGCAGCTTTTTGCAGATGTTGAAGGACACCAGACTTCTGAGGAAGTAGGTGTCCTTTCCTCTGTCCTTTCCTGGACTGAGCGTCTGTCCAGTCCAGTTCATCCTCCAGCTGCACTCCCAGGTATTTGTACCACCATCTCTTTAGTCTTGGTGGTGTTGAGGTGCAGGCGGTTGAAGTAACGCCATGAGACAAAGTCCTGGATCAGTTTTTTTCCAGTGCAACCCTCAATAGCAGTGTCATCTGCAAACATATGGTAGAAATCTGAGTTGTGATTGAAGGAAAACAACTTGATTCCTCACTGTTAGAGTCCATTGTCCTGTGACCCACTAAGCTTTGGACGAAGTCTCTACAGTAGGTGGAAGTGTGTCCTCACAGATAGTAGGGGTCGAGTTCCTGCAAACTTCAGCCTCATTCATTTCAAGGGCTTGTTTATTTGTGAATGTTGTCATCATGGTCACTCAAAATGCCTTTAAGGTAACTGCACACATCACATGACCAAGCTGGTCGGTTTGATGTATGATTTGTGTGGCTGCACTCTTCCATTCAGGCATTAAAGTTGATAGAAGAAAAATAAAATCAGACATCGCTTAGTGGTGGAGAACAATAAAGGCCCTGCCCCTGGCAGAGAGACAGAACATGAATATTAATGCTAATAGTGTTTGATTTGTGTTATTCTTGTAAAATGATGACTACAGTCATGTTCTAAGTAAGCAGGTGTTTAAATACTGACAGATATTTTCTACAGCAACAAAATGAAATTGAGGAGGTGAAGCTGGGACCTGGGGTGGAGAACGTAGCTCTGGGCCCACATTCAAAAGTCAGGAGGAAGAGTCTGTTACACAACGGTCCTGTCCAACTATAGATTTATAAAAGCCTTGCATAACTCAACAATCCAACCTACCCATTACATTTACTGTACATTAATGACACTGCAGAGTTGTTCTTTATCACTTAGGAACCAGAAAAAACCATTTAAGTGGCTCCATGGTTTTCATTTGGCACTTTGCTGAAATCTAGTGCCACTCAGAGAAGGCATAATGTGTTTGTCCAGCCCTGCTGTGTGGATCAGTATGTAGGCGACAAAATCCAGCAGAGAAACTAGTTGATGTGTGAAGGCGGAGCCCTCAGCTCATCCACAGGACTGACTCTCTCTTTACAGGGTTTTAGAATCAGCACAACACTCTACCTGTTAGTGAGTCTTTCTGCAACACATAAACCTGGTCATGTTTATTACAGTCAGGAACCCAGAGAGGCTCTCTTTACTGTCGTCACCTTTAACTAGCCCTGATGGCGAGGTTAAAGGTACATTAGGGACTTTGGTAAACAAATTAGCTTTAAACGTTTTTTTCATGCCTCTTAAAAACGTTCTAACATAATATAGCTATAAATATATTGTGGTGATTAAAAAAACAAAAGAAATCAATAAGGTGGTTCCCTCACAGTTCTCTGAAAACCTCAGTCAATCAGACGTTTCGGACTGAACGATGCTATTGGACAATCCAGCTGTCTGTCTCACTGAAGCGCCTCACTTCCTCACTGCTTGGATCCTCCATTAATCCTGGTGCAATTTAAAGCAGAACATCCTGGAATTGAGAGAAGGACAGAAACAGCTGTTGTTAGCGCTTCAATTTTAGGGAAAAATACCAGAGTCCCAAAAAGAAAAACACCTTTTCAGCTAGCAGAAAACTAAAAATGTTTGGACGTAGAAAGAGGGAAAACCAGGGGGAACATTAGCATAGTGTTTCAACGGCTGGTGTTTGGCTCTCTATTGTTTCTGTGGCAATGTGCGGTCTCACGTCCGGGGGAGGCGCGGCATAAGGATTATACCCAATGGGAGGAGCGAGAGCTCTGAGATACCTAGCTTGTTTGAAGATTCCTCAGTGAAGCTTTAAAGTCAGGCTTCAGTTAACCTGTCTGGTGTCTCCAGTGTTAATCAGTGTTATGGTTCAGATTTAGTCCAGACTGAGACACAGAAAATCTGACTGCTCAGCTATGAAATGAAAAACTACCCGTAATCACAAGCTTACTTTCTTGATTTAAAAGTTCTTTTTACGTCTAAATGATTTCCTTCAGATTTAAAACGATCCTGCTGGTCTTCCAGGTTCTGGTTTCTCTCACTCTGTGTTTCTGCTCTCAGGTTTGAAGCTGCTCACATATCCAGTGTGGATCGATGCTGAAATATTGATACCTCCAATTCCAGCTATTCATGTTATGGGATTGACGCTCTAATTAAAATATTCATATTTGAGTGATTTGAGGTAAATAAATTGTTTATCATTGAAAGGAAAATGCTCTAAATGCCCTTTTGCCCCACCTTAACCCACTTATTCATGGCTTGATTGGAGACTTCCACCTTAAATAAAGACCAAAAGAAACCAGCACATCATTTTAGGATGAATTAAACCCAACTTCTCAGATTACACAGGATCTGCACTCAGAAATCTGATTTTAAGGCTGGAATTAAGGTGTTTTTCACAGTTTTGTCCACTAGGGGGAACTCAAAGTCCTTCATGAGAAAATGTTTAAAGGTCTTTTTGATACCAAACCAGTGAGACTCCTCTTTTATCTGTCATCACTACCCATTCCTCTACTCTACAGTTGTTGAAAAGTTTAAATAAATGTTGAATGGTTTTAACTGAAAAGCCAAGTTTTGAAAGAACACAGAAATATTGATGCCTTTACAAGAAATAAACATCCTAATAACTATCTGGTTCACGCAAAATTAAAACCACTGAACGCTCCACAGAGACGTTTTACCAGCACCAGGATAAATGGATCAAACTAAAATGACTTTGTGACCCAGTTTAGAGGCAGCCCAAAATCCAATAAGTGTGTTAATTTACTCACGTGTCAACCTGTGGAATGTGGGAGAAACAGGTAACACATTGTTCTGCTGTACACAACACAGAAACAACATATTCACTTAAAAAGAAAAACACATTCCTCTAGCCCCACATGTTGTTTCCCACCGTGAGGAGGTGCAGAGCGCCATGGTCAAACAGTCCGATACCTTCCCTTTTGTGAAAATATACATGCCCCTGGTAAACTTCTCTACTGACTTACAGTCCCCTTATCCAAAACAACATTAGGGAATTCAGTCTAATCATTCAAAACACCAACCATCACAGGCCTTGCCTTTCCTACCTGGAGTTCAAAACAGAAGCAGACAAGACACCTTTCATTTATCCGAACGACCACTCGTCCAACTGGGAACTGAGGATGTCTGCCAAACAAACTGATGACCTCATTCAGAGAGGTCGAACAGAAACTTCAGAAACAGAGCTGAGCAGCCAATTTGGGATCCAGCACCGTCCACCAGACTGAGTCCAGACTCCTTCAGTTAAACCCTGAAAAGACGGAATGTCTGATTGTTGCCCCTGATAGGATGGTCCCTCTGATCAGTCAACAGATTGGACATTTAAGTTCTGCTGTAAAGTCAAACCTGAGGAATCTGGGTGTTATTTTCGACCAATCAATGTCTCTTGAAGGTCACTCAAAACAGCTGGTCAGAAAATGTTTTTATCATCTGACAAATATTTCCAAACTGAGAAAGTTGGTGTCAAAACCTGAACTGGAAATGGTTCTTCATGCTTTGATCTCCTCCCGTCTAGATTACTGTAACACACTTTTCACATGTTTGAACCAAAAAGCCCTTTATGGCCTTCAGCTGGTCCAGAACTCTGCAGCGAGGCTCCTCACTGGAGCAAACAGGAAAGATCACATCACTCCTATTCTGAGGTCTCTGCACTGGTTACCTGTTAAATGTAGAGTTCATTTTAAAATCCTGACTCTAACTTTCAGGGCCCTACATGGTCAAGCTCCTGTTTATGTTACTGAACTGATAAAGCCATACGCTCCAACCCGAGCTCTCAGGTCCACAGACCAGAATCTCCTAAAAGCTCCAAGGACCAGATTTAAAAGTCGAGGTGATCGCTCCTTCCAGTCTGTTGCACCGCGACTTTGGAATGACCTTCCTTTAGTTTTACGCTGTATAGACAGTCTGGACTCCTTTAAAAAGCAGTTGAAGACCCAATTATTCAAAACTGCTTTTAAATAACTATTTTGTGTTCTCTTGTTGTTGTTTAATGATTTTGATTTGTAATGATATTTTGTTTGTTTTATTAATTTTATCTGTTTTATCATGTTTGATTCTGTTTTCTGTGAAGCACTTTGTGATTTTTTCTGTGAAAGGTGCTGTAGAAATAAACTTTACTTACTTACTTACTTACTTCACCATCCACCAGACTGAGTCCAGACTCCTTCACCGTCCACCAGACTGAGTCCAGACTCCTTCACCATCCACCAGACTGAGTCCAGACTCCTTCACCATCCAGACTGAGTCCAGACTTCTTCACCGTCCACCAGACTGAGTCCAGACTCCTTCACCGTCCACCAGACTGAGTCCAGACTCCTTCACCGTCCACCAGGCTGAGTCCAGACTCCTTCACCGTAAACCAGACTGAGTCCAGACTCCTTCACCGTCCAGACTGAGTCCATTCCAGACTCCTTCACCGTCCACCAGACTGAGTCCAGACTCCTTCACCGTACACCAGACTGAGTCCAGACTCCTTCACCGTACACCAGACTGAGTCCAGACTCCTTCACCGTACACCAAACTGAGTCCAGACTCCTTCACCGTCCACCAGACTGAGTCGAGACCCCTTCACCATCCAGACTGAGTCCAGACTCCTTCACCGTCCACCAGACTGAGTCCAGACCCCTTCACCGTACACCAGACTGAGTCCAGGCCCCTTCACCGTCCACCAGACTGAGTCCAGACCTCTTCACCGTACACCAGACTGAGTCCAGGCCCCTTCACCGTCCACCAGACTGAGTCCAGACTCCTTCACCGTCCAGACTGAGTCCATTCCAGACTCCTTCACCGTCCACCAGACTGAGTCCAGACTCCTTCACCGTCCACCAGACTGAGTCCAGACTCCTTCACCGTCCACCAGACTGAGTCCAGACCCCTTCACCGTACACCAGACTGAGTCCAGACTCCTTCACCGTCCACCAGACTGAGTCCAGACCCCTTCACCATCCACACTGAGTCCAGACTCCTTCACCGTCCACCAGACTGAGTCCAGACTCCTTCACCGTCCACCAGACTGAGTCCAGACTCCTTCACCGTCCACCAGACTGAGTCCAGACTCCTTCACCGTCCAGACTGAGTCCAGACTCCTTCACCGTCCACCAGACTGAGTACAGACCCCTTCACCGTACACCAGACTGAGTCCAGGCCCCTTCACCGTACACCAGACTGAGTCCAGACTCCTTCACCGTACACCAGACTGAGTCCAGACCCCTTCACCGTCCACCAGACTGAGTCCAGACTCCTTCATCATCCACCAGACTGAGTCCAGACTCCTTCACCGTCCAGACTGAGTCCACTCCAGACTCCTTCATCATCCACCAGACTGAGTCCGGACTCCTTCACCGTCCAGACTGAGTCCAGTCCAGACTCCTTCACCGTCCAGACTGAGTCCAGACTCCTTCACCATCCACCAGACTGAGTCCAGACCCCTTCACCGTACACCAGACTGAGTCCAGACCCCTTCACCATCCAGACTGAGTCCAGACTCCTTCACCGTCCACCAGACTGAGTCCAGACTCCTTCACCATCCAGACTGAGTCCAGACCCCTTCACCGTCCAACAGACTGAGTCCAGACTCCTTCACCGTCCACCAGACTGAGTCCAGAATCCTTCACCGTCCACCAGACTGAGTACAGACCCCTTCACCGTACACCAGACTGAGTCCAGACCCCTTCACACTCCACAAGACAGAGTCCAGACCCCTTTACTGTCCACCAGACTGAGTCCAGACCCCTTCACCGTCCACCAGACTGAGTCCAGACTCCTTCACCATCCACCAGACTGAGTCCAGAATCCTTCACCGTACACCAGACTGAGTCCAGACCCCTTCACCATCCAGACTGAGTCCAGACTCCTTCAACGTCCACCAGACTGAGTCCAGACCCCTTCACCGTACACCAGACTGAGTCCAGACCCCTTCACCGTACACCAGACTGAGTCCAGACTCCTTCACTGTCCACCAGACTGAGTCCAGAATCCTTCACCGTCCACCAGACTGAGTCCAGACTCCTTCACCATCCACCAGACTGAGTCGAGACTCCTTCACCATCCACCAGACTGAGTCCAGACCCTTTCACCATCCAGACTGAGTCCACTCCAGACTTCTTCACCGTCCACCAGACTGAGTCCAGACTCCTTCACCGTCCAGACTGAGTCCACTCCAGACTCCTTCACCATCCACCAGACTGAGTCCAGACTCCTTCATCATCCACCAGACTGAGTCCAGACTCCTTCACCGTCCAGACTGAGTCCAGACTCCTTCACCGTCCACCAGACTGGGTCCAGACTCCTCCACTGTCCACCAGACTGAGTCCAGACTCCTTCACCGTCCAGACTGAGTCCAGACTCCTTCACTGTCCACCAGACTGAGTCCAGACTCCTTCACCGTCCACCAGACTGAGTCCAGACTCCTTCACCGTCCAGACTGAGTCCAGACTCCTTCACCGTACACCAGACTGAGTCCAGACTCTTTCACCGTCCACCAGGCTGAGTCCAGACCCCTTCACCGTCCACCAGGTCCTGCCACCAGTGTCTCTCACTGGGCTGAGTTGGTTCTCCTGCTGGACAGCTGGGCTCATGGTGGTGGAGATCTTCAAACAGGCGCTGCACTACCAGCTGGATAAGGATCAAAGAACCCAGACTCTACTACAGCCACCAGATGTAGCCAGTGGAGGAAGAGGAGTGTAGCAGGACTGTGTGATTATTCATCCAAGGAGAGGTATAAAGCTTTTTGCTACACATTCACTTAATCAGCCACGGCCAGTTTGCCTATCTGTGATTAAAATCAGCAACACTGAACACAAAGGAGGAAGTAGAAGGTTCTCTGGTGGATTTCGGCCAAGCCGACCCAGAATCCATTCACACATGGAAGCGGTGGGACGCTTTTGAAGATGAAGACTGATCTATTAACACCAGACCAAGCTCAGGCCACTATGGCATCTACCACTGGTACTTCTTGGTAAACGTCGGGCTTGAAACAGGATCATCAGCAGCTTCTAGGCCCTGGCCTCCCTTTTCTACCAGGTGGGCTTTTGTTTGTTTTGATTTGATTTCAGCTACATTTGCTATCATGCTTCCTAAAAAGCAACTGGTGAGGAGCTGGAGGAGATGAAGATCTCACTGAAGTTCATGATCCAAGTCAAATTGAATTGGTGCAAGAAGTGAAGGAACTGAAAGCAAAAATCACTGAGAAAGACAAAAACAATTCTGGAAAGGTGGATGAATTAGAACAATACAGAAGACTGGAGGACCACGAGGCCCTGCTGATCATCAGGATGGGAGACGATCAGAATCACTCTGGAGCAACATGTAGCAGGTGGTACCACAGGGGGGCGCTGTGGCCCTGCTGGTGAAAGTATTTGAAGTGATCCAGCTGTTTGTCTGCTGATTTCTAGCTTTTCTTGGGAAGCAGGGCGGTGGCTGGTACACTTTGGAGGAGGCTGGTGCTGGAAGGCTGCTGACTGCTGGACTGGGAGGGTGTGTAAGTTCAGGTGTGTTCATCCCACAGGTACAATGTTTTCAAGTTGTAGATTTTAGATAAATGGTGTGTTCTGTTGTAGTAAGGTGTTGTTTGTACTTTTTGCAGTGATTCTTTGCTGCCTGCTGTACTTTTCGGGGTTTAGTTGTTTTTCCTGCCTGACCTTTGACTTAGGGACCTCTGTAAGGCGCACTAATGAGTTATTTAGAGTTTTATTTATAGTTTCTGTTTTTAGGGGGCTGTGATGTTATGTCATTCTGTCGCGCATCATAACGGTTTTGATGTGGACTGTTATATGTCTGCTTGTCATTTGTTGCCTAGAAAAGATAAAAAAGCAGCAGGCTGTTATTATCAGGTTTATGAGCAGAAAGGTAAACTGATCTACTAACTACGCAGACCTGCCGACCTGCAGCACTTTGCTATGACTGCGACAGGACTGGGACTGAAAACTGGCCCTGGCAGCCCAGCATGATCCTACAGGTGGTAGGGTGGTGGTGGTGGTGGTGTGTGTGTGTGTGTGCGCGTGTGTGTGTGTGTGTGGGGGGGGGGGGGGGNTCCAGACTGAGTCCAGACTCCTTCACCATCCACCAGACTGAGTCCAGACTCCTTCAACGTCCACCAGACTGAGTCCAGACCCCTTCACCGTACACCAGACTGAGTCCAGACCCCTTCACCGTACACCAGACTGAGTCCAGACTCCTTCACTGTCCACCAGACTGAGTCCAGAATCCTTCACCGTCCACCAGACTGAGTCCAGACTCCTTCACCATCCACCAGACTGAGTCGAGACTCCTTCACCATCCACCAGACTGAGTCCAGACCCTTTCACCATCCAGACTGAGTCCACTCCAGACTTCTTCACCGTCCACCAGACTGAGTCCAGACTCCTTCACCGTCCAGACTGAGTCCACTCCAGACTCCTTCACCGTCCACCAGACTGAGTCCAGACTCCTTCACCGTCCAGACTGAGTCCACTCCAGACTCCTTCACCGTCCACCAGACTGAGTCCAGACTCCTTCACCATCCACCAGACTGAGTCCAGACTCCTTCACCGTCCAGACTGTGTCCAGACTCCTTCACCATCCACCAGACTGAGTACAGACCCCTTCACCATCCAGACTGAGTCCAGACTCCTTCACCATCCACCAGACTGAGTACAGACCCCTTCACCGTACACCAGACTGAGTCCAGACTCCTTCACCGTCCACCAGGCTGAGTCCAGACCCCTTCACCGTCCACCAGGCTTAGTCCAGACTCCTTCACCGTACACCAGACTGAGTCCAGACTCCTTCACCATCCACCAGACTGAGTCCAGACCCCTTCACCGTACACCAGACTGAGTCCAGACCCCTTCACCATCCAGACTGAGTCCAGACTCCTTCACCGTCCACCAGACTGAGTCCAGACTCCTTCACCGTACACCAGACTGAGTCCAGACTCCTTCACCGTCCACCAGACTGAGTCCAGACTCCTTCACCATCCACCAGACTGAGTCCAGACTCCTTCACCATCCACCAGACTGAGTCCAGACCCCTTCACCATCCAGACTGAGTCCAGACTCCTTCACCATCCACCAGACTGAGTCCAGACTCCTTCAACGTCCACCAGACTGAGTCCAGACTCCTTCACCGTCCAGACTGAGTCCAGACTCCTTCACCGTACACCAGACTGAGTCCAGACCCCTTCACCGTACACCAGACTGGGTCCAGACTCCTCCACTGTCCACCAGACTGAGTCCAGACTCCTTCACCGTCCAGACTGAGTCCAGACTCCTTCACTGTCCACCAGACTGAGTCCAGACTCCTTCACCGTCCACCAGACTGAGTCCAGACTCCTTCACCGTCCAGACTGAGTCCAGACTCCTTCACCATCCACCAGACTGAGTCCAGACCCCTTCACCGTCCAGACTGAGTCCAGACCCCTTCACCGTCCACCAGACTGAGTCCAGACTCCTTCACCGTCCAGACTGAGTCCAGTCCAGACTCCTTCACCGTCCACCAGACTGAGTCCAGACTCCTTCACCATCCACCAGACTGAGTCCAGACTCCTTCACCATCCACCAGACTGAGTCGAGACCCCTTCACCATCCAGACTGAGTCCAGACTCCTTCACCGTCCACCAGACTGAGTCCAGACCCCTTCACCGTACACCAGACTGAGTCCAGGCCCCTTCACCGTCCACCAGACTGAGTCCAGACCTCTTCACCGTACACCAGACTGAGTCCAGGCCCCTTCACCATCCACCAGACTGAGTCCAGCCTCCTTCACCATCCACCAGACTGAGTCCAGACCCTTTCACCATCCAGACTGAGTCCACTCCAGACTCCTTCACCGTCCACCAGACTCAGTCCAGACTCCTTCACCGTCCAGACCGAGTCCACTCCAGACTCCTTCACCATCCACCAGACTGAGTCCAGACCCCTTCACCGTACACCAGACTGAGTCCAGACTCCTTCACCGTCCACCAGACTGAGTCCAGACTCCTTCACCGTCCACCAGACTGAGTCCAGACTCCTTCACCGTCCAGACTGAGTCCAGACTCCTTCACCGTCCACCAGACTGAGTCCAGACTCCTTCACCGTCCACCAGACTGAGTCCAGAATCCTTCCCCGTCCACCAGGCTGAGTCCAGACTCCTTCACCGACCAGACTGAGTCCAGACTCCTTCACCGTACACCAGACTGAGTCCAGACTCCTTCACCGTACACCAGACTGAGTCCAGAATCCTTCACCGTACACCAGACTGAGTCCAGACCCCTTCACCCTCCAGACTGAGTCCAGACTCCTTCACCGTACACCAGACTGAGTCCAGACTCCTTCACCGTCCACCAGACTGAGTCCAGACTCCTTCACCGTCCAGACTGAGTCCAGACTCCTTCACCATACACCAGACTGAGTCCAGACCCCTTCACCGTACACCAGACTGAGTCCAGACCCCTTCACCGTACACCAGACTGAGTCCAGACCCCTTCACCACCCAGACTGAGTCCACTCCAGACTCCTTCACCATCCACCAGACTGGGTCCAGACTCCTCCACTGTCCACCAGACTGAGTCCAGACTCCTTCACCGTCCAGACTGAGTCCAGACTCCTTCACTGTCCACCAGACTGAGTCCAGACTCCTTCACCGTACACCAGACTGAGTCCAGACTCCTTCACCGTCCAGACTGAGTCCAGACTCCTTCACCATCCACCAGACTGAGTCCAGACTCCTTCACCGTCCAGACTGAGTCCAGACTCCTTCACCATCCACCAGACTGAGTCCAGACCCCTTCACCGTACACCAGACTGAGTCCAGACCCCTTCACCATCCAGACTGAGTCCACTCCAGACTCCTTCACCATCCACCAGGCTGAGTCCAGACTCCTTCACCGTCCACCAGGCTGAGTCCAGACTCCTTCACCGTCCACCAGGCTGAGTCCAGACTCCTTCACCGTCCACCAGGCTGAGTCCAGACTCCTTCACCGTCCACCAGACTGAGTCCAGACTCCTTCACCATCCACCAGGCTGAGTCCAGACTCCTTCACCGTCCACCAGGCTGAGTCCAGACTCCTTCACCGTACACCAGACTGAGTCCAGTCCCCTTCACCGTCCACCAGGCTGAGTCCAGACTCCTTCACCGTACACCAGACTGAGTCCAGACTCTTTCACCGTCCACCAGGCTGAGTCCAGACCCCTTCACCGTCCACCAGGTCCTGCCACCAGTGTCTCTCACTGGGCTGAGTTGGTTCTCCTGCTGGACAGCTGGGCTCATGGTGGTGGAGATCTTCAAACAGGCGCTGCACTACCAGCTGGATAAGGATCAAAGAACCCAGACTCTACTACAGCCACCAGATGTAGCCAGTGGAGGAAGAGGAGTGTAGCAGGACTGTGTGATTATTCATCCAAGGAGAGGTATAAAGCTTTTTGCTACACATTCACTTAATCAGCCACGGCCAGTTTGCCTATCTGTGATTAAAATCAGCAACACTGAACACAAAGGAGGAAGTAGAAGGTTCTCTGGTGGATTTCGGCCAAGCCGACCCAGAATCCATTCACACATGGAAGCGGTGGGACGCTTTTGAAGATGAAGACTGATCTATTAACACCAGACCAAGCTCAGGCCACTATGGCATCTACCACTGGTACTTCTTGGTAAACGTCGGGCTTGAAACAGGATCATCAGCAGCTTCTAGGCCCTGGCCTCCCTTTTCTACCAGGTGGGCTTTTGTTTGTTTTGATTTGATTTCAGCTACATTTGCTATCATGCTTCCTAAAAAGCAACTGGTGAGGAGCTGGAGGAGATGAAGATCTCACTGAAGTTCATGATCCAAGTCAAATTGAATTGGTGCAAGAAGTGAAGGAACTGAAAGCAAAAATCACTGAGAAAGACAAAAACAATTCTGGAAAGGTGGATGAATTAGAACAATACAGAAGACTGGAGGACCACGAGGCCCTGCTGATCATCAGGATGGGAGACGATCAGAATCACTCTGGAGCAACATGTAGCAGGTGGTACCACAGGGGGGCGCTGTGGCCCTGCTGGTGAAAGTATTTGAAGTGATCCAGCTGTTTGTCTGCTGATTTCTAGCTTTTCTTGGGAAGCAGGGCGGTGGCTGGTACACTTTGGAGGAGGCTGGTGCTGGAAGGCTGCTGACTGCTGGACTGGGAGGGTGTGTAAGTTCAGGTGTGTTCATCCCACAGGTACAATGTTTTCAAGTTGTAGATTTTAGATAAATGGTGTGTTCTGTTGTAGTAAGGTGTTGTTTGTACTTTTTGCAGTGATTCTTTGCTGCCTGCTGTACTTTTCGGGGTTTAGTTGTTTTTCCTGCCTGACCTTTGACTTAGGGACCTCTGTAAGGCGCACTAATGAGTTATTTAGAGTTTTATTTATAGTTTCTGTTTTTAGGGGGCTGTGATGTTATGTCATTCTGTCGCGCATCATAACGGTTTTGATGTGGACTGTTATATGTCTGCTTGTCATTTGTTGCCTAGAAAAGATAAAAAAGCAGCAGGCTGTTATTATCAGGTTTATGAGCAGAAAGGTAAACTGATCTACTAACTACGCAGACCTGCCGACCTGCAGCACTTTGCTATGACTGCGACAGGACTGGGACTGAAAACTGGCCCTGGCAGCCCAGCATGATCCTACAGGTGGTAGGGTGGTGGTGGTGGTGGTGTGTGTGTGTGTGTGCGCGTGTGTGTGTGTGTGTGGGGGGGGGGGGGCGCGCCAGGGGGGGGGGGGGGGGGGGGGGGGGGGGGGGGGGGGGGGGGGGGGGGGGGGGGGGTGCTGTGATGGTGCTGTGATGCGTGTCAAGCGCGCGCCTGTGTCACCCTCTTAGTTTTCTTTAAGTGGGCGGGGGGTCAGCCTCGACCTCCGTGGAGCTGACCCCCCGCCCACTTAAAATAACTCTTCAGATAGGCGGAGTGGTTAGTGCTTTGTTTGTGCTGCTTTGTTTTTTGGGATATTAAATATGAATTTACAAGTCATTCTACTACAGAGGTCATTATCCCACCAGCTTGCTCTAAATGAACCGGACTGGTCTACTGTGTAGTTATTGGTTTGTGCTGATTTGAACTGGTAAAAGTTTAATTTGAGCTGCTATTGATTTTGAGATGTTTAAGATTAAGTTACAGGTCATTCAGGGTTCATTCAGGGGTCATTCAGGGGTCACCCTCTCCCCCCCCAGCGCGCTTTAAAATGAACAAGTGATGTCATCTAAGTTTTATTCTACTTTGTCTCAAAATCCATAGCAGTACAAACACAACTTTTAACCGCACAAATCAGCACAAAGCATGAAAACGTAGACCAGTCCGGTTCATTTTGGATCAAACTGCATGGAGATGATGACGTCATACCGAAAATAAAACCAGTAATATCTCAAAAACAATAACAGCACAAATTAAACTTTTAACGGTACAAATCAGCACTAACGAAGCACTAAACACTTAGTTTTTAAAAGTGGGTGAGGGGTCAGCTTCATGGAGGTTTGGGACGGGGAGGGGGGGGGGTGAGTGGGTGGTTGGGGAGGGGGGGAGGGGGAGGTGAGAACCCGCCCTAACGCTCGGTCCTCTGGTTCACTGTTCACTGTCATTCCACAGACTGTAGTGACTAGAAAGAAGAGATGGATCAGAATGAGCCTAAATGTTTAATAAATGTTTACAAGCGAATTCAGCAAAAACAAATGACCAGAAGGAAATCGTTTGTATTAGACTCGATTTCCCCCCAATAATGATCAAATGAACAAAAAATGAAAAAAAAAGCTCATCAGTGACAAATGATAAACATCATGTAGTCATTACTGGTTTAAACTGCAGCAATAAATAAAGACATCGTCCACAGAGCGACTTATTAACATTGTTTCTGCAAAACAGTTTGAACTATCAGAACAATCTCAATGAAAACCTTTACAGCCATACAGCTGATTATGGTGCTGCAGGAAGTCTGCCAGGCAGCTGTTACCGCTCTCTCTCCAATGTGAACTCCGCACGCACACGCACGCACACACACACACACACACACACACACACACACACACACACACACACACACACACACACACACACACACACACACACACACACACACACACACACACACAGCATGTACAGTTGTGTGTGTATATATAATCAGTCTACTACTGTGTATGTATGGCCACTTCACGAGAACACCTGTTTCTGATCACGATACTCCTGTCGTTCCACAGCTTCACTGGCTGACGATAACATTTAGGATAACTTATAAACTGCTTCTTCTCACAATCAAGGCTCTGCATGACCTCACTCCTTCTTACATCACCGAACTCATCCAAGTCTGTACCTCTCGATTCCTCCGCTCTTCAGTGTCACACACACACACACACACACACACACACACACACACACACACACACACACACACACACACACACACACACACACACACACACACACACACACACACACACACACACACACACACACACACACACACACACACACACACACACACACACACACACACACACACACACACACACACACACACACACACACTCTCCTCCTGCGAGACTTAGCACCATGGGAAAACGAGCCTTCAGTAGATCAGCCCCATCACTCTGGAACTCACTCCCAGCTGACCTTAAAAACATCCCAGCTCTCCCACTCTTTGGCTGAAAACAAATGTTTAAATTGGCATACTCACTGTAACTGGGATTCATGGAGGACTTTTCACTGGTTGTGTGTAAGCTGATGGTTTTATTGTTTTACTGTGTGCTTTTATACTGTTATTTTTTTATTTGTTACATTTACTGAGTTTTATATAGTGATTCTGAGTGCTTTTATGCTATTGTTTTTAACTTGTTACTTTTATTGTGTTTTAATGTGAATTCATATTGTATGGTGACCTTGGGTGTCAGAAAGGCGCCTAAAATAAAAAGCATTATTATTATTATTATTATTACTACACCATACTAGTACCGGATTGGATCCCCTTTTGCCTTCAGAACTGCTTTAATCCTTCGTGGCAGAGATTCAGCGAGGTACTGGAACCATTCCTCAGATCAGCACATCCTTTAACTGATACCTCCAGGTGTGAGAACATCACCCCCATTTATCCCCCCTCTACTTGCTGCCTGTTCATTTTCAGAATGTTAAACTTGTTTGTTTTTAAAGCTCTATGGACCCATAAAAAGGTCATTCTTGATTCCACAGCCTGGTTTGGTTTTCCAGTCCACCTCCATGCCTCTCTGTGCAGCAACATAAAGAACAGTTGTTGTTTTTTAAATCAGGCAGGACAACATACAGGTGAACTGACATGTTCTAAATGATAACTACAGGTTACAGTTACAGCAGCTGATGTTACAACTTTAGAGCATTTCCTTCACAAAGGCCATGTTTTGTCATGCACTGAACAGCATCAAATCTAACTAGGGTATGCATCCTTCAGGAGGAGTTAGATATTCGTCTCTGTGGTTAGTTTGAGTGTCTGTTGATCAGATAACTGAATAAACATGCTGCTGACAGGAGAAGCAGCAGAACCATGCTCATTGCACTTGTTTTTAACATCACTTTGTCTGATAAATACTTGAACACAGTAGAAAACAGAGAGTTACAAAGCAGCAGCTGTTCTCTAGATTCATCATTAACCTCTGATCGCACAGCGACACTGTAATTCCCAACTAGAAGAGTCTCGTAATTGTCTCCAAGTTCTACATCCTGCCATCAACACACTACTTACAGTTCCAGCTCTCTCTGTCCAACAGAGAAATGCTGGCAGGAAAACAACAAGCTCTTTATTCCTAAATGAACAGATCTCTGAAGCTCTCATTCCTAAAACGCAGTTCTTTGTTTAATTTCCTGTTTTTGCCTAAGTTTTGCTGTGTGACGATGGAAAAGGCTCTGGAGATGGAAGAAGACTGTTTTCTAGAAAAGAAGACTTCAGTCGAGCAGAACGAGCAGACGGGACAGACACAGACGGAGAACCGGGTGAGAACAGTGAGACCTGGGATTACAATGAGCAGGAAAAAGACCTTTCATGAGTTCTGGAGGAGCAACAAGGAGAGAGGAGCCATTCTGAGGAGAACCAATCAGCTGAGAGACTCACATCTGTAAGTTTCATTTGAACAAATAACACTAAACAAGCTTTGTTTAAAACCTGTACCAGATTACTCAGACCCTGAACCTAAACCCTAAACCCTACCCTGACTGTGACCCTGAAGATGGCAGACATCAGTTTGTCTCCTTAAGCTCCAGTTCAAACGGGAGGATTTTCAAATTGTTGGTCGATTTGAAATCATGAGAGACCATACGTGGGAATCGTTAACCGTTCTACTCCTACAGTGTGGTGTGAACACATGAACCGATTTCACCTACAAACATTCCCAGGTCAGACAGGAAATCTACCTGTGTACCCTGTACCCTGTACCCTGTACAGTGTACATTGCCTTCTGATTGGCCACAGGTCATATTCACCAGACTGCTCCTTGGGGAACATCACATGCTGTGATATCGGGTTTGTTTTCCTTGATTTGTGATCAGAGAGGTCCCACAGTCCTTCTGAGTGCACCGGAATATCTGATAGGATTATCTTTAGAGACATTAGAATAATCAGGGTGTCCTTAAGGCTGCTGGAGGGGACAGTCAGGACAAAGTCTTACCTGAAGGTAAAACAGTAAAAACTAAAGTCTGCTGTAGTCTGGCCTGGTTTAGCGACTGTAGTCTAATGATCTAAACATCTGAACGTGATGTGAGGAGGAGGTAAAGGTAGACGTTATCTCTAGGAGTGAACCCACTGTTAGAACCCGGCTCGTTGGGCCACAGCATTAAATGGAGACTGAACAAACTGTAGAGTTTAAAATGATTTTTATTCAAACGAGCTAAATCTGTTACAAACCTCGCCCAGTACCACACTGGGTACAGGCATAGTGCTGCACCACCATGACTTACCCAGGATAAGGTTAGAGGAGCGTAACACCCGAAGCAGCAGAACAGTTCTTTAGCCTGAAGGTTTAAACGGGGATAAAGGATCCCTTAGTAATCCTGCTGTCTCTGAGGGTGTGATGGTTAGGGGTAGACTGGAGCAGGTTGTCACTCAGGACTGGAATACTACAGCAGGTCAGGTGATCTGACCTGTGAGATACTAAGATGACATCATGTCTGACTGGTGGGTCGCTCTGCTGCTGCTTTCTGTTGATGGGAGCTTTGATATTTAAAGCTGCACTCGGCAATATCCAAACAAGCTAACTATTTTACAAAAACACGTCTCAGAGCTCTCACCCCTCCCGTCGGACATGGGACACAGTAAAACACTACGCTAATGTTCCCCCTGGTTTTTCCTTTTTCTACGTCCAAACGTTTTTAGTGTTCTGCTAGCTGAAAAGGTGTTTTTCTTTTCTCCTAAAATTGAAGCGCTAACAGTCGTCTGTTTCTGTCCTTCTCTCAAGTCCGGGTTGTTCTGCTGAAAAATGCACCAGGATGCATTAATGGAGGATCCAAGCAGTGAGGAAGTGAGGCGCTTTGGCGAGACAGACAGACGGATTAATCAATAGTTTCCTTCGGTCTGAAACGTCTGATTGGCTGAGGTTTTTAGAGAACTGCGGCACAACCACCTTGTTGATTTCTTTCGGGTTTTTTGAATCTTTTAATATGCAGTATTAATAGCTATACTATTTTAGAACGTTGTTAGGAGGCATGAAAAAAAAAAGTTTTAAGCTACATTGTTTACCAAATTACCGAGTACAGCTTTAAGTTTGATTTCTCTCCTCCTATTAGATTATGAAGATTATTTCTGTTTCTGTTCTTTTATTTACCTGTGGGAATAAAATCACTTAGAGGATGTTTTGTTTTTTAATCCAAATTAAATCTCTAAATCTTTCTCATCCTTGACTCTTCAGGAAGGGACTGCTAGCCACTTCAGAAGCTCGTCAGCTGCTTCAAAACACCAAGATGGCACCTCTGCTGCCTCCTGTTGGTGAGGAGGTGTTCAGACGCTTCACACCTTCCTCATTAAAGAAAATCCAACAAAAACATGAAGCTGAAAAGAAGGAGCTTCAAAGAAAGGAAGAGAAGAACACTGAGGTACTGATGAACTTTGTCATTAAAGAATGAATTCATGGCTGATTCCAAAAACGTGATTTGACTGGTTCTTCTGACAGAAACCAGAAGGCCATCCTCAACCAGCCAATGATCTGCAGGCTGGGAAGCCACTCCCCTTCATTTTTGGAGACCCGGCTTCTGAGTTTCTCAGCACCCCATTGGAGGAGTTGGATCCTTTCTACCAATCACAGAAGGTTTCTCATTAATTAATGAAAAATTCACTCTCAAAAAGAGTAAAAACCATTAAAAACATTAGATCTCAATCCTGCTGGAGCTCAATCCTGATGCTGGTCATGTATTGGTCTTCAGCATCATCTGATGGAAGTCATGACCTCTCACACACATTCACCCACTGATGGCAGTTGTAGCCTCAGCTGGGTTCACTGTCAGCAGGAGGACTCCATACTCTGCTCCACCATATCCTCTGACCTCCATCAGACCCTCTGACCTCCATCAGACCCTCAGACCTCCACCAGATCCTCAGACCTCCACCAGACCCTCAGACCTCCACCAGATCCTCAGACATCCACCACCAGACCCTCAGACCTCCACCAGACCCTTGGACCTCCACTGGACCCTCACACCTCCACCACCAGACCCTCAGACCTCCACCGGACCCTTGGACTTCCACCGGACCCTCAGACCTCCACCAGATCCTCAGACCTCCACCACCAGACCCTCAGACCTCCACCAGACCCTCAGACCTCCACCAGACCCTCAGACCTCCACTGGACCCTCAGACCTCCACCAGACCCTCAGACCTCCACCAGACCCTCAGACCTCTACCAGACCCTCCACGACCCTCAGACCTCCACCAGACCTCACCTCCACCAGACCCTCGACCTCCTACCAGACCCTCGACCTCCACCGCCCTCCTGACCTCCACTGGACCCTCTGACCTCCACCGGACCCTCAGACCTCCACCAGACCCTCAGATCTCCATCGGACCCTCAGACCTCTACCAGACCCTCAGACCTCTACCAGACCCTCTGACCTCCACCAGACCCTCTGACCTCCACCGGACCCTCAGACCTCCACCAGACCCTCAGACCTCCACCAGACCCTCAGACCTCTACCAGACCCTCTGACCTCCACTGGACCCTCAGACCTCCACCAGAACATCTAACCTCCACCGGACCCTCTGACCTCTACCAGACCCTCTGACCTCCACCAGAACATCTGACCTCCACTGGACCCTCTGACCTCCACCAGACCCTCAGACCTCCACCGGACCCTCAGACCTCCACCAGACCCTCAGACCTCCACCAAACCCTCTGACCTCCACCAGAACATCTGACCTCCACTGGACCCTCTGACCTCCACCAGACCCTCAGACCTCCACTGGACCCTCAGACCTCCACCAGAC
>SSNR01000238.1:751228-761097 GCA_006937965.1 Callopanchax toddi
TTCCTAAATACTTGAAACATACCTTACAGTATTTTACTGTCCAC
This sequence comes from Callopanchax toddi, assembly GCA_006937965.1. NCBI lineage: Eukaryota > Metazoa > Chordata > Actinopteri > Cyprinodontiformes > Nothobranchiidae > Callopanchax > Callopanchax toddi. The sequence goes on from SSNR01000238.1 coordinate 751,273, forward strand.
AGTAAAACAGTCCACAGGCAATTCAGTACTACTGTACTCATTGAGTACTGTATTTATATGCAGTACTGCACGTTTCTAGTGAGAGAAGATTTCTAACTTATTGTTAGATAGATTAGATTGTTGATGTTACAGAGTACCTGCTCAAATGTGGCTGTACTCTTTGCCCAGCCTCCCTCATTGTTAGACCACGGTTGACCACAGGATCAACCAGAGTCACTCAGAGCTCATCAGAGATTACGGTCCTTGGTCTTCCTCGTCCTCGTCCTCCTCCTCATCCTCCTCCTCTTCCTCTCACTCCTCTGGCTCTGCCTCTGTTTCCAATGTTTTCATCCATTGCTCCAAATCAGAAGAACTCACCTGTTGACCTTTGATGCTAAAGCTCTGATTTGCTGAGTGTAAAACTGAGTGACGGGTGTTTGCCCTTGTGATGAGTCAGTGTGCTTATTTGAATGGCAGTGTGTTCCTTGTGAAACCAAGATATTTTCTGCATGAAAATTGTGCCAAAAGCAGAGAAATGTGTGTTGTGTTTTGAAAAAAGTGTGTTTTAGAACTGAAATCTGAGTGTAAAGCAGGAATTTAGCTTGTAGTTTAGCAGAAATGGTTCAGGGGTTTGGGGAATGAGTTACATGTTGTGCTCATTGTGTCTCAAATACCAGAATTTGTGTGTAAACAATTGAGAAAAACTATAAGACAGTCTATAGATCTACAGTATACTACAGCGAAGACCTCGGCGCAGGTTTTCTTTCTTTTTGTTTCCCATCATCATGTGACTAACAAAGATGGTGAAGATGAAGGAAATGATGAGGAAGATGAGGACTCTTTGTTTCTGTTTTTCAGATATCTGACAGTGTTTGTAGATTCAGAAAACGTTTCTGCATTGAGGGCCTTCAGAGTTCTTCCAGCCCTGAAAATCATCTCAGCCATTCCTGGTCAGTGTTTTGTTTTTGTTATCTAATCATGTTTTCTTATAAAATTGTGAATTCTGTTGGAAACATTTGTATTTCTGGCCCCGGGGACCAGAGAACAGTCCTGATCCTGGCCAGAGGACTGCTGCATTCTATTTCTCCTCGGAGGTCGGAAGTTCCAAGTTCTGAGTTAGAAAAATCAACTGGAACGTCCTCTGAAGTTGGACTTCCCACTTGGAAAGTTGGAGATTTTTTTAAGCCCCGACTTTCAGGAACAGTTAAATGCGGTGAAAACATGTTTATTTTGCAAGATCTGCTTGTTCAGATGTGTCTAAGTTCAGAATTACGTGTAGTTCTTTGTATCTTCTGACTCTAAACAAATTCAGTGTTTGCATGAGCGAATTAATTAAAGTCTAAAACAATGTTTTGGATGTGTGCTGCTAACAAAGGCAACAGTGGTCATGTGTGTTTGTGTGTGAACCAAACACCAGAAGAAATACAAATGTAAACTTTTTACTTTGGTATCCCGACTTTTCCAACTTTGCAAACTGGAACGCTTGTAACTTAGGTGTGACGTCATTCCGAGTTCCGACCTCCGAGGTAAATATGTAGAACGCAGCATAACATTTACATTGAAGTGTTTGTTTGGGTTAAGAGAAACAGGCTGAGTAGTGGTAATCTGCTTCAGGAGGTTTTACTGTATTAGATAAAGAACCAGAGGCTGACGTTCCTGGTCCTCAAGGGCCACTGTTCTGATGTTTACTTCCTTCAACACACCTGATGGTTAACTTTCCTCTGTGGTGTGTCTTTAAGTTCACCTGAAGCCGTAGTCACTGATTTAGGTCAGGTGTGTTCAAGCAGAGAATCATCTAAGGCCCCGTCCCAATACTCACACTTCCACTCAGTGGCCCTGAGAACCAGGATTTCCCATCTCTGTTAAACAAAAAAGCCTATCTGACAGCATCAGCACAAACGAAAACACCCACCTGGAAGTTTAATTCTAACATTCCCTCGACTGCAGTTGGACCACAAATGATTCAGGACTGTTTTAGGAACCATCAGATGACAGATCCTCCTCCTCTCCTCTGTTAGGGTTGGAACAGATCGACGCTTTCAGGTGAAGGAGGCTCCAAACAAGCTGAGAGGGTTGTTATGAATTATTTAAGTTCAGATCTATTTCAGATGAACAAAAAGTTCTATTGCTGTGATCTGATCTGACGTGTGTCAGATTTATTATTAATCATAAAACGTCCATATGCAGTGAGTTCTCTATCAGTCATGACGGTGGAAATCGGTGGGATATATTTTTATTGTTCTTACTCTTAAAATAATTCTTCTAATTGGTTTTTAAGTCTTAAAGCTCCGCCTTCTCTGCAGGTTTAAAGACGAGTGCCGGAGCTCTCATCCAATCAGTGAAGAAGCTGGGTGATGTCATGATTTTGACTCTGTTCTGCCTCAGTGTCTTTGCTATGATTGGTCTTCAGTTTTTCATGGGAATACTGAGACAAAAATGTGTCGTGATGCCACCATCACTAAACAACATCAGTTTCTATAGCAACGACAGACATAGTGACAACAGCACTGACTTCAACTTCTACGAATACATCGACAACCCTGGTAGGTTTGGGATTTTTAAAACCATTTAATCTGTTTCATCAGATACAAACATGGCGTCTCCTTTTCTGTCCAACAGACAACATTTATTTCCTACCGGGTCATACTGATGCTGTGGTGTGTGGAAACGCCTCTGATTCTTGGTAAATACGAATAAACATTATTATTATTAATATTGGTGACGTTGATGATGATGTTGATGATGGTGATTTGTTCAGGGTTTGTCCAGAGGGCTACACCTGTTTAAGGGCAGGGAGAAACCCAAACTACGGCTTCACCAGCTATGACAATTTTGGCTGGGCGTTTCTGTCCATGTTCAGACTCCTCACCAAGGACTTCTGGGAAAGCCTTTTCCAACTGGTCAGCAGATCTTTATTCATTTGTTTTTTCTCTTTTTTTAATGTTTGAAGTTTGATTGTATTTTTATATCATAGGGAAACTGAGTTTTTTTAATACCTGTTCACATTTGACCTGTCTTCATCACGACTGTCTGCAGACTGTGCAAGCAGCGGGTAAAACATACGTCATCTTCTTCATGATCGTCATCTTCCTTGGTTCGTTCCACCTCATCAGCCTGATCCTAGCTGTGGTTGCCATGGCGTATGCTGAACAAAATGCAGCCACCATTGCTGAAGCCAAACAGAAGGAAGAAGAGTACACTTACATCTTAGAGGCACTGAAGAGGAGAGAAAAGGAGGTGCGGTGTGACGATTAAAACCACCTCCGCTGTTCATCTAACATAAAACTGAATGTTTGTTTTGTTTCTTTACAGCAGGCGGCCAGCAGGGCGGCGCCCTCTGAAAATCAAGACTTAATTTTACAAAAGGATTCAGGAAAAAAGAGCCATGAGGATGGTATTCAGACACACTCTGAACCTGTCCCTCTGCTTGTCTCTGTCCATTAAAACTAGTTGGTCCAGGCAGACGCCCATCCTGGTCCTGGTTCTGGTCCTGTCCTAGTTCTAGTTCTGGTCCTGGTTCTGGTCCTGGTTCTGGTTCTGGTTCTGGTCCTGGTCCTAGTTCTGGTCCTAGTTCTAGTTCTGGTCCTGGTTCTGGTCCTAGTTCTAGTTCTGGTTCTGGTCCTAGTTCTGGTCCTGGTTCTGGTCCTAGTTCTGGTTCTGGTCCTAGTTCTAGTCCTGGTCCTGGTCCTGGTCCTAGTTCTGGTTCTGGTCCTGGTCCTAGTTCTGGTCCTAGTTCTAGTCCTGGTCCTAGTTCTGGTCCTGGTTCTAGTTCTGGTCCTGGTCCTAGTTCTGGTCCTAGTCCTAGTTCTGGTCCTAGTTCTAGTTCTGGTCCTGGTCCTAGTTCTGGTCCTAGTTCTAGTTCTAGTTCTGGTTCTGGTCCTAGTCCTAGTTCTAGTTCTGGTCCTGGTTCTGGTCCTAGTCCTAGTTCTAGTTCTGGTCCTAGTTCTAGTTCTGGTCCTAGATCTGGTCCTAGTTCTAGTTCTGGTCCTGGTTCTGGTCCTAGTTCTAGTTCTGGTCCTGGTTCTGGTCCTAGTCCTAGTTCTAGTTCTGGTCCTAGTCCTAGTTCTGGTCCTGGTCCTCGTTCTGGTCCTAGTTCTAGTTCTAGTTCTAGTCCTGGTTCTGGTCCTAGTTCTAGTTCTGGTCCTGGTTCTAGTTCTAGTTCTGGTCCTGGTTCTGGTCCTGGTTCTGGTTCTGGTTCTGGTCCTGGTCCTAGTTCTGGTCCTAGATCTGGTCCTAGTTCTAGTTCTAGTCCTGGTCCTAGTTCTAGTTCTGGTCCTAGATCTGGTCCTAGTTCTAGTTCTGGTCCTAGATCTGGTCCTAGTTCTAGTTCTAGTCCTGGTCCTGGTCCTGGTCCTGGTTCTGGTCCTGGTTCTGGTCCTAGTTATGGTCCTAGTTCTAGTTCTGGTCCTAGTTCTAGTTCTAGTTCTGGTCCTGGTCCTAGTTCTAGTTCTAGTCCTGGTCCTAGTTCTAGTTCTGGTCCTAGATCTGGTCCTAGTTCTAGTTCTAGTCCTGGTCCTAGTTCTAGTCCTGGTCCTAGTTCTAGTTCTAGTTCTGGTCCTAGTTCTGGTCCTAGTTCTAGTTCTGGTCCTAGTTCTAGTCCTGGTCCTGGTCCTGGTCCTAGTTCTGGTTCTGGTCCTGGTCCTAGTTCTGGTCCTAGTTCTAGTCCTGGTCCTAGTTCTGGTCCTGGTCCTAGTTCTGGTCCTGGTCCTAGTTCTGGTCCTGGTCCTAGTTCTAGTCCTGGTCCTAGATCTAGTTCTAGTTCTGGTCCTAGTTCTGGTCCTAGTTCTAGTTCTGGTCCTGGTTCTGGTCCTAGTTCTAGTTCTAGTTCTGGTCCTAGTTCTATTTCTGGTCCTGGTCCTGGTTCTGGTCCTAGTTCTAGTTCTAGTTCTGGTCCTGGTTCTGGTCCTAGTCCTAGTTCTAGTTCTGGTCCTGGTTCTGGTTCTGGTCCTGGTCCTAGTTCTGGTCCTAGTTCTAGTTCTGGTCCTAGTTCTAGTTCTGGTCCTGGTCCTAGTTCTGGTCCTAGTTCTAGTTCTAGTTCTGGTCCTGGTTCTGGTCCTAGTCCTAGTTCTAGTTCTAGTTCTGGTCCTGGTTCTGGTCCTAGTCCTAGTTCTAGTTCTGGTCCTAGTTCTAGTTCTGGTTCTGGTTCTGGTCCTGGTTCATCAGTGTGAAGAGGTTTAGTGTTTCTGTCGACCTCAGAAGCAGTGGAGATTCTGATTGATGGAGATCCATAAAGTCCTGTGTGCTGTTCCCTGCTGAACATCCTCTATGTGTCATTAACTCTACTCTGTGTATCTAACATCACGTAACCGTAACCGTAACATTTAGCTTGTATTTAACATTCATGTCTTTTGTAGGTTCTTATATTTAGGACAGCGGGTTCTTTAAACCACATACTGTATTTGTTGCAGGTGAAGCATCCTGACATTCTACACATTGACAGAACATGTGGTTTTACTGAGGAGCTTTATGTTTCAGACTGTAGGGGCGACCGGAGGTCATGTTCTCCATGCTGGTATGCATTTGCTGACGTCTTCCTGAAGTGGAACTGCTGTGGCTGTTGGAGATCGGTGAAACAACTGCTCTACACCTTTGTGATGGATCCATTTTTTGAGCTCGCCATCATCATCTGCATTCTGCTCAACACCGTCTTCATGGCCATGGAACATTATCCAATGACTGAGGATTTTGAGGTTCTGCTGAGCATTGGGAACCTGGTCAGTGACAGAGAGTGTTAACTGTTTATTTATGCTGTATTTGATGGAGGTACTTTGGTGATAAACTAAAGTATGGAAGCAAACTGAAGAACTTTACTCAGTGAACCAACATACTGTGATCATAGAACCTTGTCTCATTCCCAGAGTGCTGATGCTGTTTCCTGCATACACATCAGGTGATAAGGTTTAGGTTGTGGTTAGGTGGAGGGAGTGTTACCCGCCCTCTGAGTGAGTGAGTACCCATCTGGTGCTTAGATCTGGAATACCACAATTGCAAGATCTCATTCTCCAGTCTGGTGTTCCGGAAGTCTCACAAATTCACGTGTCTCACGAGGGTTAGGCAAAGTGGCTAGTTGTTATGCTAGCGCCATAGTGTTTTTAGCTCATGATTCCTGCTTGTTTTCCCATCTCTCCCTGCTTGAACACAGCTGATTCCTTTGAAAGAGCGATGAACCGTTCCAGTAGAAAGCAGTGAAGGCTGAGGAGACATTTCAACAGTTAGATTTAGGTGTTTCTGAGCAGAAACAATGGTGCTAACGTTTTTACGGCAGTGATTTAAAAGACACCAGGGGGAGCCAAAACAAGCAACACTGCATAGTATCTCTTTAATGGTACAAGTAGGTTTAAGGTTAGGGTTAAAGGTTAAGGTTAAAGGGTTAAAGGTTGGGGTAGAGTTTGTGTTGGGGTGGAGAGAGAGGTCCTTAGGGAGAGGACTCAGGCGCTTTGTGTTTGTAGATTCTCCTTAAATGAGCTCTAAACGAGTTTTAAACAAGCTAGTGCTAGCCTTTTGGATAGCTATTAACTTCACTTTGTCAATAAATCTGGTGTTTGTTCATTATGTGCTCTGGTTCTAAAAGAACCTGGACTGATCACTGATCCCAATATGTCCACATAAATCCCACAAAGTTTATTTACTCACAGACCATCCTGGTTCTCAGATCAGCAACACTTAAGCTGTTGTGCAGCATCACTTTAAGCAACAAAACAACAAGCTAGATGGTCTAGACCAGTGGTTCCCAAACATTTTGGCTTCTGATCCACAAAATCAGAGTGGCAGAGACACATGACGCCAGCCATCACTGGCAAAATGATACAAACACTGACTAATTACACAAGATCATAGTGACAATACAAACATCTACAACTACTATACCAGGTTTATTCAACTGTTTACAATTAGGGCAAATAATAGGCATTAGCAAAGATTTTAAATTCACTTTCAGTTCTGGAAAACATCCCAGGACATTTGTTGTTTCAGGACCCCAACTTTGGGAACTACTGGACAGCAACAGTCCAGGACTATGAATGAGCCTGAGAACAGGTGGATCAGCTGGCAGCAGCACAGCCAGGAATGATAGAGCAGTCAGTCTATGGTGTGAGTCCACAGAGAGGTGTTTGTTACTGTGAAGGCGACAGCTTGTGCATTTGTGTTAGTGTTTAAGGCTCTGACAGCCTGAGGGAGGGAACTAGTGGCTTTAGTGTTGATGTTCCAGGTTCTCCTCCTTTGTGGCTTTGTGATTTTTATCTTGAGAGGCGCTCTATAAATACAATTTTACTTACTTACTCCCTGATGGCAGTAGTTTAAACAGTCCATGAGATGGGTGGGATGGGTCCTTGCTGAAGCTCTTCTCTTGCAGCAGGGACTAAACTGTAGATCTACACAAGGCGGGGATGGGCTACAGGACAACAGGCTAACAGCTTCATTAAATGGAAGAAACTCCAGATGACTGTTAGTCTCCCTCAGACTGGAACTCCATGAAGATCTGGTCTGGTGTAGAATCAATGATCATGAGAAATGTGAGGGGTCAGCCCAGAACTACAGGAGAGGACCTGGTCAGTGACCTGAAGAGAGCAGGGACCACAGGGTCAAAGGTCACCATGAGTAACACTCAACGTCATCATAGATTAATATCCTGCAGTAGGTCCTCCTGCTGAAGCCAGAATGTGTCCAGGTCCACCTGAAGACCATCTGGATGATCTAGAGAGGTCTGGGAGGAGGTCAGGAGGTCAGAGGAGATCAAAATAGAACTTTTTGGTAAAAACTCCACTCGCTTTGTTTGGAGGTGGAAGAAGGATGAGAACAATCACAAAAACAACGTCTAAACTTTGAAGCACGGTTTCATGTTGTGTGCTGACTTTGTGTTTAGTTTTTAGTTTTGGTCTCTGTTTTCCCTGTGTTTCCTGTGTTCTTCCTCCTGTCTCCTTGCACTCATCCTCCACAGGTGTGTCTTGTTACTCTGATCACCTTCCACATGTATTTAATCACCATTGTCTATATTGATGTTTTATCTGTACAAAACGTTGTGTTTTTTCTTGTTAAGTGCTATAAAGTCTTAGTGTTTGAGTTAGGTTTTGACTTAGGGTTGGGGTTAAAGGTGAGGTTAGGGTTGGGATTAGGGTAACTAATCAGCTGTTAGAGATGACAAGCACCCTTCTCATCGTTTTCATCAAGGCTATGAAATATTCAAATCACTAAAACTCTAAGTATCCCTGAGTTTCTTGAGTTTCTTATTTATGTTGTTACTATAATGACCATCATGCCCAGGTAAACTGTAATACTTGCTTTTGTTTAATAATGCAGTATCATCTTGTCACACACATTTTCATTTCTCACAAAGTTACCAGGTTAGGTGTTTTTCCTGCACTACTGATAAATGGTTAGGATGGTGTTAGTAGGGTGACCAGATCCAAACCATCATAGCAGTAATTCAGTACAAAGAGCATGTTGGTGGGGGGCAATGTGGGACATGTTAAATTCTAACGGATTGTTAAAATTTAAACATTATACCTAAAATACACACATTCAATATGTACACAGATTATCAGCTAATAATTTAAATAATAACGTATCCTATATTGATCTCCTTACATATCTGCTTTTGTCACATGCTGGGATTTGAACACAGTTCTCCCACATGAAAGTCAGCTTCTCTACCTCTACGCCACAGTTCACTTGTTTTGCTTTGGTCTGTTTCTGCTCTGTTGTTTTTTTCCCTCACTGCTACGTTCGTGTGTGAGAGGGAGGCTGATTCACTGGTCTACTGTAACCGTGTGGAATGGAAAAAACCTAATAACACTATGTTGACCTGAAAGAGCAACTTCTCCTCTTTCAAAAATCGTTAGAATTTTTTTGATAGCGAACCATTGCGGAGTACAGAAACGCGTCAATGAGGATGCGTTTAGTGTTAAAGGGTTAAGATAACAATGTGAGACAGTGTCTCAATTTGTGGGATGTTTGAAAAGTAATGTAAATGTGAGAAAATCCAGCACAAAATGGGACATCTGGTCACCCTACGTTAGAGATGTTGGTGGGCAATAGGAGCCTGACCTATGACCTCTTAACTTCAGGTCTTCACAGGAATCTACACAGTTGAGATGATCCTCAAATTGATTGCAATGGATCCATATCACTATTTCCAGGTAAGACTTTCTGTCTCAGCGATGACGGCTAACTAAAACCGTATGGAGAGAAAACAGTCTCAATATATCTGTGCGTGTGTACTGTTTGATTTGTAACTTGTGTTAACCTGTTTGTGTGTAACTTTGGGTAGTTGTAGCTGTACAACATGATTTGTAACCCGTAAATTACATTTTGTGTGTAACTTTGTGTACTTGTAAATGTGTCTTTAAATGCACACACAAATATCAACAAATCATAATTACAAAAAATATTTAAATACACACAAATAAAAATTACACAAACATTTAAATTCCACACACAGATTTTTTACCTTCAACCTCACAAATCTAATAATTACACCTACAAATAGTTAAATACGTGTGTACAAATCACCGGTTACACACAGACAAAACTACATTTACACACAAATCAGTTTACAAGTGCACAAAGGGTTTTGAGACTCCTTTCACGCTTCCGGGAGCTCCACAGATTCGTGCGTAAGTGGTGCGTTTAAATGCTGGTGGAAAGCTGGGTCATTTGAATTTTCTTCAGAGTCTAGTGTCTTCCTTCAATACCTTTTGCCAGAGGGGCATAGACGTTTTTCTGTGTAATAAATAATATCTCAGCACACCTTAGTTCTAACACATATATCTTTATTTACTTGTTATTATTCACATCAGTACAATATAATGTAAAGGACTTTTCTGTGGAGGCTTTTATTTTGAAGGTCTT
>SSNR01000238.1:761105-835458 GCA_006937965.1 Callopanchax toddi
AATCAGCTAGCAAAGAGTGCGGCTGTAACTTGTACTTACTTCAGAGAGGAGACCACCGCGATTCCCAGCCATCGTTGTGTTCCTGCCTCTGGCTGCCTTCAGGGCTGAGGCTGCCTGTGTTCATCAGCCAACAGACCTTTACACCACCTAGTGGTCGTTTTATTTAACTGTTTAAATACATTTATACGGCTTATACATGCATATATATGCCTATATAAACATTTATAGAATAATAAGTAAATAAAGATATATGTGTTAGAACTAAGGTGTGCTGAGATATTATTTATTACACAGAAAAACGTCTATGCCCCTCTGGCAAAAGGTATTGAAGGAAGACACTAGACTCTGAAGAAAATTCAAATGACCCAGCTTTCCACCAGCATTTAAACGCACCACTTACGCACGAATCTGTGGAGCTCCCGGAAGCGTGAAAGGAGTCTCAAAACCCTTTGTGCACTTGTAAACTGATTTGTGTGTAAATGTAGTTTTGTCTGTGTGTAACAGGTGATTTGTACACACGTATTTAACTATTTGTAGGTGTAATTATTAGATTTGTGAGGTTGAAGGTAAAAAATCTGTGTGGAATTTAAATGTTTGTGTAATTTTTATTTGTGTGTATTTAAATATTTTTTGTAATTATGATTTGTTGATATTTGTGTGTGCATTTAAAGACACATTTACAAGTACACAAAGTTACACACAAAATGTAATTTACGGGTTACAAATCATGTTGTACAGCTACAACTACCCAAAGTTACACACAAACAGGTTAACACAAGTTACAAATCAAATAGTACACACGCACAGATACAGTATATTGAGACTGTTTTCTCTCCATAAAACTGTTCCCATAATAACAAGGCCTATTTGTTACCATGGCTACAGGTTAGCTGGAACATCTTTGATAGCATTATTGTCATCCTGAGCCTGCTCGAGCTGGGCCTGGCTGATGTTGAAGGTCTGTCTGTTCTTCGTGCATTTCGACTGGTCAGTACAACAATTAGCTCACAGCGATCATGTGACAAAACTGTGACATCATAGTTGCACACCTGTATCCTCATCTATCTCTTCTGTCTCACCATCTTATGTCCAGCTGCGAATGTTTCGACTATCCAAATCATGGCCGACCTTCAGCATGTTCATGAAGATCATCAGGAACTCTATGGGGGCTCTAAGAAACCTGACGCTGATTCTTGCCATCACTGTTTTCATCTTCTCTGTTGTTGGCATGCAGCTTTTTGGCAAAAGCTACAAAGAACACGTCTGTTTAATTTCAACGGACTGCTTGCTTCCTCGCTGGCACATGAACGACTTCCTTCACTCCTTCCTCGTCGTCTTCAGGATCCTGTGTGGCGAGTGGATTGAGACGATGTGGGACTGCATGGAAGTTGCGGGTCAGACAATGTGTCTGATTTTCTACATGATGGTTCTGGTTATTGGAAACTTAGTGGTGAGTTTTTCCAGTTAGTCTGTAGGCCATGTCTGGTTTAATATATCAGGGTCTGAATTAAATTCTGGGGTCAAAGGTTCAGTGGAGGCACTGTCTGTGGAGAAGCAGCCCAGGGTGGTGGTCTCTATTTTTAGGAAGGGGGACTAGAGAATGTGTTCATCTATGTGGAATCAGGGTATTGGAGTGGCTGCGTGGTAGTGTGGTTGGTAGCACTGTTGCCTTGCAGCAAGAAGGTCACAGGTTCAAATCTCAAGTGTGGCCTTTCTGCGTGGATTTGCATGTTTTCCTTATTCATGTGTGGGTTTCTTCCAGGTACTCCAGTTTTCTTCCGAAGATCACTACATTCCTGATAGTTGTATGTAGAAGTGTCAGCTAAATGAATAAACATACTGGAGAGGAGGGTCTGATTGATGGTTGAATGTCAGATAGAGGAGGATCAACGTGATTTTCGTCCTGGCGTTGGAACAGTGCACCAGCTCTTTACCCTTGCTAAGGTGATGGAGGGGTCATGGGAGTTGCCCAACCAGTCCACGTGTGTTTAGTGGATCTGGAAATGGCTTATAACCATTTCCCCAGGGGCACCCTGTGTTGGTGCTCATGGAGTATGGGGTGGATAGCCTTTTGTCCCTGTACCAGAAGAGCACGAGTCTGGTCTGCAAACAGAACTTCTAGGTGCAGCCGTGGTGTGAAGGGTGTCAAGTTTGGTGGCAGAAGGATATCGTCCCTACTTTTTGCAGGTGATGTGGTCCTCCTAGCTTCATCAAGCTCTGACCTTCAGCTCTTGCTGGGGAGGTTTGCAGCCCAGTGTGAAGCAGCTGGTGAGAGAATCAGCAATTCCATATCTGAGGCCATTATTCTTGACTGGGAAAGGGTGGAATGCCAACTGTGAGTCAGGGGAGAGGCCTACTTCAGGGGGAGGAGTGTTTGTTCACTAATTTGTGAAGGAGGGAGATCAACAGGCAGATCAGGGAAGCATCTGCAGTGATGCGGACGCTGAACCAGTCTCTTGCAGTGAAGAGTGAGCTAAGCCATAAAGTGAGGCTCTTGATTTACTGGTTTAAATATGTTTCAGACTTTATGTATGGTCATGAGCTTTGGGTAATGACCAAAAGAACTAGATTGTGAATACAAGTGAATCCTCTGCTGGGTTCAGGGCTCAGCCTTAGATAAAGGGTGAAGAGCTCAGAGTAAAACCACTGCTCCTTCATCTCAGGATAAGCCAAGGTGGTTCAGGAATCTGGTCAGGATGCGTCCTGCAGTTCCCTGGGGAAGTGTTTCAGGGATGTCCTGCTGGTGGTAGGCCCTTGGTGGTAGTATGCCCTTGGTGGTAGTAGGCCCTTGGGTAGACGCAGGACACCCTAGAGGGATTATATCTCTAGGCTTGCATTAGCTGGTGGAGGTGCCTGGGGAGATGGCAGTCTGGGCTTCCCTACTGGGGATGCTGCCATTGTAACCTGGACCTAGGTAAGTGGAAGACAGTTCAGCAATGAGAGGTCATGGGTTCAGAGTCTGGTTAAAATGCTGTCCTATTCAAGGCCCATTTTGTCCTGATTGTGATTCAGGTCTTTGGGTCTTGAATCTGTTTCTGTCCTCATTTCAGATTCTGACTCTGTTTCTGGCCTTGCTGTTGAGCTCATTCAGCGGTGACATTCTTGCAGCTCCAGAAGATAAAAAAGAAAACAATCTGCAACTTGCCATCAACCGGATCAGCAGGGCTGTGGCCTGGACCAAGGCCCGGTGTCTGAGAGAGCAGAAGAGAAAGAATCCCATCGGCACAGGTGAGAACAGATATTACGTCAATTTGACCTGTGACGAGACGTGGTCTGAGTACCACTGAACAGTGTTGCCACGGTTACTTTGAAAAAGTAATCCAATTACTGATTACTGAGTTCTCCTTTAAAAAGTAACTTAGTTACTTTACTGATTACTTGATTTTAAAACTAAGTTAGATTACTAGTTATTTTTTTAGTTACTTTATTAGTGACATTCAGCTGCCGAGGACTCCTCCCCCACCTCAACATTAAAATGACCTCCAGTTTTACTAAAACTCACTTTATTAGAAGTGAATTTTAACAGCAAGTCAACAAAATGGATCTCCTGACATTAAAGTTAAACTAAAAACTAGTTCCTGAAAAAATACTTGTTTTTTATGAAATATAAATTAAAGACAGTCTTTCTTGACCTGAAAATTAACATTTTTATGGCAAAACTACCTTTTATAAAATAAATTATTTATTACTGTAACTATTACATTCATTTTAACATGTTTATGAACATTAGAACATTTTAATGAACATTAGAACATTTTAATGAACATCAGAACATTTTAATGAACTTCAGAACATTTTAATGAACATTAGAACATTTTAATGAACATTAGAACATTTTAATGAACATTAGAACATTTTAATGAACATTAGAACATTTTAATGAACATTAGAACAATAAAAACTAACTTTGGTATTCAGTCTGCTTTTGGGAACTGAGAGCAGACCTTGGTCAGAGGACCTGAGGGACCTGGAGGGAGTGTAAGGTTTTATAAATGCACTAACGTCTGTCTCCAAGTCAGAACAAGGATCTTGTAGTGAATTCTAGACTCAACCGGAAGCCAATGCAGCTGCATCAACAGAGGAGAGACATGAGAGAATCTGGATGATTTAGTCAGAAGCCTGGCAGCAGCATTCTGCACGGTCTGTAGCCGTCCCAGATCTTCTGAGTTTTGGCAGTAAACAGTGTGTCACTAGCCTTGGGGTCAAACTGGACGCAGGATTTACAATGGTCCCTCAGATAAATGTGATTGTGAAATCATGCTTTTTTCAACTGCGTTAGTCCGTTTAAAACCGGTTCTTAAGCGGGCGCATCTGGAATCTGAATCACGCCTTTATCACATCCCGCCTGGATTACGCTAATTCGCTCCTTATTGGTGTTTCAGCATTAAAACGGCTACAGATGGTGCAAAACGCTGCTGCAAGGTTTCTAACAAACACAAACAGACGTACCCGTATCACCCCCGTGCTGGCCCGGCTCCACTGGTTACCGGTGCTTTTTAGGGTGCGTTTTAAGATCCTTCTTTTTGTTTTTAAGCCCTGAATGGCTTTGCACCATCCTACCTGTCTGACTGCTGCCCCCTATGTGCCAGTGCGCTCTCTCAAGTCTGCTGACCACTTGCTACTTTGCACATGTTCTATGAACTACAAAGCAAGAGGGAAGAGGGCTTTTGTACACGTGGCCCCCGTCCTCTGGAATGCACTGCCCATTACTATTCGCCAGTCATCGTCCATCGCAGCCTTCAAATCACGTTTAAAGACCCATTATTACGAGCTGGCTTTTAGATAAAAACTTTTTTTTTAGTTGGCTCTTACCTTAAAAGGGTGGTTTTCTGGGTTATTTTATAGTTTTGCATTGTTCTCTAGTGTAAATCAATGCTATCTGTGTAATTTTTATAAAGAAAGAAGCTTTGATGCTTATAATCTAAGCTTTAGAAGTTTCCCATCTGACGCCTGAATTTGAAACAGCAGGATTCTCATTAGTATTCATGATATGCACAGCACTCGCTTCTGATTGGATGACCGAAACGTCAATACTCCGCCCCCCGAAATGTCCCGAGATACTTTGGAAAGTGAGTGAAAAAGTTAAAACCCAGGTAACAAAGAGTAGCTTCTAGTCTTTACTAAAGATTAGCTTTGAGGGAGCTGCTTCCTGCTAAAACTCATTTCCTCAGCGTTCCTCCTCTTTTTCTCCTCCTGCTGTCTGTCAGCCGTGCTCCCCTCCGACAAGGGGGGGGGGAGTCGCGCTCTGCTGACCGACCGCATGGCTTAAACACACACACACACGCACGCACACACACACACACACAGAGAGAGGGAGGGAAAAAAATACAGGGAGAGAGGGACCTGCGCCAGCCAGGTATATCCCCGAGTTGGGAACACTGTCTGCGTGCGTTCCACCATGTTGAATTTTCAACAAAAACAAAAGCTAGCAGCTGGGCGGACCGAAAGGCGTTACCATCTCAGCAAATACACGTTGTGACGTCAAACCGTGCACAAATGCACATACGCATTTTTAAGTTTCATTTCTTACAAATTCAGTTTTTTCTTAATAACCAGGGAACAGAGAGTTTTCATGTTTGGCCTACATGACAGGCTCAGGGGGACCTATTAGAAACTATGAAGACCTGAAAAAAATGGATTCAGAATAAACCACCCCTTTAATGTTTTTAAGGGTTTCTAAATTGTATTTATTGTTTTATTGTTTTTTTATTGCTTTTATTGGTTGTTTTATTGTGCTTTATAAGATCTATTGGGGTTTTTTAATTCGTGCTGTGCAGCGCTTTGGTCAGCTGACACGCTGTGTTTAAATGCGCTTTTATAAATAAAGTTGGTATGGTATGGTTTATGGAGGTTTTATCCAAGTGTGACGTGACAAAAGCATGGACCAAGACCTCCATTTCAGGACTAAGACCTCCATTTCAGGACTAAGACCTCCATTTCAGGACCAAGACCTCCATTTCAGGACCAAAACCTCCATTTCAGGACTAAGACCTCCATTTCAGGACTAAGATCTACATTTCAGGACCAAGACCTCCATTTCAGGACCAAGACCTCCATTTCAGGACTAAGATCTCCATTTCAGGACCAAGACCTCCATTTCAGGACCAAGACCTCCATTTCAGGACCAAGACCTCCATTTCAGGACTAAGACCTCCATTTCAGGACTAAGATCTCCATTTCAGGACCAAGACCTCCATTTCAGGACCAAGACCTCCATTTCAGGACTAAGACCTCCATTTCAGGACCAAGACCTCCATTTCAGGACTAAGATCTCCATTTCAGGACGGGAGACAATGGAACCAAGTTTAACAACGTTTCTGAGGTGATAGAAGCAGGATTTAACCAGAGACCTGATGTGATTATCCAGAGTGAAACCTGAGTCAATGGTTACTCCAAGGTTTCTGATGGTAGATTTAACTAATGGACTGAGAGGTCCAAGGATCTCCTTCACCTTTACAGTAAACCTCACGGCTGCCCCTAACTCTGACCTTGACCTTGGTTAGTTTTTGTTTTGCTTATTGTTGCAGTGATTTTACAATTTCTTTAATAAATATTTCCAGCTGTAAACTCTGAAGAAGACAACATGATGAAGGCCTTACCTCTGACCATTGTGACCTCAGAGCAACCTGCAGCTCGAGGTAGTCATGACAACCCAACCAGCTACTACCAAAACACCATGTTTCTGAAGGTCCACTTGGCCCAGTCACCTGGAAAGTGCTGCACAGACAGTAAGCAACACACACACACACACACACACACACACACACACACACACACACACACACACACACACACACACACACACACACACACACACACACACACACACACACACACACACACACACACACACACACACACACACACACACACACACACACACACACACACACACACACACACACACAGTATTTCATAACACTTTCTAACAACCTGGGTACTTATTTATACAACTTTGCATAGAGTCCTTACTAAAAATGCTCTTAAGCTCAACAAAAATGTTCAGATCCACACATTTCTGCTTTATAAATCGCTTTCATCCAGAGAACTGTGCTCAGCTGTTTTTGGGTCAGAACCCTCCTCCTACACACCCACATTCTGCCATATATGGTCAATGCAATCATGAATAATTGCATAAGCCAGTGGATTTTTGGCTTTTAACAGTAAATCGTGACAACAGAGAGGTTTAGAAAACGTGATTTTACAGAGGCTGAAATGTTGTGGTTGTAGGGGCGGGAATCTTCAGGGTCTTCACGATTCGATTTGATTACGATTCAGAGAGCTGCGATGCGATTATAAAACGATTATTGATGAAAGATGTATTGTTCTTCCCCCTCACCTTCCTGCCATGTGACTATTTTATTTATTTTTATTTATTTATTCATTTATTTCAAGCAACATTATGCATCCATCACATTATCATCATATCTGGTCATCATCATCAACATCCTTCATAAACAATATCATCTATTAATAACTAAAAAAAAAATTAATGAGCAATGATCAATAGTCGTTGCTTGAAAGGGAGTGGGAAGAAGAAAACTTATTTAATCCCACCCCCATTTACCCCTAACATTTCCTTCTAGCTTCACTGCTATTCTTTACAATGAGTGACAACAATAATAAATCACCTATTGTGACTCAATGTGAATGAGTGATTGACATTAGATCAATCACAGTAACAATATGGAATACCAACAATGGTAACGATCAACAATACCAACAGTGATAATAAATAACAATTTGTCAACAATGAAGAATAACCACAATGAACAAAAGTGCAGATTCCCTGAGTACAATTACAAGCCATTATCTATGTATTGATTATAGACCTTGTGTTTATATAACTGTTTAAACTGGTGTATATTTAGGCATTTCTTGTGGTGAGTATCCAGACTGTTCCACAGTTTCACCCCACATACAGACACACAAAAACTTTTACGAGTCGTTCTGACTTTAGGAATTACAAAATGTCCATATCTTCTGGAGTTCTGGGCTCTGTCATTGGTTGTAAAAATTTGTTGTATGTTTACTGGTAGTAATTTATTAAATGCTTTATATAGGATTATAGATGTATTATATTCTACAAGATCATGAAATTTTAGCAATTTGGACTGAATGAACAAGTGATGGGTATGATCTAAAAAACCAGCTTTGTGAATGATCCGGAGTGCTCGTTTCTGTAGTAGTACTAATGGGTTAGTGACGGTCTGGTAAGTATTCCCCCATACTTCCACACAATATGTAAAGTACGGGAGCACCAGGGTGCAGTATAATGATCGCAGTTCATTCCCTTCTATGAATGGTTTGGCTTTGTTTAAAATTGAGAGGCCTTTTGAAATTTTTGTTTTTATGTGCCTGATGTGGGGTTTCCATGACAGTCTATTATCTATTATAATTCCCAGGAATTTAATTTCATTTACATTTTCAATTGGAATAGCCTCAATTTTTATATTTAAATCTAGGTTCAGTTTCATATTACCAAACAACATTAATTTGGTTTTATCTATATTTAACGACAGTTTGTTTGCATCCAGCCACTGTTTGACCACATTTAATTCATTGTTTACACTATGAGGTACTATTAAAGCATTTGTAATAACCCGACATGATTTTACTTCCATTATCTTTAATTATTTAATAATAATTTAATTATTAAAACATAGCAGTGTTTAAATGTGTAAATATAAGTTTAAATACAGTCCCTCCAGGAAGGTGTGTGGTTTTTGTGATGGTTTCATCCTAAAATGATTGATTTGTGAAACATTTTTCAAAAGTTGTGGTCAAAGTTGCAGTTTTTTCAAGCATTTTTTGTTTAAGGTTTTATTTTGTTTATATGCACACACTGTATGCGCCGTTTCATCATAATACAAAGACTACAAGATGCTGTGATCACTATGATGACAGAGCTGACTGTCTCAGCATCACTCAGGTGTTACAGCGTGAGCGACTCGTTTTACTTTCACTTTTAGACGTTCACCTCAAAGGTTCACTGGTTCAGCAGGAAGAGGTTCCTTGTGATCACTCACTGGATACACACATCACGTGGTTGTTCGCATGTTTAAAAAAACGACGTTCAAAGGATTTCACGTTAGTTCACGCTGACGCCCCGGTCCTATTTTCTCATGTAATAGCAAAACCGCCGACTCAGCACAGTTTAGGACACAGATCAGTTCTTTTTAAACATAGTTTCTCACATTGACCGAACACGGACTTTAAACAGAGCTCACCTCGTCTCTTTCAGCACTCGTATCAGACCCCCCAGCCGCGGACCCTCTGCTCCTCTCTGTTCAGCCAAGCGAATATTTCCGTGTATAATCCATCACATGATGTTTGGTTCAGAACAGCTTCTACCACTCTTGTGTAATCGCTACTTTGGGAAATTGACTCACTCGTATTTTAGCCGTAATATATTACAGAATCTGGCCGGTGCGTTTAGCGGCTCGACTCAAAAGCAGGAAGTAAACACAGCTCGAGGCAACGGGGATTGGTCAAAACTTTTTCAAATGGCGGTGATTGGTCAAAAAAGAAGGTGACGCATGACAAACGCCAAGATGATTGGTCAGATTTGGGAGAAAGTTGCGGTGATTGGTGAAATTCCATGGCCGCAAACATTAATAATAGAATCGAATTTTTATATTTTTCAATCGATTGATAATCGTTCCTGTCTGCATCTTGATGCATCGGAAAAACGAGTTTATCTCCCACCCCTATGTGGTTGTGGTGGAGGGATGGGAAAATGTTTTATTAGGTGATCACATGTTGATGCATCATCGTCTCGTCTCGTCTTCTTCCGCTTATCCGGGTCGCGGGAGCAGCATCCCAATTAGGGAGTTCCAGACGGTCCTCTCCCCAGCCACTTCTACCAGCTCCTCCGGCAGGATCCCAAGGCGCTCCAGGGCCAAACCAGAGATACAGTATATTTTCTCCAGCTTGTCCTGAGGCGTCCAGGGGGCCTCCTAACAAGATGCCCAAACCACCTCAACTGGCTCCTTTCGACATGGAGGAGCAGCGGTTCTACTCCGAGTCTCTCCCGAATGTCCGAGCTCCTCACCCTATCCCTAAGGCTGAGCCCGGCCACCCTGCGGAGAAAACTCATTTCGGCCGCTTGATCTCGTTCTTTCGGTCATTACCCAAAGCTCATGACCATAGGTGAGGATTGGGAGGTAGATCGACTGGTAAATCGAGAGCCTTGCTTTCCAGCTCAGCTCCTTCTTCACCACAACAGACCGGTTCAGCGTCCGCATCACTGCAGACGCTGCCCCAATCCGCCTGTCGATCTCCCGCTCCCTCCTTCCCTCACTCGTGAACAAGACCCCGAGATACTTGAACTCCTCCACTTGAGGAAGGATCTCTATCCCGACCTGGAGTTGGCAAGCCACCCTTTTCCGACTGAGAACCATGGCCTCAGACTTGGAGATGCTGAGACCCGCTGCAGGTGGACACTGTCAGTCTGACAGAGAGATCTACAGGATCTAAGAAAAACATTTAATGAAAACATTTAATTTAACCAAAGGGGAAGAAACATAATGTTTTTCATCCTATCAAACAAATAGTCAACTTGTTGGATAATTCACTGGTTGGACTCAAAAGTATTACTAACTCGGCATACAGAAGTCCTACTGCATCTGTTTCTTCATTTACACCCCTCACTGAGAACAGTGTGTCCAAAGTTCTGACATATAGCCGTCCTACTACATGCCTGCTGGACCCCATTCCGACTAAGCTACTCCAATCCATCGCTCCTACAGTAGCTGCAGCAGTCACACATGTGATGAATGCTTCACTAACATCTGGTACATTTCCCACCTCACTTCAGCATGCTCAGGTTACACCACTGCCTGTGGAGAACTACCAACCTGTCTCTCTCTTCCCTTTTCTGTCTAAAATCATTGAAAGGGTGGCCTTCAAGCAGGTCACAGAATACCTCTCACTAAACAACCTCCTTGACCCAGACCAGTCTGGGTTCAAAAATGGCCACTCTACTGAAACAGCTCTGTTAGCAGTGACAGAAGCCTTAAAAGAAGCCAGAGCGACTGTCAAGTCCTCAGTACTTATCCTGCTCGACTTATCGGCTGCATTTGACCGTCAACCATGGCATCCTTTAGTCCATGCTATCTAGCCTAGGCATCATAGGGAGAGCACACTCCTGGTTTGAGTCCTACAGTCAGTCGTTCAGTGTATCCTGGCGCGGTCACTCCTCTGCCGCCTCTGCCTCTGCCACCCCTCTGGCACCACCTTGCCACAGGGGTTCCCCAAGGCTCCGTACTGGAACCTCTTCTCTTTGCGATTTACACCACCTCACTGGGTCAGATCATCCCATCACATGGCTTCTCCTACCACTGCTATGCTGACGACACCCAGCTCTACCTGTCATTCCTACCTGATGACCTCACATTCTCAGTGCTAATCTCGGACTGTGTCTCTGATATATGGAGATGGATGAAAGCCCATCATCTTCAACTCAACCTCTAAAACTGAACTGCTTGTCATCCCAGCCAAACCAACAATACAACACAATATCTCAATCCAGACTGACTCCCTGTCTCTGGCTCCATCAGAGACAGCTGAAATCTGGGTGTTGTGATTTACGACCAGCTGACCTTTAAAGATCATGTTGCTTCTGTCGCTCATTCGTGCCGCTTCGCTTTGTTCAACATACAAAAGATCAGACTATACCTGACCCCATCCACCACCCAGCTCCTAGTTCAGTTCAGTCTATGGTCATCTCCCGCCTTGACCACTGTAATGTCCTTCTAACTGGTCTCCAGCCTGGACTGTGAAACCTTTACAAATAGTTCAGAACGCAGCAGCACGTTTGGTCTTCAGTCAGCCTAAAAGAGCACATGTCACCCCTCTGTTCATGGAGCTCCACTGGCTACCTTTAGCTGCTGCATCAAATTCAGGTCTCTAACACTAGCATACAGGGTCCTGAAAGGAACGGTTCATCTACTTGAATCCTCTTGCTAAGGCTTACGTCACGGCTCGGTCACTCCGGTCATCAACGGATCATCAGCTAGCAGAGCTACACCACGCTGGGACAGTCCAGACTCTTCTCATGTGTCGTTCCACGATGGTGGAATGACCTACCAAGATACCAGAACAGCCTGTCCATCTTCAAGAACCTCCTGAAGACCCAGCTCTTCAGAGAACATCTTCTAGACTAGTTCCTACCTTCCCTACTCCTCTGGACTCTCTTCATGCACTTCACTCTATGCTGGTGTTCTTTTTTCCCTCACGGTCACCTTAGAGACTAGTGTTAGACCATCTAAGTAGCTTGTTTAGGGTTAATGTCAGGGTTAGTTGTTTGTTAGCCTCAAAGTCTATTGGTTACAATATCATTTGTAAGTCGCTTTGGATAAAATCATCTGCTAAATACATAAACATAAACATGAAAGGAACCCGAGAACGGTCAGAAGCTGCAGCGGTGCCAGTGACCCCGGGTTTTACTGGTTCCGATGGTTCTGTTGATCTGAACTGGGTCCAGTTCAGCACATAGACCTATAGGATGCTCTAGAGCAGCGGTTCCCCAAACTTTTTTTGCCGCGCACCCCCTTCTATGTCCCAGCCATGTTCACGGAACCCCAATCCTCCTTGGGATGGGTACATTTGAAAACGGATCAGTTTTCCCATTTGGCTGTATTTCCAATTTTATGTTGTCATGGCAAAAACTAAATAACGGCAACTTCCAGTTTTTTTGTTTCCATTTCAGAAATGAAAAAAATGAAAGAATGAAGAGTACACAGATTTTTTTCACAGTTTACCTGATAACACTCAGATTTAATTCCAAATAAATGGGACGATTCTCCTACCATCACATGCCTGCTGAACGGCTTAGCGTCCTCAGTTTAAAAGTGGACAAGACTGAGGTCACTTTGTTTGGTTCCAGTGGTTTCTGCAGTGGTTCTTAATTAAATCTTGGTGTTTTAGAACCTTTTAAGTCTCTGGTGAAAAACTCAGGGTTTCACATTCTCATTTCAATTCTGTAGTTAAAAACAGTTTGTTCAAACAGGCTTGTCTATAAAGTGAAGTCGTTTTTATCTCTTAGGGATTTTCTTTCTTTCTTGCTCACCTCTAGAACCATGAAAAATAAATAACTGACATTCAAAATCTGTTTTACGAGGGCGACCTGGGCTAAACGGGTAACTTTAGTTTGTTAAGCATCACTACAGTTTCTGAGGTTGGCTCTCCCACATTCCAGTTAGGACTGACAAAGGGAAACGCCTTCAGGAACCAAAGAAGTCCAGTGATCTTCATTGAACCCATTAGAGTCACCGTCTGGTGGTTGAGAGGTCAAGACTAGTGCTCAAAGGGAATGGTTCCTCGGGAACTCCACGTCAGACAGGCTCCCTCTGCGGCTGATTTAAGTTCTCACTTTGACTCCAGTTTGAGGGTCTCACCATCTTTACCTTGTCGCTTTCTTCTACTTGTTTTTTTGTCTTGTTTTTTTTTATTGCTGTTTCTGTGTACTGCTTTGTTAGTCAGAAGTTGTCTTGATAAATGGACTCTGTGTGTCTTTTTTTCAGAGTGTTACAGTTGCTGTCCTTGCTTGGACATAGACTTGTCCCAGCCCAGAGGAAAGATCTGGTATAACTTCAGGAAAACCTGCTTCTCCATCGTGGAGCACGTCTACTTTCAGACCTTCATCATCTTCATGATTCTGCTGAGCAGCGGAGCTCTGGTAAACATCTGAATGTGTTTCCATGTGTTCAGGTTGACATTAGGATACCAGTCAGCTTCATTTCTACCTTCAATCAAACTGCTGCCAGCTG
Organism: Callopanchax toddi; assembly: GCA_006937965.1. Classification (NCBI taxonomy): domain Eukaryota; kingdom Metazoa; phylum Chordata; class Actinopteri; order Cyprinodontiformes; family Nothobranchiidae; genus Callopanchax; species Callopanchax toddi. The sequence continues at coordinate 774,878 of SSNR01000238.1, forward strand.
GTTGGTTACATCTGATCATGTGACAGGAAACAAAGTACTAATGTGTTGGTTGGCTAACAATGGACAAAAAAAACATGGCTGATATTGTGACAAATGACATTGCTGCTAAACACACACAGGTGTGTCTCTTGGGTTTTATTTGGTCAAAAAAGGTTTAATAATAATCCTAAAAATTCCACTTTATTTATTTTTAGTTTTTTTATTTCAGGTCTCTCTCTCTTTCTCTCTCTGTCTCTCTCTGTCTCTCTGTCTCTCTCTCTCACACACACACAAACACAAACACAAACACACACACACACACACACACACACACACACACACACACACACACACAGAGTCTTTTTTATGTTCTCACCTAAAAACAACCTTTGGTTGAAGCTTGTTGATCATTTGATGGTTGGTGCTGACCATGAAAACCTGTCCAGCTGATGTCTTTGATCCACATGTTTACAGGCATTTGAGGACATCTACCTGGAGCAGCGTCCAACCATCAAGCTCATTCTGGAGTACGCAGATCAGGTGTTCACTTTCCTGTTTGTTTTGGAGATGGTTCTAAAGTGGGCTGCCTACGGATTCAAGACCTACTTCACCAACGCCTGGTGCTGGCTGGACTTCCTCGTTGTTGATGTAAGAACTTGATCAGTGATCATTCAGCTGTCTGCTTTAGGACCCTACATGTAAACAAAGCAACAAGGTCTCACTAAATAATCAATCTCAAACATGTCACAATGTTCTCCGGTTCATTCCCTGGTTTGGTCTATACTTCATTCTCTGGTATGTTGTCGGGTTTGTTCTCTGGTTAGTTGTCTGGTCGATTCTTTGGTTTGTTCTCTGGTTTGTTCTCTGGTTTGTTCTCTGGTCCACTCACTGTCTCTTACATTTCTCTCATTCTGCTCTATGCTTCTGTTTTTGCCCCTCAAAGAAGTTATCTGAATCTGAAACAGTCCTGAGGTGGAGACATGTGAGAAGATACCAGTTTTTGGCTGATGATGGACAGATGTGCAAGAAACTGTGGGGATCTTTGAGTGTGAATTAACTGAATACTGTAAATAGTTTCTGTCAGGCTAAACTGTCCAGTTTTATTTACTCTGTTGTTTTTACCTAAATCAGTTGTATTGGTCATTGTTCATATGTCAGTTCATGGACAACTTTTCAAATAAAAGTCTAAAAGATCTTTTGATGTCTAACCACCAGGGTTTGTTGTTTGTAAAAGAAACTTTCTATTTTTGGAGATCCAATGTATGACAGCAAATCTAGTCCGTTAATAGGACCAGGTCACATGTTTGTTTCTAAGCTGCTGTTTGACCCGTGTTCAGCTGCAGTCGATGCCTACGGGGTGACGCTCACCTGTTGATGTTTTTTTAAGGTGTACCTGGTGTCGCTGACAGCAAAAGCCCTGGGTTACTCTGAGCTGAGAGCCATCAGGTCTCTGAGGACTTTGAGGACACTGAGGGTTGTGCCTTGCTTTCACGGCATGAAGGTGAGACAGCTGCAGAATAATCAACAGAAACTATAAAGTGACATTTAATAAAATAATGTTTCAAGATGATGAGAGATAATAGCTTCTGTCTCACCAAAGGTCTGGAGTAAAAAAGTTAATGTCTTGTATTTATAGATGTCTTTCTAGGACTCCCAAAGCGCTGTACAACACATCAGTCATTCACCCATTCACTCACACATTCACACACTGGTGGTGATCAGCTACATTGTAGCCACATGCCATGCACTGATACCACCAGGTCCCTCTGACCACCACCAGATCCCCCAGACCACCACCATGTCCCTCTGACCACCACCAGGTCCCTCTGACCACCACCAGGCCCCTCTGACCACCACCAGGTCCCTCTGACCACCACCAGATCCCTCTGACCACCACCAGGTCCCTCTGACCACCACCAGATCCCACAGACCACCACCAGGTCCCTCTGACCACCACCAGGTCCCTCTGACCACCACCAGTAGTCAAGGTGGGTGAAATGTCTCCAAGGACACAACGACTATGACAGACTGAGCAGGGAGCAAACCTGCAACCCTCTGGTAACTAGGGTGACCGAATGTCCTGTTTTGTGCGAGATTGTCCCGCATTTTCATCACTTTTTCACACATCCTGCAAATTGAGACAATGTACCACATTGACCCTTTAACACCAAGTGCATCCTTGTCGACGCATTTCTGCACTCCGCAGTGGTTTGTGCCATAACAAAGTTCAAATGGGTTTTGAAAGAAGAAGTTTCTCTTTCAGCTCAGCAAAGTGTTATTATGGTTATTTACGTTCTGCGGTTACATTAGACCCACAAACCGGCCTCCCTCGCACACACGAACATAGCAGGTAGGTGAAGAAATGAGTGACGGAGAGCTAAAGCAGACCAAAAGTGAGTAATGACCCGCAGCCAAATGGTAGAGCACCTGCCCTTTAATGCTGGAGACCTGGGAGCTAATCCCGGTCAGAACATGTCACAAAAACAGATTTTATTTTTCCTTAAGAAAATAAATAATGAATAAATTATTTATATTATTACATTGAATTTGCGTATTTTAAACTACAATGTTTAAATTTTTTAAATCCTATAGTATTTAACATATCTCACATTGTCCCCCACCAACATGCTCCTCGTCCCACATTATGTTGGTTTGGATCTGGTCACCCTACTGGTAACGGGGTGGGCACTTAACTCCTCTGTCACCATCGCCCCATAGAGGTCATATGAGGAGCAGGCAAAGGACACGGTCAGGAGGCAAAACAAGGTTAGGCACAAAAACCAAGAGTCAGACTATGAGTCTGTAACTCTAATAAGGAGGCTGAACACATTATATACCACTAAAAACATTTGGAGGTTTGGTTCCAGCTCTGGCTGGGTCCCTTTGGACATTACCTGCTGGAGGTGGTCAGAGGGTCTAGTGTCTGGTTGCTTTGCTTCTATGGCTACAATTAGGCATGTCCCGATCCGATCCAATCCCGATTTTAGACTCGATTGGAATCGGACTTTACCTCCCGATCCTGACTCGTTACTATATTACAGTTTCCGCCACATGTGCTGGCAAAATACACACCACCACACCCGGGACTCGCCCTCCCCCTGAATGGACCACAGCATGTCCTTCTGAACTCGGTCCTTGGGGAGGTGGAGAGGCTCGCTGCCGAGCGGGTCGCACCCGCAGCAAGTCCTTAGCTTGTCACCTCTACGCCGCGCCCCCCCTCCAGCTCAGCTCCAGCTGCATGCAGGCACGACACAACCTCTGTCCCCATCGGAAAATAAAATTCGGAGCGGTGCTAAGATAATAAAAGTGCGTTCTGACTCTGAGGAGGAGTTTCATGATTAAGTGTCGCTCCAAAGCGCAATTGTCTCATTAAGAAGTTGGACAGAGCTGCTGCAGTGAGCCAGAGGATAAAGCCGTGCGTAGGGCAGCAGGTGGAGTGAAGGAGAGGAGGTATGGAAAGCCGTTTTAGTCCAATTTAAATAAATAAATACTGGTATTAGGAAATAATTCATAAATACTCCATGAAATAAATACATATCCCCTTAAATAAATGTTAAAAATGCTGTTACTGAGAAATAAATAGTAAATACTCCATTAAATAAATAAAATAAAATAAAAATCCTAGAGCAAACCCTGTATATGTATATATATTCTCATTATTTTTAACACATCTATAGTTATGTGGTGGCACAGAGTTAGACCTCTTGACTTCACACAGAAACAGCAACGTGTGCAGCATGACATCACTGATGGAGAGACGCTATTGGAGATACACCAGCAAAGTAGATCACAGAAGCAGCTTGAAGTGAAGCGTGAGTACGTCTGTGGTCTGGAGGTTTTATAAAGTTGATCACAATAGTGTAAAAGTATCGGATCGGGACTCAAAATCAAATGATCAATCAAACCCTGATCGGGATATCCCTAGCTACAATGTAGCTCACTGTCATCAGCGTGTGAATGACTGATTGTATTGTAAAGCTCTTTCGAATCCATGACTACGAAAAACACTACACTATACAAACATGGGCCGCGTACCATTTAGGCTACTCCTCATATTTTCTGTGGTTGAACTTTTAGTTCCCTGGAGGCTCTGATTGGAACGACTGAAAACCTGGTGTTTATTCCTTAAACACATTTTACTTTAAAAGACCATTTTCAATATTCTCTTGGCCTTTTGTGAGACACAATCTAATAACAAGCCTCAAGAAACTTTATAAGGTCACATTTTAAAAACCCTATTTAGTTAGGCTGGTTTGAACCTTGGGGCAAATTCCACACCATTAGAACAAACATAGAAACTTGATGTACCTGTAACCAACATGCTCATGTGATTCTCTGTGGTTGGTCAACTGATTCTCTGCTGCTTTCTCATTGGTCTGTAGGTTGTGGTTAATGCGTTGGTTGTAGCCATTCCCTCCATCTTCAGCGTTATGCTGGTGGTTCTGTTCTTCTGGCTTGTCTTCAGCATCATGGGGGTGAACCTTTTTGCAGGGAAGTTTTCTTACTGTTTCAACGAGACATCAGACGAGATATTCATGGCTGATCACATCGACAACAGGACAGATTGCTTCGCTTTGATTGAGCAAAACTTCACGGAGGTCAGCTGGAAAATGTCCAAGATCAACTATGACAATGTGGGGATGGGCTACCTGTCTCTGCTGCAAGTGGTCAGTCTGAAGTCTGGGACAGGAAATAAGTCTCATTGCTTTCCATCATGTCTCACTGATGTTTACTGGGTTTTGACCAGCTGAGGAACTTTAATTATCTGTGTTCTTCAGGCTACATTTAAAGGCTGGATGAACATCATGTACTCAGCTGTGGACTCCACACAGGTTAGAACTACTCATACTGGTACCGGTGCTGGCTTTGGTTCTGGTTCGATACTCTTACTTGTATTGATAATAATACCAGTAGTGATACTTTGGACCCAGTTCTTCTCCTGGTTCTTAAATCAGAACCGATGCTGGCACTGGGACAGAACCTGATGGTGACGAAAACGATTCTGATTCCACAAAACCTGATTCTGTCTCTGGTTGTTATGGTTACCACACGTGCGTGTAGGTGGAGTCCCAGCCAAGGTATGAGGAGAACATCAACATGTACCAGTATTTTGTTTGCTTCATCATCTTTGGCTCATTCTTCACCCTCAACCTCTTCATCGGAGTCATCATCGACAACTTCAACCTGCAGAAATCAAAGATAAGTTTCTCCTCACTAGAATTAGAGCCAATTAGACTCCAATACTTTCAGTTAACGTTTATATCTCTGTTTACTTCGGAGGAAAAGGGATCCTAATGACTGAAGAGCAGAAAAGATTCTACAACGCCATGAAGAAAATGGGCTCTGAGAAGCCTCAGAAACCAGTTCCTCGACCTGAGGTCAGACCTGTTTCTATTCTAGCATCAGAAACTCTCAGATGTGAGTTAATGTAGAGCGTGACAGAGTGTGATGTAGAGTGTGAGTAGAGTTTGATGACGTAGAGCATGATGTATAACATGACATTGAGCTTGATGTATAACATGACATTGAGCTTGATGTATAACATGACGTAGAGCGTGATGTATAACATGACGTAGCGCGTGAGTAGAGTGTGATGTATAACATGACGTAGAGCGTGAGTAGAGCGTGATGTATAACATGACATTGAGCTTGATGTATAACATGACGTAGAGCGTGATGTATAACATGACGTAGCGCGTGAGTAGAGTGTGATGTATAACATGACGTAGAGCGTGAGTAGAGTGATGTATAACATGACGTAGAGCGTGAGTAGAGTGATGTATAACATGACGTAGAGCGTGATGTATAACATGATGTAGAGCGTGATGTTTAACATGATGTAGAGCGTGAGTAGAGCGTGATGTATAACATGACGTTGAGCTTGATGTATAACATGACGTAGAGCGTGAGTAGAGTGATGTATAACATGATGTAGAGCGTGAGTAGAGTGATGTATAACATGACGTAGAGCGTGAGTAGAGTGATGTATAACATGACGTAGAGCGTGATGTATAACATGACGTAGAGCGTGAGTAGAGCATGATGTATAACATGACATAGAGCGTGATGTATAACATGATGTAGAGCGTGAGTTGAGCGTGATGTATAACATGACGTAGAGCGTGAGTTGAGCGTGATGTATAACATGACGTAGAGCGTGAGTTGAGCATGATGTATAACATGACATAGAGCGTGATGTATAACATGATGTAGAGCGTGAGTTGAGCGTGATGTATAACATGACGTACAGCGTGAGTTGAGCGTGATGTATAACATGACGTAGAGCGTGATGTATAACATGATGTAGAGCGTGAGTTGAGCGTGATGTATAACATGACGTAGAGCGTGAGTTGAGCGTGATGTATAACATGACGTAAAGCGTGAGTTGAGCGTGATGTATAACATGACGTAGAGCGTGAGTTGAGCGTGATGTATAACATGACATAGAGCGTGAGTTGAGCGTGATGTATAACATGACGTAGAGCGTGAGTTGAGCGTGATGTATAACATGACGTAGAGCGTGAGTTGAGTAGAGCGTGATGTATAACATGACGTAGAGCGTGATGTATAACATGATGTAGAGCATGACGTAGAGCGTGATGTATGAGCGTGAGTAGAGCGTGATGTATAACATGACGTAGAGCATGACGTAGAGCGTGATGTATAACATGACCTAGAGCGTGAGTAGAGCGTGATGTACAACATGACGTAGAGCGTGATGTATAACATGATGTAGAGTGTGAGTAGAGTGTGATGTATAACATGACGTAGAGCGTAAGTAGAGTGTGATGTATAACATGACGTATAGCGTGAGTAGAGCGTGATGTATAACATGACATAGAGCGTGATGTATAACATGATGTAGAGTGTGAGTTGAGCGTGATGTATAACATGACGTACAGCGTGAGTTGAGCGTGATGTATAACATGAGGTAGAGCGTGAGTAGAGCTTGATGTGTAACATGATGTAGAGCGTGAGTAGAGCGTGATGTATAACATGACGTAGAGCGTAAGTAGAGTGTGATGTATAACATGACGTATAGCGTGAGTAGAGCGTGATGTATAACATGACGTACAGTGTGATGTATAACATGACGTATAGCGTGAGTAGAGTGTGATGTATAACATGACATAGAGCGTGATGTATAACATGACATAGAGCGTGATGTATAACATGACGTAGAGCGTGAGTAGAGCGTGATCTATAACATGACATAGAGTGTGATGTATAACATGACGTATAGCGTGAGTAGACCGTGATGTATAACATGACATAGAGCGTGATGTATAACATGATGTAGAGCGTGAGTAGAGCGTGATGGATAACATGACATAGAGCGTGAGTAGAGCGTGATGTATAACATGACATAGAGCGTGATGTATAACATGACGTAGAGCGTGAGTAGAGCGTGATGTATAACATGACGTAGAGCGTGAGTTGAGCGTGATGTATAACATGACGTAGAGCGTGAGTTGAGTAGAGCGTGATGTATAACATGACATAGAGCGTGATGTATAACATGATGTAGAGCGTGAGTAGAGCGTGATGTATAACATGACATAGAGCGTGATGTATAACATGACATTGAGCTTGATGTATAACATGACGTAGAGCGTGATGTATAACATGACGTAGAGCGTAAGTAGAGTGTGATGTATAACATGATGTAGAGCGTGAGTTGAGCGTGATGTATAACATGACGTAGAGCGTGAGTTGAGTAGAGCGTGATGTATAACATGACATAGAGAGTGATGTATAACATGACATAGAGCGTGAGTTGAGTGTGATGTATAACATGACGTAGAGCGTGAGTAGAGAGTATGTATAACATGACATAGAGTGTGATGTATAACATGACGTATAGCGTGAGTAGACCGTGATGTATAACATGACATAGAGCGTGATGTATAACATGATGTAGAGCATGAGTTGAGCGTGATGTATAACATGACGTAGAGCGTGAGTTGAGTAGAGCGTGATGTATAACATGACGTAGAGCGTGATGTATAACATGATGTAGAGCGTGAGTAGAGCGTGATGTATAACATGACATAGAGCGTGAGTTGAGTGTGATGTTTTACAGGACGTAGAGCGTGAGTTGAGTGTGATGTATAACATGACGTATAGCGTGAGAAGAGCGTGATGTATAACATGACGTAGAGCGTGATGTATAACATGATGTAGAGCGTGAGTAGAGCGTGATGTATAACATGAAATAGAGCGTGATGTATAACATGACGTAGAGCGTGAGTTGAGTGTGATGTATAACAGGACGTAGAGCGTGAGTTGAGTGTGATGTATAACAGGACGTAGAGCGTGAGTAGAGTGTGATGTATAACATGACATAGAGCGTGAGTAGAGCGTGATGTATAACATGACGTACAGTGTGATGTATAACATGACGTATAGCGTGAGTAGACCGTGATGTATAACATGACATAGAGCGTGATGTATAACATGATGTAGAGCGTGAGTAGAGCGTGATGGATAACATGACATAGAGCGTGAGTAGAGCGTGATGTATAACATGACATAGAGTGTGATGTATAACATGACGTATAGCGTGAGTAGACCGTGATGTATAACATGACATAGAGCGTGATGTATAACATGATGTAGAGCGTGAGTAGAGCGTGATGGATAACATGACATAGAGCGTGATGTATAACATGACGTAGAGCGTGAGTAGAGCGTGATCTATAACATGACATAGAGTGTGATGTATAACATGACGTAGAGCGTGAGGTATAACATGACGTATAACATGACGTAGAGCATGAGTAGACCGTGATGTATAACATGACATAGAGCGTGATGTATAACATGATGTAGAGCGTGAGTTGAGCGTGATGTATAACAGATGTAGAGAGTGAGTTGAGCGTGATGTATAACATGACGTAGAGCGTGAGTAGAGCGTGATCTATAACATGACATAGAGTGTGATGTATAACATGACGTATAGCGTGAGTAGACCGTGATGTATAACATGACATAGAGCGTGATGTATAACATGACGTAGAGCGTGAGTAGAGTGTGATGTATAACATGACGTAGAGCGTGAGTAGACCGTGATGTATAACATGACATACAGCGTGATGTATAACATGACGTAGAGCGTGAGTTGAGCGGATGTATAACATGACGTAGAGCGTGAGTTGAGCGTGATGTATAACATGACGTAGAGCGTGAGTTGAGTAGAGCGTGATGTATAACATGACGTAGAGCGTGAGGAGAGTGATGTATAACATGACGTAGAGCGTGAGTTGAGCATGATGTATAACATGACATAGAGCGTGATGTATAACATGATGTAGAGCGTGATGTTTAACATGACGTAGAGCATGAGTAGAGCGTGATGTATAACATGACGTAGAGCGTGAGTAGAGCGTGATGTATAACATGACGTAGAGCGTGAGTAGAGCGTGATGTATAACATGACGTAGAGCGTGATGTATAACATGATGTAGAGCATGACGTAGAGCGTGATGTATAGCGTGACATAGAGCGTGATGTATAACATGACGTAGAGCGTGAGTAGAGCGTGATCTATAACATGACATAGAGTGTGATGTATAACATGACGTATAGCGTGAGTAGACCGTGATGTATAACATGACATAGAGCGTGATGTATAACATGATGTAGAGCGTGAGTAGAGCGTGATGGATAACATGACATAGAGCGTGATGTATAACATGATGTCGAGCGTGAGTTGAGCGTGATGTATGAGCGTGAGTAGAGCGTGATGTATAACATGACGTAGAGCGTAAGTAGAGTGTGATGTATAACATGATGTAGAGCGTGAGTAGAGCGTGATGTATAACATGACATAGAGCGTGAGTTGAGTGTGATGTTTTACATGATGTAGAGCGTGAGTTGAGTGTGATGTATAACATGATGTAGAGCATGAGTTGAGCGTGATGTATAACATGACGTAGAGCGTGATGTATAACATGACGTAGAGCGTGAGTTGAGTGTGATGTATAACAGGACGTAGAGCGTGAGTTGAGTGTGATGTTATAACATGACGTAGAGTGTGATGTATAACATGATGTAGAGCGTGGGTAGAGTGTGATGTATAACATGACGTAGAGCGTGAGTTGAGTGTGATGTATAACATGACGTAGAGCGTGAGTTGAGTGTGATGTATAACATGACGTAGAGCGTGATGTATAACATGATGTCGAGCGTGAGTTGAGCGTGATGTATGAGCGTGAGTAGAGCGTGATGTATAACATGGCGTAGAGCGTGAATAGAGCGTGATGTATAACATGACGTAGAGCGTAAGTAGAGTGTGATGTATAACATGATGTAGAGCGTGAGTAGAGCGTGATGTATAACATGACGTAGAGCATGAGTAGAGCGTGATGTATAACATGACGTAGAGCGTGAATAGAGCGTGATGTATAACATGGCGTAGAGCGTGAGTTGAGCGTGATGTATAACATGATGTAGAGCGTGACATAGATCATGAAGTAGAAAGAAACTTAAAGTGGATTCTTTGTTCTAGAATGTGACGACGAGCGTAATGATTCTGTGTTTGTCCAGAACCAGTGCCAGGGTCTGATCTTTGACCTGGTCAACAAACCGTTCTTTGACATCCTCATGATGACGCTGATCTGCCTCAACATGGTGGCACTGATGGTGGAAAGAGATGATCAGAGTGCTGAGATAGATTCCATCTTGTACTGGATCCATCTGACCTTCATCCTCATCTTCACCATAGAGAGCATTCTGAAGATCGTGGCTCTCCGGCACCACTACTTCACTGTTGGTTGGAACATCTTTGACTTTGTGGTTGTCCTCCTGACCATCATTGGTGAGCAGCTCTACAAGTTGGCTTTTAAAAACCTGATGAATCTATTTTTTCTTCATAGGAAACAAAAACAAATATTAAATAATTTTTCGCTCCACTGATGGAATGCTTTATTTCCTTACTGTTCTCCTCCATCATCCTCCCCTCCCTCCTTTCCTTTATTCTTGTCCTCAGGTCTTTTCCTTTCTGACCTCATGGAGAAATATTTTGTTTCTCCAATTCTTCTCCGTATGATCCGATTGGTTCGCATTGGTCAGATTCTGCGTTTTATTCCTGGAACCAAAGGAATCCGAAGGCTGTTGTTTGCCTTGATGATGTCACTTCCTACCCTCTTCAACTTTTGCCTCCTCCTCTTCACCATCATGTTCATCTTCTCCATCATTGGGATGGCTAACTTTGCGTATGTGAAGAAGATGGATGACATATTTAACTTTGAGACTTTTGGGAACAGTATGATCTGTATGTTTACCATCACCACACTGGCTGGATGGGACGGCCTCCTGATTCCCATCCTGAACTCCCCTCCAGACTGTGATCCAGACATGGAGAACCCGGGCTCAGCCGTCAGAGGGAACTGTGGGAACCCGACAGTGGGCATCATCTTCTTCACCTCCTTCGTCATCATATCCTCCCTGGTGGTGATCAACATGATCATTGCCATCATATTGGAGAACTTTAACATGATCACAACGGAGAGTGCTGACCCTTTGTCTGATGAGGATTTTAACATGTTCTTTGAAACCTGGCAGAGGTTTGACCCTGATGCCTCTCAGTTCATACAGTACAGGTGAGTCCTACCTGGTTGGTTCACTTCCTGCAAGCTGAGCTTTACCGTCTCTTTGCTGAATCTAATTTCACTGTGATGTGTTTTATAGCAAGCTGTCAGACTTCTGTGATGCTCTGAAGGACCCTCTGAGGATCCCCAAACCCAACACCGTTAAGCTGGTCCAGATGGACCTGCCTCTGGTTTCAGGAGACAAGGTTTACTGTCTGGACATCCTGCTAGCGCTCACTGCAGAGGTAACATCAATTATGTTATGTTATTCTATACTCAACTACATTATATTATATTATATTATATTATATTATATTATATTATATTATATTATATTATATTATATTATATTATATTATATTATATTATATTATATTATGTATTTGCAGGTTTTAGGTGATGCTGAGTCGATGGACGCTCTAAAAACCAGCATGGAGGAGAAATTTAAGGCTAACAATTCCAAGGTGGTGTTCTAAATTATATTTTATTTTATTAATTTCAAAACCTTGCATTTTTCTCTACTCTGGGTTGGGAGAGAGGTCCAACCTCAGGTGGAGAAGTATCTTAGGGTCTTGTTCACCAAAGAGGGAAGGAGGGAGATGGACAGGTGGATCAGGGCAGCGTCTGCAGTGATGGACGCTGAACCGGTATGTCTTGGTGAAAAAAAAGCTGAGCCAGAAAGGAAAGTTCTCTATTTACCAGTCAATCCACGTCCCAGTCCTCACCTGGTCATGAGCTTTTGGTAATGACCAAAAGAACAAGACCATGAGTACAAGCAGCCAAAATGACTTTCCTCTGCAGGGTGGCCGGGCTCAGCCTTAGAGATAGGGTGAGGAGCTCGGACATTCAGGAGGGACCCAGAGTAGAACCACTGCTCCTCCACATGGAGGATCATCATTGCTTCTTTTTGTGATCACGTTCTTTGGGTCAATGCTAATGACCATAGGTGAGGATTGGAACATAGATCAAATTTGACACCCTCCACATCAAAGCCTGGCCTAGAAATTCTGTCCATAATGTTTATGAACAGAACTGGTGACAAAGGGCAGCAATGAAGGAGGGTTTTGCTTTTGACTTGGAGTTGTTTTGGATTAATATCCCAGTGAGTGCTGCTTCCTAGTTTGGGGTGGGCAGCAATCAGCAGCACTTTCACGTGAAACCCACAGCTGTTCTGACCAGGCGTCTGATCACCATTAAAACTTCAGGAAGCTGTGTTTTGACCGTTAAATGAAGGAAGAACAGATTGCACAAGAACTAAATCATGGCCATTACACTTTGTTTTGGAAGCACTTATTCAGGAAGACATACGTATGCTGATCTCACCTCTGATTCTGAATCCAAACAACGTACAGTTGTTATGTCAGAGACGTCTTCATCCACCAAGAAGCCCCAGAGGAAAAGTAAACACCCAGAACCTCTGACGTTCTATGACGGAGGCTATGAAGAGTGCAGGAATATTTTGAGATGTCTCATGGGATGAGTTTCACTAATCCAAGTGATCTAGTTGAGGAAGAGAGAGCGACTGCAAGCGAGTGAGGCGTATTCTTTATTAAAGCCTTTTGGGTTTAGTTGTTACCGCCCCACAGCTGGGGGGTTGAAAGTTTTCAGTCTTGATTACTCATAAAACTAATTTGAGGCCACACCATCTTCATTCGTTATATATAGTTTTTTTCAGATCTCCGTTCGTTAAATGTCAGTGTGAAGCCTGAACCTGTCTTTTAACTCAAAATGCCCCTCTGGAGACTTGTTTCAGTTGTTTTCATGGCTGGTCACAAAATGTCCTAAATGCTGAGAATTTTTCTTTCAGGTGGCGTATGAACCAATCAGTAGCACCCTGCAGAGGAAACAGGAAGAGGTAGCAGCAGCAGTCATCCAGAGAGCCTACAGGAACCACCACCTGCAGCAGACTGTCAAACTAGCACCCTACAAGTTAAGTGCGAAGACTGAGGACCAGCAGGACAAGCTGTCCCCACCAGAGACAGAAGGACTGCATGGAGACCAGAAGACTGTTCCTGGTGCTTCAGCTGAGGACCAGCCCATTCAGGTGGAGCTTCAAAAGGAGATCCTCCTCCGTTCTGCTCCTCCACCCAACAACCAGAATGTTCTACCAGATGAGAGCTCTAAGGAGTCAATGGTGTGATGACAGATGTATATGTGGAGCATTTCAAGGTCAAAGGGTAGTGGACCTTCCTGTCAATTAGCTTTAGCTCCTCTGAAGAATGAAATCAGGTCCTCATGAACCCAACAGCTTCCAGCTCCTGAACTCTTCTTCACAAGTGAAAACATCTACCTACCTACCTACCTATCTACCTACCTACCTACCTACCTACCTATCTACCTACCTACCTACCTACCTACCTACCTACCTACCTACCTACATACCTACCTACCTACCTACCTACCTACCTACCTACCTACCTACCTACCTACCTACCTACCTATCTACCTACGTACGTATCTACCTACCTACCTACCTACGTACGTATCTACCTACCTACCTACCTACCTACCTACATACCTACCTACCTACGTACGTATCTACCTACCTACCTACCTACCTATCTACCTACGTACGTATCTACCTATGTATCTACCTACCTACCTACGTACGTATCTATCTACCTACCTATCTACCTACGTACGTATCTACCTACCTACCTACCTACCTACCTACCTACCTACCTACCTACCTACCTACCTACCTACCTACCTACCTACCTACCTACCTACCTACCTACCTACCTACCTACCTACCTACCTACCTACGTACCTACCTACCTACCTACCTACATATATACCTAAATACCTACCTACATATCTACCTACCTACCTACCTATCTACCTACCTACCTATCTACCTATGTATCTACCTACCTACCTACGTACGTATCTATCTACCTACCTATCTACCTACGTACGTATCTACCTACCTACCTACCTACCTACCTACCTACCTACCCACCCCGTACGTATCTACCTACCTACCTACCTACCTACCTACAAACATACCTATCTACAGACAGACCTACCTACCTACCTACCTACCTACCTACCTACCTACTTACCTACCTACCTACCTGCGTATATACCTACCTACCTACATACATACCTATCTACCTACCTACCTACCTAACTACATACCTACCTACCTACCTACAAACATACCTACCTACCTACATATATACCTACCTACCTACCTACCTACCTACCTACCTACCTACCTACCTACCTACCTACGTACCTATCTACCTACCTACCTACCTACCTACCTACCTACCTACCTACCTACCTACCTACCTACCTACCTACCTACCTACCTACCTACCTACCTACCTACCTACCTACCTACCTACCTACCTACCTACCTACCTACCTACCTACCTACCTACCTACCTACCTACCTACCTACCTACCTACCTACCTGCGTATATACCTACCTACTTACATACATACCTATCTACCTACACATCTACCTACTTACCTACCTACCTACCTACCTACCTACATACCTACCTACCTACCTACCTACCTACCTACCTACCTACCTATCTACCTACCTACCTACCTACCTACCTATCTACCTACCTACCTACCTACCTACCTACCTACCTACCTACCTACATACCTACCTACCTACCTACCTACCTACCTACCTACCTACCTACCTACCTACCTACCTACCTACCTACCTACCTACCTACCTACGTATCTACCTACCTACCTACCTACCTACCTACCTACCTACCTACCTACCTACCTACCTACCTACCTACCTACCTACCTACCTACCTATCTACCTACCTACCTATCTACCTATGTATCTACCTACCTACCTACGTACGTATCTACCTACCTACCTACCTACCTATCTACCTACGTACGTATCTACCTACCTACCTACCTACCTACATACCTACCTACCTACGTACGTATCTACCTACCTACCTACCTACCTACCTACCTACCTACCTACCTACCTACCTACCTACCTACCTACCTACCTATCTACCTACGTACGTATCTACCTACCTACCTACCTACCTACGTACCTACCTACCTACCTACCTACCTACCTACATACCTACCTACCTACGTACGTATCTACCTACCTACCTACCTACCTATCTACCTACGTACGTATCTACCTACCTACCTACCTACCTACCTACATA
Source organism: Callopanchax toddi (assembly GCA_006937965.1). Classification (NCBI taxonomy): domain Eukaryota; kingdom Metazoa; phylum Chordata; class Actinopteri; order Cyprinodontiformes; family Nothobranchiidae; genus Callopanchax; species Callopanchax toddi. The sequence continues at coordinate 790,620 of SSNR01000238.1, forward strand.
CCTACCTACCTACGTACGTATCTACCTACCTACCTACCTACCTACCTACCTACCTACCTACCTACCTACCTACCTACCTACCTACCTACCTACCTACCTACCTACCTACCTACCTACATACCTACCTACCTACCTACCTACCTACCTACCTACCTACCTACCTACCTACCTACCTACCTACCTACCTACCTATGTATCTACCTACCTACCTACGTACGTATCTATCTACCTACCTACCTACCTACGTACGTATCTACCTACCTACCTACCTACCTACCTACATACCTACCTACCTACGTACGTATCTACCTACCTACCTACCTACCTATCTACCTACGTACGTATCTACCTACCTACCTACCTACCTACATACCTACCTACCTACCTGCGTATATACCTACCTACTTACATACATACCTATCTACCTACACATCTACCTACTTACCTACCTACCTACCTACCTACCTACTTACCTACCTACCTACCTGCGTATATACCTACCTACCTACAAACATACCTATCTACCTACATATCTACCTACTTACCTACCTACCTACCTACCTGCGTATATACCTACCTACCTACCTACATACATACCCATCTACCTACATATCTACTTACTTACCTACCTATCTACCTAACCTACCTACCTACGTATCTACCTACCTACCTACGTATCTACCTACCTACGTATCTACCTACCGATAGACCGACTGACCTACCTACCTACATATATACCTACCTACCTACCTGCCTACCTACCAACCTACCTACGTATCTACCTACTGACCGACCGACTGACCTACCTATCTACCGACCTACCTACCAACCTATCTACCGACCTACCTACCTACCGACCTACCTACCTACTTACCAACCTACCTACCTACCTACCTACTTACCTATCTACCTACCTACGTACGTACCTACCTACCTACCTACCTACATATATACCTAAATACCTACCTACATATCTACCTACCGACTGACCTACGTACCTACGTATCTACCTACCTACTGACCGACCGACCTATCGACCGACCTACCTACCAACCTATCTACCTACCGACCTACCTACCTACTTACCTATCTATCTACCTACCTACGTACGTACCTACCGACCTACCTACCGACCTACTTACCTATCTACCTACCTACCTACCTCCCGACCTACCTACTGACCTACTTACCTTTCTACCTACCTACCTACCTACCTACCTACCTACATACATACCTACCTACCTCCCGACCTACCTACCGACCTACTTACCTTTCTACCTACCTACCTACCTACCTACCTACATACCTCCCGATCTACCTACTGACCTACCTATCCCTATTATCTACATGTTCATTTAAATGTTGATCAACTGTGATAAAGAGTATCTTAATCATCACATTCAACTACACATCAATGTTTATTCAAATATTTTAGCATTTATTCTATTAAATTGATTCTTAATCAAGACGTTTATATTCAAAGTTTTTGTCATTTATTATTTCTGTGTTTTATTCCCAGCAGGACTAGAAAATGAGAATTGTCCCTTTATAAACTCATAAAGGAGCTTCCTGTTCTGGACTGCTGTGGGATTTTATATCTGGCCCTTATACGCCAATAACAGCATTCATTAGTCTGGATCTGTACTCCAATGATGATTCAATAAACAACTTTAATGTTCAAAATGTTGATTTTTTTTTTTTTTTTTAACCCCATGTCCTGTCCGGCTGTGGAGCAAACAGAATAATGTCTGAGTGCCAAAAACAAGCCCAACAGTGTTGCTGTTTCAGGTGAGAGGTTTTCTTCATCTCTCCTGATTCAAGTTTCTAGTTTATTTACTTATAAAGGACAGTGCTTATTAATGGAAATAGATATATATAAATATAGATTATAACCAGGGCTAATTTCCATCTGCAGTCCCTTTGCAGGCTAATGCCAGCCACACATAAATAAATATGAAAAACTTTTAATATTGTTCTACAAACAGCATCTAATGAGAATATCACACAATATAACCTGTTGTTGTTGACTGTGCTGATGGGGCAGGTCAGCAGTCGGCATACATTTAATATCTAATAACAGGTTTTTTGCCTTAACTGGGGGCGTGTAGCTCAGTTGGCCGAATGGCTGGTCTGACAACCGAAGAGTTGGTGGTTTGATCCCAGTTCTGGCTGGGTAACATTATTGACACTTTACTCTCCTTGTCTACTGGTGATGGTCAGAGGGACCTGGTGAATGGCATCCCTGCCTCTGTCAGTGTGCCCCCCAGGACAGCTGAAGCTACAACCTATTTTATCACCACCACCATCAGTGAGTGAATGGATGAATGTTCATGCTGTACAGCGCTTTGGGGAGTGTAGAGCCCTCTAGAAATACAGGCCATTTACCATATAGTGTTTTGTTTAACAGAAGAGTCATAACGTACCACTACATTTATAAAGCACCTAAAAACAACAGCGTTGACTGAACTTTACGCCTTCAGGTGTTCTGTGCTGGTTGGTGTTTGTCTCCTGATCTCGTTAGTCTACAGGGTGACTGCAGCTGTTCCTCATCCAGGGAGGAGGAATAGGAGCAGATTCCTGAGACAGACTCCAGATGATTGACATATGTAATCAGGTGTTCAGTCAGAGAATGACCACCAGATTCTTACCTGTGTTATATTCCTTGTTGCAGCTCCTTGTCCTTTAACACTCCTTCCTGGATCAACTCACACGACCCTCAACGCTGTCTGACCTCTCACTGCTCCTCTGACCTCCCTCCTGAAACTTTACCGGTCAAACACCTGCCCTCCAACCACTCCGTCTGGGATTAAAACACACCCTCCTCTGGATCAGACCTACCGTGAATTGACCTGCTTACCTCCAGAGTGGACCTGGATCTGGACTCTGACCTCCCGCTGCTCATTTTATTAATAAACCTTTTATATCTTGATCCTGAGTCGTACTTTATGCCTGCTTAGGAGTCTTGATTCTATCAACGCTGTACATGTAGATGATTAAAACAAGACAAAAAGACACAAACACAATAGAAAAGGTTTAATTTCCTCCCTGACCGGACCCAGACTGAGAGACTCAGCCGGGACATGTCCTCCGTTTGGACGCTGAGCACCCCACAGGGCTATGTGCTGGGCCCCCTCCTGTCCTTTCTCTACACCCCTGACTGTAGTCCAGCTCACAGCAGCAACTTGAGCCGGACAGAGAGGCGATCTGACTGTGTGAGTGTGGGAGGAGAGACACGCCGTAGACCTAACACGGTCAAGTGTGTCTTCTCTTCTAGCTTCATGGTTGATCTGCTGGTGGACTTTGGGGGAAACAGACCTCAGGCAGAACTTAAACCTTTACATTTTAAAGAGATTTAATTTCTCTACATGTTTTCTTTGGTCACACAGTAATAAAAATATGAACATAATATTTTATAAAATGTTTTTATCTGGGTCATTTAACCAATCTCATCATCTGAGATATTTATGCATCTCCATAAAGTTCTGACTGAATATGAGCTTCAAAATACCAACAACAGCAAACAGAACAGCTGGAATAGTACAGAGTTATAGTATTATCTGTAGTATAATAGAACTACACATCAAAGACTTTTTCACTGCTCCTGCTTTCAGCTGAAGTTTGGTCAGGAAGGGGCGTGGCTTCCTTCTGTTTAACACAAAAATCATCTCCTTTTAGGAGTGACCTCCAGGTGGGGGGGCTGAAGTACTTCCCATCAGAATCATTCCGTACAAAAACAAAGCTGCTTTAAGCTTAAAGATTGTGTTTGAGTCGTTAGCTGTTCATTTGTCACTGATCTGCAGCAGCGTCTCTCCTGATCTGACTAGTCTTGCTCCAGTCAGAGGACTACGTCCTGTTTCTAGAGACTTTTTTAACTGTGAATGATGTCACCAGTGACTGTGGCTACATGACTGGTAGAACGACCCTGATTACCTTCTATGTGAACAGATGATCCACTGACTGATCAGAATGTTTGTTTTCTCTTCAGCTGTAATACATCGTTGAGAAGGTTTTAGTTCAGTGTTCAGTCAAAAGTTTTTTCAAATTGTGGACTTTCAGTCCTGATTTGATTTCTGCTGGATCACAAACAAAAGGAAGTCCTGCTGGAAACTACATCAAAAACAAAAACAAAAACAAAGTCATTGAAAATGCAGTAAAAGAGGAAGAATTCACATGTTTGGTCATTGGGTCTGAATCAGAAGAGAGGACATGATGATCCTGACTCTGAGACATTCACACGTCTTGGTAGAGCAGCATGCCATTGAAGATGGTGAGCGGCTCCACAGAGTGGGCCAGTTGTCCCATCACCAGGTCGATGCACACGGTGTCCCGAGCCTGGAGAGGCAGGATGATGCTGAACACAGCCAGAGAACCTGGAGTCCCTTTAGCTTCAGCCACCGGGTTGTTCTCCAGACCTTCAGGCTGGTAGCCTGCTGAGTCCACCCGGGCCATCCCATAGTTGGACTTGGACAGGACCGCCTCAATCTTCTGGTTCTTATGACCTGTTAAGACGGCACTGAAGAAGTAATGTCCATCTAGAGGAGCTGTGAAGACACCTGGAAGAGATAGACGAGGAGCTCAGTTCAGCAGCCTACTGGGACCAGTCTACAGGAACCAGGCTACTGGAACCAGGCTACAGGAACCAGTCTACAGGAACCAGGCTACTGGGACCAGTCTACTAGAACCAGCCTACTGGAACCAGGCGACTGGAACCAGGCTACTAGAACTAGTCTACAGGAACCAGGCTACTGGAACCAGGCTACTAGAACCAGCCTACTGGAACCAGGCTACTGGAACCAGGCTACTAGAACCAGCCTACTGGAACCAGGCTACTGGAACCAGTCTACTAGAACCAGCCTACTGGAACCAGGCTACTGGAACCAGTCTACTAGAACCAGCCTACTGGAACCAGGCTACTTGAACCAGGCTACTAGAACCAGCCTACTGGAACCAGCCTACTGGAACCAGCCTACAGGAACCAGGCTACTGGAACCAGCCTACTGGAACCAGCCTACTGGAACCAGGCTACTGGAACCAGCCTACTGGAACCAGGCTACTAGAACTAGTATACATGAACCAGGCTACTAGAACCAGTTTGCAGGAACCAGGCTACAGGAACCAGTCTACTGGAACCAGTCTACTGGAACCAGGCTACAGGAACCAGTCTACTGGAACCAGTCTACTGGAACCAGTCTACTGGAACCAGTCTACTGGAACCAGGCTACTGGAACCAGTCTACTAGAACCAGTCTACTGGAACCAGTCTACAGGAACCAGGCTACTAGAACTAGTCTACAGGAACCAAGCTACTAGAACCAGTCTACTGGAACCAGGCTACTGGAACCAGGCTACTAGAACCAGGCTACTAGAACCAGCCTACTGGAACCAGCCTACTGGAACCAGTCTACTGGAACCAGTCTACTGGAACCAGGCTACTGGAACCAGCCTACTGGAACCAGGCTACTAGAACCAGCCTACTGGAACCAGCCTACAGGAACCAGGCTACTAGAACCAGCCTACTGGAACCAGTCTACAGGAACCAGGCTACTGGAACCAGCCTACTGGAACCAGCCTACTGGAACCAGTCTACTGGAACCAGTCTACAGGAACCAGTCTACAGGAACCAGTCTACTGGAACCAGGCTACTGGAACCAGCCTACAGGAACCAGCCTACTGGAACCAGTCTACAGGAACCAGGCTACTAGAACTAGTCTACAGGAACCAGGCTACTAGAACCAGTCTGCAGGAACCAGGCTACAGGAACCAGTCTACAGGAACCAGGCTACTAGAACCAGTCTACTGGAATCAGTCTATAGGAACCAGTCTACAGGAACCAGTCTACAGGAACCAGGCTACTAGAACCAGTCTACTGGAATCAGTCTATAGGAACCAGTCTACAGGAACCAGTCTACTGGAATGAGTCTACTGGAACCAGTCTCCAGGAACAAGTGCTTTGGAACCAGTCTACAGGAACCAGTCAATAGGAACCAGTCTATAGGAACCAGGCTACTGGAACCAGTCTACAGGATCCTGGCTACTAGATCCAGTCTATAGGAACCAGTCTATAGGAACCAGTCTCCATGAACCAGTCGGCTGGAACCAGTTTACAGAATGGCTTCTAATTATGTTTTATTTTAGATGTTTTAATGAAGTACTTTGTGATTTTTCTCTATAAAAGATGCTACAGTATATAAAAAAACTGGTGAAGGTTCTCAGTCATCCAGGTCAGGGTTCTCTAAGGGTTTTAAATAAAGGCTACTGGACTTCTTTAGTTCTTTGAAAATGTTTCTCTTCTGATCCGAGGAGCGTTGTCAATTCTAACTGGAATCTGGAGAGTCAGCTGATAAACTGTCTGTTGATGCTTAATAAGCTAAACCTACCAGTGGATCCCCCTCCTCCCTACCCCCTGAGAAGTCATTAGATCGATTGTGTTGGACTTTTCTTCTTGTGAGTTATTTTGTTCAGATGAGGAAGGTGTGAGTTAGACTGAAACTGACTGGGGATCAGGTTCAGAGCTGCATTATAGGAGCTGTGAAGGTGAAACCTGAGGACTTCTCTGTTTAATGTAGGTTTTTCCCGTTTGACGTAGATGGTTTCCTTTACCTCCCTCTCAGACCATTTATCTTCTCTGTCCAAAATGTGGACGTTGTCATTTTCAAAGTGTGTCCCTTGTCCTTGAGGTGTGGGTGGTAGGGGTTGCATGACTTAATATTTGTTAAAGTCGATTAACAAGTAATAAAAGTCGAGTAGACTTTGACTAATCGCTGATGACGTCATACAGATGCAGTAGACAGTACAGCTTTATAAAACTTGACAGGCTTTATTGCAAAAACTTATTTCTAATGCTGACAACAAACAGCTCAGAAAACATTCTTAAATGTATAGAGAGCAGTGTTGTTTTAGGCAGCACTTTGGTTTTAATCTCAAGTCTTTTGGACTAAAATGCTGATTAGTTTTAGTCACAATTTAGTCATGTTTATATGCAAAACAGCTTTAGTCTAGTTTTAGTCAGTTTGTGGTCTATTGTTCGGCCATTATTATAACAAAGACATTTGCTATTTAATGAATAAAATCACTCAAAGCTTGTTAGCTTAGCCGTTAGCTCATCAGAGGTTTAAATGGGCTGAATTTAGTGCCGCACCTTTAGTAAAACAAAAGAAAGAAACCAACCAACTACTCATCGTTAAGTTGATTAAATCAGGATCAGCAGGGTCATCACAAGCTGTCAAGAATTCTTTGAATAGATATCCATTTGATTAGCGCACCGTCAGAGAGATGATAGACTGATCGTCCCGGAACTGATCAAAGGGTCAACCCCTTCAAAATAAAAGTTCACGTGATCCACAGTAAAATTAGTTCACCTAAATAATGTCTCACAACTTCAGACATAGCGTTTTTGTTTCATCTCATTGCGCCAAAGAATACCCACGGCTCATTTACGTCTGAGGAATCCATTTTTTCAGCCAATTTCACGTGATCACTAATCGACCTAAGGCATAAAAAGTCACTCCAGAGCAGAAAAGTCAACTGGTTTGTGCAACCCCTAGTAGGTGGACTGCTGAGTCTTGACCTGTAGAGGTGTCTCTCCTGTGTTGTACCATGTTCTTGTGTAATTGTTGTTTAGTTTCTCCTAAAGGTCTGACTCTGGACAGTCCTCACTGCACTGGACTCAAACACCACCACTAAGCTGCTGTTTGGGTGTCTTGTCTTTGGTTGAACCTGTTTCTGTTTGAGGGTGTTGTGTGGGTTTCAAGTCTATGTGCACTTCCCTCTCTGCTTGAACACTTTTTCTACAATGTGACCCCAGTGACCTCTGGTAGAGCCTGACTAGTATTCATCCCTCTAAAGCCGGACATACACTGTGATATTTTCTGTCCTGCTCAAACTGTATGACTACATCGCAGGGTTCAATAACTCCAGCCTCAACGGTAACTGCTTTGTTACCTTGGTAAGTGGCTTTGAATAAAAGCGTCTGATAAATACATAAACTGTGTGATTGTGTGTGTGTGTGTGTGTGTGATTGTGTGTGTGTGTGTGTGTGTGTGTGTGTGTGTGTGTGTGTGTGTGACTTTGACATATTCAGGAAGTTGCTGATTAGACTTGAAGCAAACAGGTGTTAAACAGGTAGATGAGCTACACTCCACCTGTTGTCGGGTTGTAAAAGTCGCCTTCATTTGCGAAGATCTTGTCAAAAATGATGGTTCCAGACTGGTCCATGGGGACGGTCAGGGCAGCAGAAAACGCCAGCATGGGAGAGTTAGCATCAACCCCAGGAAGACCTGACCAGAAAAACAGACACACAATGTTAACAGAGTAAAACACAACAAACAGGAACATCAACAGAGTGACTAGGGCAGGGTACCAAAACATGGTACTTCTTTGGTACCAACCTACTATCTGGAAAAAAGAATGTACAGATTTTGGTACTTTTACAATGAAATGTCCCTGAAAATGAGCCGCTCCATTTCATCCAGCTCAGCTCTGCTCTATGCTATGTGAGGCGCGGAACAGCAGAGCTTCCTCTCCCTCTCAACAACAGTTCTCCCATGCTAAGTGACTTCCGGGTTGAAAATGCTGAAAAAATCTAAAGCTTGGCTGCATTTTGGAAAGGTAAACGGGAACAGAGCAAAATGCAACATATGCAATAAGATTTGTGCCGCAAAAACAGGAATACCAGCAATTAGTCAGAGCAGTTCATCACGCATAAAGTTAAGTTGCAGCTGCAGCGTGTTCAGTCTCCGACTGAAAAATAAAGCAGACCCGAGTTTGCAGCCTCTGCTGGATCAGGAGTGTGAGAAGAAGTGACATAACAGAAAGTTCCCGAGGTAGGCAATAAATAAATAATATTTAAAGCATAAATATACCATAAAACAATGTTTTTTTTATTTAAAAAACCTTTTAGTACTTTGTTATTTCTCTCAGAAATAAACATATAGGTACCAAAAAAAGTATCATTAAGGTACTGGTACCGAAAACCAGGTATTGTTAAAATAGTAGTATCGAAAAATATTAAACGGTGCACAGCCCTAAGAGTGAGTCTCTGCTGCTGCTTGTTTCTTATTCCTTATCAGCAGCAGTGAGGCCAGGGAATCTGAAACAACGCTTTATGCATGAAGATCAGTGGTCAATCTGGAGTGTTTGAGCTTTGCACTTCCTACTTTGTGCATCCTGCTTTGGACTTCCTGAATTGGGCGTCCTGCCTTCTGTGTCCTGCCTTCTGCGTACTGCATTTTGCTTCTTGCTTACTGCTTTGCGCATCCTGTTTTGTGCGTCCTGCTTCATACTTCCTGCTTTGTGTGCCCTGCTTTGCGCATCCTGCTTTATGCGTCCTGCTTTGCGCTTCCTGCTTTGCGTGTCCTGTTTTGCGCATCCTGTTTTGTGCTTCCGACTTTGTGCTTCCTGCTGTGTTTTTCGTGCTTTGCGCTTCCTGCTTTGTGCGTCATGCTTTGTGCTTCCGACTTTCGTGCCAGCAAGAATAATTTCAGTTTTATCATCATTAAGTTTGAGAAAATTTGAAGCACATTTCACAATGCTACATTATTATTATTATTATTATTATTATTATTATTATTATTATTGTTGTTGTTGTTGTTGTTGTCATTACAAGTTGAAGGAGGAGAAGGCAAATCTCAAAAGATTAGAATATCATAAAAGTGTAAAATTCTTTTGTCACTCCTTTCAGAAAGTGAAACTCATTATATTTAGATTAATCACACACTCAGCATAACTGTTGTTTTGTCCTGACAACTCTGAAAATCTCACAAAACTCAATATGATGTTAAATAAATGGCCAAAGATGCCTGAATATGTTAGAGTCCAGTCATTTTTGCAAGACTTTCCCATTCATTCCAGTGTCATTAATTCAGGTGTAGTTTTTATGAATTACACCTCCAAGGTAATTTGATAAAAGTAGTTGCATACCTAACGTGCCTGAGCCAGTTGAACTGATGTATGATCTCTTCCATTTAGGCAGCATTAATGTTGATTAAAGACTAATAAAGAGACCAGTTTAGAGGTGAACAGCAATCTGTTCCTGCCATTAAAACGGTCTCCAGTCAAAATAAATTCAGAACCTAATCCTTGATACTGAGAAATTCATATATTCTTGTGTTTTCTCAGGTTTTAATACATTTATAAAATACAAATATGTGAATGGTGCAGATTAAAGACAGAAGATGTCTTTCCTACCTGGAATACCATGGGCACCTTGTCGGCCAGGGGGTCCTGGGGCTCCTGGGGGTCCCCTAGGGCCTGGTAGCCCATTGAGTCCTTTATCTCCTGAAGGTCCAGGCAGGCCTGTGGGAAAATGAGTCAAAAGTGAACACTGAACACTGAATCACTTTAGCCACATTTACACCCAAAAAGTTTACATAAAGAACAACAATAGGTCTGAAGCTGCTTATTCACAACATAAAGATAAAACTAAAGTCCTGAGCACATCAGAAGAAATTGATCAGACTGATCACAGCTGGAGACAAACAGGAAATAAGACTGATCACTGCTGGAGACAAACAGGAAATAAGAGTCAACGCTGCTGCAGACAAACAGGAAATAAGAGTGAACGCTGCTGCAGACAAACAGGAAATAAGAGTGAACGCTGCTGCAGACAAACAGGAAATAAGAGTGAACGCTGCTGCAGACAAACAGGAAATAAGACTGAACGCTGCTGCAGACAAACAGGAAATAAGAGTGAACGCTGCTGCAGACAAACAGGAAATAAGACTGAACACTGCTGCAGACAAACAGGAAAAATGGCTGAACGCTGCTGCAGACAAACAGGAAATAAGACTGAACGCTGCTGCAGACAAACAGGAAATAAGAGTGAACGCTGCTGCAGACAAACAGGAAATAAGACTGAACACTGCTGCAGACAAACAGGAAAAATGGCTGAACGCTGTTGCAGACAAACCGGATATAAGATTGAACACTGCTGCAGACAAACAGGAAAAATGGCTGAATGCTGTTGCAGACAAACCGGATATAAGACTGAACGCTGCTGCAGACAAAAAGGGAAATAAGACTGAACGCTGCTGCAGACAAACAGGAAATAAGATGAATGCTGCTGCAGACAAACAGGAAATAAGGTCGACCGCTGCTCAGGACGTTTATCTGATATAGACAGGTTTAACTGCTGGATGATGCCCTCTCCTCCTCCTCTCCTCACTCGTACCCATCTTCTCCTGCCTCTATCCTCCAACTCATCCTCAAAAACAACAAATAACAAACAACAGCAGCAACAACAAACATCAACAACTAGAACTGCAGTGTACTTTCATGGCCTGAAGAGTCAAATATTCACCAAAAAAATTCATCAAATCCAATTTTAATTATAAAACACTTTAAAAATCATTGTAGAACCAAAGAGCTTTACAGTAATATACTGTAAATTCAAAATAAATAAGATAGCAGCATTCATACAAAATAAAAACCCCATAAAACAAATAAAAAAATCAGCCTCTGACATGGTAACAGCCAGACATGAGTTTATTACAGTTTATAATCAGACAGAGAGGAGTCCCGTCTGACATCAAACACAGATCATTCTACATTCAGGAGCTTCTACATCAAACAGCATGACCTCCCTTTAGCTTCTGATTAGTCCTGGGAACCCCAGAATCAGCTGATCAGCTGACCTGAGAGAACAGGAGGGAGTGTAGGGCTGAAGCAGCTCAGAGAGGCAGGAAGGGGCGGGGCCAAGGAGGCTTCAAAATCTATTAAAACTACCTTAAAACGAACGAGCAACCAGTGGAGTGAGGCTAATGGTGCATTCGATTTGTCCTCGGAGGTCGGAACTCGGAACTGGGAATGACGTCACACCCGAGTTACAGCGTTCTGTTTGCAAAGTCGGAAAAATCGGGAAACCAAAGTATAAAGTAATTTATGGCTGTATTTTTTCACGTGTTTGGTTCACACACAAACACATTGCCATTGTTGACTTTGTTAGCAGCACGCATCTAAAACATTGTTTAAGACTTTATTTAATTTGTTCATGCAAACACTCTGAATTTGTTTAGAGTCAGAAGATACAAAGCACTACATGTAATTCTAAACTTAAATATATCCAAACAAGCAGATCTTGCAAAATAAACATGTTTTCACGGCATTTTAACTGTTCTTGTGAGGAGTCGCCATCTTTTTTCCCAAAGTCGGGACGCAAAAAATCTCAGACTTTCCGAGTGGGAAGTCCGACTTCGGGGGGCGTTCTAGTTGATTTTTCCCACTCGGAACTCAGAATTTCCGACTTCTGACTACAAATCGAACGCACCATAAAACAGGAGTAATGAGCTCATCTTTACATGTTCCAGTTAAAAGACCTGCTGCAGCATTTAGCGCCCCCTGGAGACAAGTGAGGGAAGAAACACTGACCTCTGACCCCTGTATACAGAGCATTACTCCTGGAAAAAGCTGGATCAAACTTTATTTTTGTAGCACTTTTCAAGATAAAATCCACAAAGTGCTTCACTGGAAACATTAAAACCAGAAGTCACATCTAAACATACGAGGTTGGTGATGAGCTGCTTGTTTTACTGACCCAAGGAACCCAGACCCACCTTGGAGGGAGAGCTGCTAAAAACAAACACTTTTCTTTCCTTCATTAAAATTGAGGTAATTGAGGTTCATCCAGGCCATAATGGCAGGACAGAGTGTGAGCTGCAGAAATAATATGATGAACTCACGAGTTTGTTCAGACAGAGTCAGCAGGTTTCTGTGAACGTTGGTCAGGCTGGAGTTCAGGTTCTTCACTTTGCTCTGGACGTCATCCTGGTTCTTCTGAAGGAAGTCCAGGGTTTCTCCGTGTTGGACGACCGAGTCATTCAGACCAGAGACAAATGTCCACAAAGTCGACGCGTGTTGATTTAGTCCTGAAGAGAGAAAAGAGCAGAAACATAAAGTATAACGCCTTTGTTCACCCTCTACATATTTTCTCTCTGAAGTCCTAATTAGGGAGGAATTAAAACAGCTGTGATTAGAAATGTTTCATAATGTAGAATTCGGTCAAATCTTAAAAAGCAGTTTGATTCTTATCACCTTCATCCATCATTAGACAAAACAAAATCACTTCAAAGATCAGTTTTTAGTTTGTGGCTATTAAGGTAGGGCTGCCACGATAAGTCGATTAGTCACGATTACATTGACTATTAAAATCATCGGCAACGAATTTAGTAGTTGACTTGTCGCCATTGTTTTTTGTTGGACTATGCTTTTCTCTCAAACTGTCACTTCACCTTCCACTGCCTTGTCTGCCTTGTCCGCCTTTCTGATCTTGATGCACATGCACGCTGTGCGGCAGCTCTGTGCATTCGGATCTAGTCTGGTCCGCGCGCTCCACTCCCTGGTTCTGGTCTGCGTGCTCCACTCCCTGGTTCTGGTCCGCGTGCTCCACTCCCTGGTTCTGGTCCACGCGCTCCACTCCCTGGTTCTGGTCCACGCGCTCCACTCCCTGGTTCTGGTCCGCGTGCTCCACTCCCTGGTTCTGGTCCACGCGCTCCACTCCCTGGTTCTGGTCCTCGTGCTCCACTCCCTGGTTCTGGTCCGCGTGCTACACTCCCTGGTTCTGGTCTGCGTGCTCCACTCCCTGGTTCTGGTCTGCGTGCTCCACTCCCTGGTTCTGGTCCGCGTGCTACACTCCCTGGTTCTGGTCCTCGTGCTCCACTCCCTGGTTCTGGTCTGCCTGCTCCACTCCCTGGTTCTGGTCTGCGTGCTCCACTCCCTGGTTCTGGTCTGCGTGCTCCACTCCCTGGTTCTGGTCTTCGTGCTCCACTCCCTGGTTCTGGTCCGCTTGCTACACTTCCTGGTTCTGGTCTGCCTGCTCCACTCCCTGGTTCTGGTCCGCCTGCTCCACTCCCTGGTTCTGGTCCGCGCGCTCCACTCCCTGGTTCTGGTCCTCGTGCTCCACTCCCTGGTTCTGGTCCGCGTGCTACACTTCCTGGTTCTGGTCTGCCTGCTCCACTCCCTGGTTCTGGTCCGCGCGCTCCACTCCCTGGTTCTGGTCCGCGCGCTCCACTCCCTGGTTCTGGTCCGCGTGCTCCACTCCCTGGTTCTGGTCCTCGTGCTCCACTCCCTGGTTCTGGTCCTCGTGCTCCACTCCCTGGTTCTGGTCCGCTTGCTCCACTCCCTGGTTCTGGTCTGCCTGCTCCACTCCCTGGTTCTGGTCCGCGTGCTCCACTCCCTGGTTCTGGTCCGCGTGCTCCACTCCCTGGTTCTGGTCCGCGTGCTCCACTCCCTGGTTCTGGTCCGCGTGCTACACTTCCTGGTTCTGGTCTGCCTGCTCCACTCCCTGGTTCTGGTCTGCGTGCTCCACTCCCTGGTTCTGGTCCGCGTGCTCCACTCCCTGGTTCTGGTCCACGCGCTCCACTCCCTGGTTCTGGTCCACGCGCTCCACTCCCTGGTTCTGGTCTGCGTGCTCCACTCCCTGGTTCTGGTCCGCGCGCTCCACTCCCTGGTTCTGGTCCGCGCGCTCCACTCCCTGGTTCTGGTCCGCGCGCTCCACTCCCTGGTTCTGGTCCGCGTGCTACACTCCCTGGTTCTGGTCCTCGTGCTCCACTCCCTGGTTCTGGTCCGCGTGCTACACTTCCTGGTTCTGGTCTGCCTGCTCCACTCCCTGGTTCTGGTCTACGTGCTCCACTCCCTGGTTCTGGTCCACGCGCTCCACTCCCTGGTTCTGGTCCGCGTGCTACACTCCCTGGTTCTGGTCCTCGTGCTCCACTCCCTGGTTCTGGTCCGCGTGCTACACTTCCTGGTTCTGGCCTGCCTGCTCCACTCCCTGGTTCTGGTCCGCCTGCTCCACTCCCTGGTTCTGGTCCGCTTGCTCCACTCCCTGGTTCTGGTCTGCCTGCTCCACTCCCTGGTTCTGGTCCGCGTGCTCCACTCCCTGGTTCTGGTCTGCCTGCTCCACTAGCTGGTTCTGGTCTGCGTGCTCCACTCCCTGGTTCTGGTCCGCGTGCTCCACTCCCTGGTTCTGGTCCGCGTGCTCCACTCCCTGGTTCTGGTCCGCGTGCTCCAATCCCTGGTTCTGGTCTGCCTGCTCCACTCCCTGGTTCTGGTCTGCCTGCTCCACTCCCTGGTTCTGGTTTGCCTGCTCCACTTCCTGGTTCTGGTCTGCGTGCTCCACTTCCTGGTTCTGGTCTGCCTGCTCCACTTCCTGGTTCTGGTCTGCCTGCTGCACTCCCTGGTTCTGGTCTGCCTGCTCCACTCCCTGGTTCTGGTTTGCCTGCTCCACTCTCTGGTTCTGGTCTGCGTGCTCCACTTCCTGGTTCTGGTCTGCCTGCTCCACTCCCTGGTTCTGGTCTGCGTGCTCCACTCCCTGGTTCTGGTCTGCCTGCTCCACTCCCTGGTTCTGGTTTGCCTGCTCCACTTCCTGGTTCTGGTCTGCCTGCTCCACTCCCTGGTTCTGGTCTGCGTGCTCCACTTCCTGGTTCTGGTCTGCGTGCTCCACTTCCTGGTTCTGGTTCAGCTGGACTTCTTTGGTTCCACTTCTCATCCGAGGATCTTTGTGACAATTGGCAAAGCTCCTCCATCTCCATGGTCTGCATGGATGTCACCATCAGGTATCAGTCCTGTGATCTGTCTCATGCCAGCCCACACCTGTTTCCCCTCCTTAACCTTCAATTCCTTCTGTAGTGATGTGTCCTTGTCCCTGTCCCCGTCTCTGAAGGCGTATTTTTCAGGTTAAGCAGTGTCCTAAGGCTGCTGGTCACGCAAGATTAGATGTTAGGGAAGCCCAGAATATTTCTGCTGGTTCAGAGTTAACAACACAGAAGAAGCTGATGTAATCTGTGACACAACCAGTGAAACCTTCAATCTCATTTCCATTTTCATCCTTACCAGGATTTTCATCCTTATCCGCATAGCCGGCAGTAAGTCGGACCTGTTCCCAGTGAGGGTTGGACTCCTCCAGGGCTGCCCTTTGTCACCGGTCCTGTTCATAATCTTTATGGACAGGATTTCTAGGCGCAGCCGTGGTGTGGAGGGTGTTGAGTTTGGTGGCAGGAGAATCTCATCTCTGCTTTTTGCAGATGATGTGGTCCTCCTAGCTTTCATCAGGCTCTGATCTTTAGCTCTTGCTGGGGAGGTTCGCAGCCGAGTGTGAAGCGGCTGGGATGAGGATCAGCACCCCCAAGTCTGAGGCCATGGTTCTCGGTCGGAAAAGGGTGGCTTGCCAACTCCAGGTCGGGAGAGAGGTCCTGCCTCAAATGGAGGAGTTCAAGTATCTCGGGGTCTTGTTCACGAGTGAGGGAAGGAGGGAGCGGGAGATCGACAGGCGGATTGGGGCAGCGTCTGCAGTGATGCGGACCCTGAACCGGTCTGTTGTGGTGAAGAAGGAGCTGAGCCGGAAAGCAAGGCTCTCAATTTACCGATCAATCTACCTCCCAATCCTCACCTGTGGTCATGAGCTTTGGGTAATGACCAAAAGAACGAGATCGCGGATACAAGCGGCCGAATTGAGTTTTCTCCGCAGGGTGGCCGGGCTCAGCCTTAGGGATAGGGTGAGGAGCTCGGACATTCGGGAGAGACTCGGCGTAGAGCTGCTGCTCCTCCATGTCGAAAGGAGCCAGTTGAGGTAGTTCGGGCATCTTGTTAGGATGCCCCCTGGACGCCTCCCCAGGGAGGTGTTTCAGGCATGTCCTGCCGGCAGGAGGCCCCCGGGTCGACCCAGGACATGTTGGAAAAAAATTATCTCTGGATTGGCCCTGGAGCACCTTGGGATCCTGCTGGTGGAAGTGGCTGGAGAGAGGACCATCTGGGACTCCCTAATTGGGATGCTGCCCCCGCGACCCAGACCCGGATAAGCGGAAGAAGACGAGAAGAGACGATCCTTACCAGCTCCTCTGAAGAAGGTCGACTGGGAACTCCTATGTTCTTCCTGCAAACACACTGAGGGCCAGAAGTACCTCCCTAAAGTAAACGGTAGTTCTCTGTCTGACCCCCATCCTCAGCTCAGAGCAATCCCATGTCCACGTTTCAGACAGTCACCACCAATAAAGGGCCATTAGTAGTAAAACCAGCAGAAGTCAAATCAGTAGCTCTGTAGGTAGAGCTCACTGTAGGGAGGGGACGTCCCTCAGACGTCTGACAACTGCTTCTACAAGGCGTCTTTGGTATCACAATCACCCCCGTGCACTGTAGGATTAACCTTAAACATCTGTTCTTTCAAGGAACCCTTTTAGTCTTTATTCATCAGCTCAGTTCTGATTCATTTCTTTTGTCTTATTTCACATAACTATATTTTGATTAGAGTAGTTGAATGCTCAGGACTGGATGAGGGGGTCTCTGTGTCAGATTATTAATGTGATGGTTCCCTATCAGCCCAAGAATCACTTCTATCACATATTAGGGTCCTCGAACAAACAAAATCCTTATCATGTACGAATATTTATATTTAGTTTGTACAGACTCAAATATATGAACTGTTATCATCATCATAATAATTATTGTACATAAAATGAAAATAATCCTGACCATCCTTGATCTTGTAGATGGTATCAGAAACGCCGTCCAGCCGTCCACACACTCCTTCCAACTTGGAAAGTCTCTTCTCCAGTCCATCTCCAGACCTTTTACAGTCTCCCAGATCCACCAGCAGCATGCTCTCGTATCGGCGGACATCGTGATCCATCCTGTCCAAGCGGTCCCGGCTGTCCTCCATATGTTCCGTCACCTCCTGCTGGATTTTGTCCAGCTCTGAGATTATTTTGTCCTTTGTGTTCCCTGCCAGGAAAAGGAGAGTGACATAATGATCAGCAGTAGCGGTGGGTGCACTTATAGAAGGAGACGGATGGTGTTCTTGAACCTGGCTCACCAAAGTCTGTTATCATGCTGCTGTGTTTCTGGACCATGTGTTCCAGGCCCTTCAGGGTGTCATTGATGGAGCTGAAGGTGAAGATGACCTCGGATAGTTCACCTTGCAGCGTCTTCAACTGGTTATTGTTAATGGATCCTTCAATCACACTGTGTCCATCCAGTGGTTTGTCTGCATCCAACTGGGGACTGTGTCCACTTGTCCCATCAGAACCACCTGATGGGATGAAAACCAGTCTCTTTGTCCATCATAACACAAAACTATTTAAATGCTGCCAAAGCCACAAACTTTATGTATTATTAAAAAGTTTGTTGCTTGAGTGTGTATCCATGATGTTGTGTTATTTTAATTTATTGTTCTTTTAATCACTGAAACAGTATTTAAAGTGGAGTAAAACCATCATGATGCTGCTGAGTTTGGACAGGGTTAAGAATTAAGGTAAGGGATTATGAGTGGAGGTTGGGGTAAAGGTTAGCAGACATAGAGTGAGTGGTTATGAGTTAGGGTTTAAGGTTAGGGTTTAAGGTTTAAGGTTACTGGCTAGGAATTAAGAACAGGGGTTGACATAGTTGGCTTGTGTTTGGACTGGGGTTAAGGTTAGGAGCTAGGGGTTTGGGGGCGGCAGTAGCTCAGGATGTAGACTTCAGGTCTGAGACGTATCATGGAGCCGAATCCAAACCCACTCGTGTGTAAATGTAGCTCAGCAGCAGGGCAGAGGCTGCTCTAAGCTGAGATGTGCAGCTTCTCTGTCCTCCGCGCTGAGCTCTAGGAAAATAGTTTGAACTTGGGCGCAGACGTGGGGGCTCTACCTCCACATATCCAATCACAGGAACATGAACCCACTCTTTCTCCTTCTCATCAGCAGCAATGAGGCCAGGACTTCCTTCTGGATGTTTTACAGAAACATCCTGTATGGAGGTCAGTGGACAAGCAACTGCCGTCTGTGTCCTTTATGTCCTGCTCTGTGCTCGTCTCCCTTGTTTTTGACTAAACTTGTGTGATGTAGAATGAGCATGTAGCATCCTATCTGAGAGCATCATAACTCTTTAATAATCCTGAATGCTTTGCTATCTGCTTTGATTGACACAGAGATCGACTGGTCATTGTGATCAATGGGTTTAGTTTTAATGGTATGGGTAACAGCTAGGGGTTATGGTGAGGGATTATGGGTAAGGTAGTGTTCAAGATCACAAGTTAAGGTTAGGGCATAAGGGTCAAGATAAGGAGTTAGGGGATGGAGTTAAGATTAGGGGTTAAATTAGGGGTCACTGGTAGGGACTGGGATTGTGGTTTGGAAACGGGTCAAAGTTAGAGGATAAAGCTAAGGGTTGTAGATAGGGGCTAGGGGTTAAGATTCAGAGTTAAGGGGTAGGATTAGAGATTAAGAATGGGGATGGGGATGAATATTTTTTTTATTAGGGGTTAGGTTTAGGGTTTGGGGTTATGGGTAAGGGAAACGGGGTCAGGGTTAGAGGTTATGGTTAAGGGGAAAAGGTCAAATTGTGGATTAAAATTGGGTGATATTGGTCAGCATTAGGGATTAAGGTTAGGGGTTTGGGGCAGAAGCTGTTGGCTACAGTTGGGGAGTACTGGTAGGACTAGGTGCTAAGAAAAGGGTGTAAGGGTTTGGGATAGGCATTGGGAGTTAGGGTTAAGGGTTAGAGTTAGTGTTAGTGTGTACAGAAACACAATTTGAAATCATATTTCCTTTTTGACTCAAATTTTACGACATAAACACTCTACTGAAACGTGAGAAGAGAGGACTGAAAGTTTGAGTTGATATTAGAAGAAGTTTAGTTCTGACCTGTGGATGTGTCAGGGCTGCTCTTACACTGGTTGGTGCACTTCTGGACGTCCTTATGCAGCAGACGGACTTTGTCTTGAAGGAACAAGCAGATATGGGAGCAGGAATCTCCTTCAGAGTCCAGTCTGGTCTGGATGTCATTGAGCTGGCTTTGCATTTTCTCCAGAACTTTCTGTGCTATGGACTGGTTCTTCAATCTCTGCAGCTCATCCTCCACCTTCCCACAGATTTCACAGTCATGCCCCAGCTGCTCCACCTCCATCACAATTTTGTTGAAGTGTTCTCCGTGATCACCAGTCAGAAACTTTATCTTACGAACATCATGGCTCAGGTCCAAAACCTGGACATTATTCACATGTAAGTTTATCAATATAAAGCCTTTAAAAATCACAAGGTGCTTAAAAATCACAAGTGAGACAGAAATACACAGAGAACTGCCAACAAGCAGGACAAGAGACTAAACTTTGTATGAAGTTGACTTCATTGTTTTGATGCCATGATCTTCATCAGTGTCTTTGTTAGGGAGCCTCAGAAGCTGAGTCACAGCAGGGAGGACATCTGATGCCTGTTCATCAGAGGAGCTAACATTACACATTAGCTCCTCAAACAGAGTCAGAACGACAATAGTTTTTCCAAAAACTGGTCAGTGGAGAGATGATCTAGAGGTTTGTGTTCAGATCCATATATTCCCTCTGCTCAATGACAGACTTTAGAACGGGCTCTTCCAGCGGGTGTTCACATCCTGTTGGAGTCTTTTAACTGCCTGGTTGAGTTGTCCCTGAATATCTTTTAGCTAGAAGTAGACCAATGTGGCGTGTTTAAAATCTCAAGCAATTTTCCGATCAACAGCCACAGCATCAGCCACGCCCCTCTGGGCCAAAAGTCCCTCGTTAACCACCAGCTGGAGGGTGTGTGTGTGTGTGTGTGTGTGTGTGTGTGTGTGTGTGTGTGTGTGTGTGTGTGTGTGTGTGTGTGTGTGTGTGTGTGTGTGTGTGTGTGTGTGTGTGTGACACATGGTAGGCTCAGGAGTTCAGCCTCAGTCATTGCATTTGCAAAAAAACTGCGTAAAGTAAAATCTTCATCTATTCACTGTGCAGTTAAACTAATGAGGGACACCGGGCAAACGCTGCTCATCCAATTAGTAGTAGTCAAGCTAAGGGTTGAAACATCACGTAGAAGGCTGTGAATGTGTTGTGTTGGTTAGGCTACGTTGTGTCAGTGATGAGGCAGCAAGGAATCTCATACCTTGGTTCCAATTCACTGAGAATATGTCAAGAACCCAAATGATCAACAACAGGTTGGTCATTGAGAGCTATGTATGGGTTACCTGAAAGGTTGTCTCTGGATATCCTGCTGCTGCTGTTTCCTAGCCTAGTATACTAGACCATCAGTTATGCTCTGCAGAAATTTGGTCTAGCCACGCTCATTGGAACCTCTGCAGCCCACTGATTGGTCCGGTCATTCTCGTACCGGGCCAATCACAACGCCTAAACGGGTTGGAGGGCGGAATTAGCCGATGACGTCAGCGCTCCGGCTGAATTTAAACAACATGGCGGCAGCTCGGGAACCACGCTTGTTTGAAACGTCTTTATTATGAACTTTGGACGATTTAGATTTGGGCTTTTCTCTAAGACATGAACAGATAGACGTACTAGTCTTTCATTTTGAAAGAGGATTTATTGGCCGCTTTGCCGACGGGATACGGTAAAAGTTTAATCTACCAGCTGTTTCCGGTTGTTGCTAAATGGCTCTAGCACTATCCAATAGCATGTGAAGATGGTTTGATTGACAACTGTTGGTCCCGCCCCTATGAATGAGTCGTTTCAGTGGACCGTGGCCAGACTATACAGTATAGTCTGGTTTACCAGGCTAGCTGTTTCCTGCTCCCAAGTAAAAGCTGCTTGAACTTGGCATTGTGTTGGTTTTTAGATGTTTAATCAAATTACTTGTGTTGAAAGTGCTAGATTTTGTTCCTCTTCGTGACAAATTTGATGAACATATTTTGCAGTCAGCCTTCCTTTTGTCCCCTTCGTTCAGCTGGAAGTACCTCCACACCGCTGACACGCTCCTCCTCTATCGCCCAGCTGCTGTTACTGCTTTGTTCAGCTCATGACTGTACAGCAGCTACTTCTTCATCTTTTTATGTGACTTGATTCATTTTATGGTGCCACTTACTGGGTTAGAGTGTTAACCTTAATTAACACTGACTGTTAAGAGGGGAAACAAAGCTCCCATTCCAATGGTATTGGGCCCTGAGGTATCAGAGCACTTTTATAACTACGAGTATGAGTACACACACACACACACACACACACACACACACACACACACACACACACACACACACACACACACGGTATTAGACCGCTACCTGATGCTGGTATCGGGGAATCCTGCATAAAGATGATAGGAGATTTCTTTGAAAGAGCTCAGCATGTGCTAAAGAAGGAGCAAATAGAAAAGAAAGTAGAGGCTCCAACACAGAACACTCTGGGAGAGGAAGACCTGGACTTAGAAACAGCCACAGAGAAACAACGCTCAGACTGAATGTGTGCATGTGTGTCGTATCATGTTGCCTCTCACCTGATCATGAAGAGACTCTCCTGACACTGACAGGTCTTTGAGTCGAGAGGTGAAATGTTGAATCTGATCCTCGTTGGCGATGACTCTCCACTTCAGAGACTTCTCAGTCCCATTATCTCCTTCTCCACTGGTCCCAGAGAGTTCTCCCCTCGTTCCTCCTTCTCCCGCTGCTTCACCTTTACCTCCACCTCCTCCTCCTGCTACCTCCCCTTTACCTCCACCTCCTCCTCCTGCTACCTCCCCTTTACCTCCACCTCCTCCTCCTGCTACCTCCCCTTTACCTCCACCTCCTCCTCCTGCTACCTCCCCTTTACCTCCACCTATTTCTCCCACCCCTTTATCTTCTTGGTCATCCCCACGTTTTCTTCCTCCCCCTTCAGGCTCTTTGCAATCACACTTCTCAATCCTCCAGTTCAAGGTAGAGGTGATGTTCTCCAGTCCTGCCAGTCTTCTGTCCTGGTCCCCCAGCTCAGTCTTTATTTGCTCTATTTCTAACTCCACATCTGCGATTCTGAAGGTCTGATCATCAAACCGGTCTGAGAACACAGTTCTCACATTGTCCATTTCTTTATGGAAGAAATCTTTCAAATTGTTTTCGACGTGTGAGCAGCTCTGCTCAGTTCGCCTCAGACTGGTGTTGACTCTGAAGTCCAAGTCCTTCAGCAGATTGTTCAGGATGATCTCTGCTTCCACATTATCTCCCCCCTGTTTGCCAACTTCATCACCACCCAGCAAACCTTCTCCTCTGGAGCCTTCATTGTCCCTGCCAGTGGCCCCACTGAGGTCCTTATCCAGGCGGTTCAGTAAAGCATCAAAGTTGTCTGAGGCTGAGCTGATCTTGAGTTCGTTGTCACTGATGCGGTTTTGAAGGTCACTGATGGTGTCGCAACATCCCCGGGAATGCCCCAGCTCTTGCCTTAGCCTGTCCAGGCCCTGCAGATGCCGAACATTCATGGCGTTCATCTGCTTCTCCAGAGCTCGAATCCTCTCTCGGTCCTCTTGCTGCTGTCGCCGCAGATCCTCCACACCAGCCTGAAAAACCAGCAGTCGACTTTTCTTTCTGCTCCAAACACCTTTGCATTAAAGTTTGATATTTGTTCAAAGTTGACATAAATTCTGAGATTTAAAATTACGTCTGACGTTTAATTATCAGGGTGACCAACATGTGTTACCTTAGTTTCAGTTCTACCTCACCTTGCTGCCTCCACAGATGGATCTCATTCAGCCATCAGGGACCAACAGAAGGACTTTGCCTAGAGCCATTTAACTGCCACACCATCCAGATAGTGTAGCCGTGTTTGTTTGTAAGTCCTATTAATACTTAGTTAAACTGGTGTAAACACATCGTCCAGATTATAGAGGAGTCCTGCCCGTTTGTTTGGAAACTTTTTCTCCAGGTTAGGTTAAATGTTAAGGGAATGTAGTGAGGAAAACACCCACCAGTGATGTCACTCAAAATAGGTGGAAACATGGAAGTAATCCTCTGACTAGAGCAATACTTAAGGCTAGTCAGATCAGGAGACACACTGCTTCAGATCTGTGAAAAATGAGCAGCTAAATCTCTGGTATTTGCAAAAACTCTTGCTCTAAAAAGTCCCACCAATGCATTAAAAAACTATATTACCTGTTAGTTAACCTCTACAGTTAGAACTCTATATTACCTGTTAGTTAACCTCTACAGTTAGAACACTATATTACCTGTTAGTTAACCTCTACAGTTAGAACACTATATTACCTGTTAGTTAACCTCTACAGTTAGAACTCTATATTACCTGTTAGTTAAGCTCTACAGTTAGAACTCTGTATTACCTGTTAGTTAACCTCTACAGATAGAACTCTATATTACCTGTTAGCTAACCTCTACAGTTAGAACTCTATATTACCTGTTAGCTAACCTCTACAGTTAGAACTCTATATTACATGTTAGTTAACCTCTACAGTTAGAACTCTATATTACCTGTTAGTTAACCTCTACAGAACTCTATATTACCTGTTAGCTAACCTCTACAGTTAGAACTCTATATTACCTGTTAGTTAACCTCTACAGTTAGAACTCTATATTACCTGTTAGTTAACCTCTACAGTTAGAACTCTATATTACCTGTTAGTTAACCTCTACAGTTATAACTCTATATTACCTGTTAGTTAACCTCTACAGTTAGAACACTATATTACCTGTTAGTTAACTGCTACAGTTAGAACACTATATTACCTGTTAGTTAACCTCTATAGTTAGAACTCTATATTACCTGTTAGTTAACCTCTACAGTTATAACTCTATATTACCTGTTAGTTAACCTCTACAGTTAGAACACTATATTACCTGTTAGTTAACCTCTATAGTTAGAACTCTATATTACCTGTTAGTTTACCTCTACAGTTAGAACACTATATTACCTGTTAGTTAACCTCTACAGTTAGAACACTATATTACCTGTTAGTTAACCTCTACAGTTAGAACTCTATATTACCTGTTAGTTAACCTCTACAGTTAGAACACTATATTACCTGTTAGTTAACCTCTATAGTTAGAACTCTATATTACCTGTTAGTTAACCTCTACAGTTAGAACTCTATATTACATGTTAGTTAACCTCTACAGTTAGAACACTATATTACCTGTTAGTTAACCTCTACAGTTAGAACACTATATTACCTGTTAGTTAACCTCTACAGTTATAACTCTATATTACCTGTTAGTTAACCTCTACAGTTAGAACACTATATTACCTGTTAGTTAACTGCTACAGTTAGAACACTATATTACCTGTTAGTTAACCTCTACAGTTAGAACTCTATATTACCTGTTAGTTAACCTCTACAGTTAGAACACTATATTACCTGTTAACCTCTACAGTTAGAACTCTATATTACCCGTTAGTTAACCTCTACAGTTAGAACTCTATATTACATGTTAGTTAACATCTACAGTTAGAACTCTATATTACCTGTTAGTTAACCTCTACAGTTAGGACTCTATATTACCTGTTAGTTAACCTCTACAGTTAGAACTCTATATTGCATGTTAGTTAACCTCTACAGAACTCTATATTACCTGTTAGTTAACCTCTACAGTTAGAACTCTATATTACCTGTTAGTTATCCTCTACAGTAAGAACTCTATATTACATGTTAGTTAACCTCTACAGTTAGAACTCTATATTACCTGTTAGTTAACCTCTACAGAACTCTATATTACCTGTTAGCTAACCTCTACATAACACTATATTACCTGTTTGCTAACCTCTACAGTTAGAACTCTATATTACCTGTTAGTTAACCTCTACAGAACTCTATATTACCTGTTAGTTAACCTCTACAGAACTCTATATTACCTGTTAGCTAACCTCTACAGTTAGAACTCTATATTACCTGTTAGTTAACCTCTACAGTTAGAACTCTATATTACCTGTTAGTTAACCTCTACAGTTAGAACTCTATATTACCTGTTAGTTAACCTCTACAGTTAGAACTCTATATTGCCTCTCAGAGCATTAGAAGTTCGGTCTGGTACCTGACAGAATGAGCAGGACAGTGAGACTCTCCTCTCCAATTCTTTCAGGATCTCCTCTTTCAGTGAGTTGAGCTGTTCTCCACCAAGTCCTCCTCCAGATGAACTTCCATCAAGCTCATTACCCTTCCCGTTCACCAGGTGGTTGTTGATGCTGACCAGCGTTTTATCATGAGCCTGTTGGAAGGTAGAGCCATCAACTGAACTTCCAGCTGTTAAAAAACATCTGGGTTTTATTATCATGGCTGGGAGGGCAGCTGTAGTAAAGTACTGAGCAGGAATCCTCAGCAGCACCACTTTATGGGTCAGATGAACCACCAACCTCCAGACTGGAAGTTTAACCACCAGAAATTCATCTAAGCTTCAGCACAGCTCTCAGTTTAGTGATAACTTTACACACCCTTCAGCAGATCCCATCAGATCTTGACACGAACAACTCAGAGCTGTAAATAAAAATTAAACATGTCCCTCCACTTACAGAGAAACCTCTAAGCAGCTCATTTTTCTTCCTGTCTGGCATCTATTGTCCTGTTTTTCAGTAAATAATAAAAAAGGGGGAGGGGGATTTGATGTACAGGTTTAGTTTGATTTTAACTGAACCCTGAAATAAAAAAATGAAGTTGAAGAAACATAATTCTTAAGTTCAGAGGGCATCCTCTCAGGCTAGTGCGTCTGCCGCTAGCAACAAAGCTACGTTAGCTATCATTGCTGAGGAGGAGTGGTGGCAAACGTCCCTAAACCTTTTAACAAGCGGAGGGTCTGTGTTGCTGCTCTGACTCTACTGCTGATGCAGTGTTGGAGATCCCTGCATGGACAGACTCCAGCTCACATCAGTGGGCCTTAGCATCATTACACCCCATCTGAGGTCCTCTGGCCAAGACCTGCTTCTAGGACCAAAACTAGACTGAGGACCAAAGGAGACAGTCTTTTCTACTGAGGCTTTTAGACTCTTGACCTCTCTTCCTCTGACACTGAGGTCAGAGACTGTGGCTTCTTTTAAAACAGCAGTTCCCAAACTTTTTTTGCCGCGTACCCCCTTCTACATCCCAACCATGTTCATGCACCCCCAGTCGCCCTAGGGATATGTACCTGTCACATTTGAACCAGATCCTAGCTACGAATCGTTAATGATACCAATTTTCGATACTTTTGAGTGTTTAATAATTAAATAAATCGCTTTTTATATTTAACCGGGGGTTACTGTGAGTGTCGTGCCACCGATGGTCCGTGAACGCACCATCGCACCTGTCTGGCATTTCCGTGTGATTGCTCATATCTTATAAAGACAGGTGTGTGTGTGTGTGTGGGGGGGGGGGGGTCCGGGTCAGATGCTTGGAAGTGAGCAGGAGGTTGCGTCACTGGATTAAGCTGACGGTTTGCTTAACCAACTGCTTAGTGTTTTTAAAATGATGCAAAAATTAAAACCCAGCTCCATTAGCCATTAGCTCATCGGCGGTTGAACGTAGCACCGCATCTTTAGTAAAACAAAGGAAACGACTCACCATGGAGTTGATTAAATAAGGACACATATGGAATCAATCGGCAGAGTTGTCACAATGTGTCAAGAAGGATTCTTTGAATAAATAATACCCATTTGACGAGGTAAACAGTCCAGCAGCTCGGTGCAACATTGCTCTTGAACTAATAGTGAAGGTTATCACCTTCAAAATAAAGGTCTGCTCAAAGGAGTTCACTTGATTGACAGAAAAAAGACTCAGAGTTCATCCAATTATTGTTCCACATCTCCACACCATAATGATATACCGGTAAATGTTTATTTACACATTTTTCTTGTGTGGGAAAAAAAAACACTGTAAATGCGTGTTTATTACATTTTTCTGCCATTACATTTTTCATCTCGAGCACCCCCTAGTGGCAGCTCGTGCAGCCCCAGGGGTGCGCACACCACAGTTTGGGAATCCCTGTTTTAAAAAGTCAGAAAAGACTCATCTTTATGAATCTGTTGTGTTTAATTGTAACCTGTGTTTTTAATGTGTCCTGTGACGCTGCATAAACAAAGATTTAAAACTTATGATATCAGCACAGTGATGACCCTCACAGGAACCCGTAGTCACATCACCACAGTGGAGGCTACAGGTGGTTAACGGACAGGTAAACCATCTGGTGGACTGGGGTTCATACTAGTCCAGACGAGGACTGGGGTCTATACTGGTCTAGTGAACTGGGGTTCATACTGGTCCAATGGACTGGGGTCTATACTGGTTCAATGGACTGGGGTCTATAGGCCTACTGGTCCAGAGAACTGGGGTATATACTGGTTCAATGGACTGGGGTCTATACTGGTCTAGTGGACTGGGGTTCATACTGGTCCAGAGAACTGGGGTCTATACTGGCTGCTATCTTCCACCTGTAAATTGTTGCTAGAATCAGAAATATTTTGACCCAAAATGTTCTGGTTCTGGTTGTGCTGGAGGTTCCTTCCTGTTCAGAGGGTGTTTTCCTTCAGTCGCCCTCAGACTGAGCTGCTCAGAGTGGAGGATTGAAGGAAAGCTTCAACCAATCAGCTGGTTCCTTTATACCGACACAATCTGACTAATTGTCATCTATAATGAATCTGATTTGATTCCAACTGAATCACATTTACTGTAATCAGCTGTCCTGAATCTGGACCTGAAGGACCTGGACTTGTTGCTCTGAGATGACCTGATGTGACCTGGAGCATTAGAGATAAACTCATATATAACCTTTACACTGAGCTCTGGACAGTTGAATGATTGTGAAGAGATTCACTGAGATTTGAAAAGTTTAGAAGATTTGACTCTCAGGAAACAGGCTCCATCTTTGACCCAGGCTGAAATGCACTGTCCCGTCTGTGATCTGATGGCCACAAATGGCCCGCGGGCCACACTTTGGACACCCCTGCTTTAGGAATGTGGTCTTACCTGAGTACGGTTGTCCAGCTGATCCAGTTTGGTCTGAATACTGTGAATGGTCTCTGTAATCTGTGGCTGAGCTGCATCAGCAGGGTTCTTCCCTCCACTGCTGAGACCCGGTCTGAGGGATTCCTGCTGGAAGTGTTCGTTCATGTTGAGCTGAAGGTCCTGCAGGGTCTTTGTCAGACTCTGGATCTTTTCCTCCAGCAGCCTCAACTTTTCATTGGCCTGTCGTCCTGAAAGAGGGAGGCAGCTTGGTTTTTACGTCAGCTGTTGAGTTATGAAGGTCTAAAATGCACAGCCTTCCTCTTCCCTAAGAAATCCTCTTATGGATAAAGAGTTTGTCTTTTAGTCTAACATGGTTCAGGGTGTCCTCTCACCACTCTGTCCTCCAGTGTCTCCAGACCCGGAACTGCTTCCTCCAGAACCTCCAGTCCCCTGTCCAGGCAGAGGTCTGCTGTTGGAGATCTGAGTTCCTGCTCCTCCAGCTGGACCAATGGTGCAGTCCTCTCCACTGTAACCATGGCAACACTTCCAATCCATCTCTGTCACCATTTTGTAGGCCACTTTGTAGCGTGGCCTCATGTAGGTCCGGTAGCTGCAGAGACCAAGTTCTAGGATAAGTTCTACCTGTACAGGAAGTGACCTTTGACCTAAAGGAGAGGTTTTACTCACACCACCACCCGGCTGCACTGTCCACGTCCCCAGCTGCAGGGATGATAGTCAGGCTTCACGTAGGCCTCAACTCCATCCTCCACCACACAGCTCAGGGTCTTAGTGACCACAAACGCACACCAGTTCCTGAACAACACAAACACACAACAGACACACATACCAGGTCAGGTAGAACACACAAACAGGCAGTGAGTCTCAGGAACCGAAGGAACACTCAAATACCACCTATACAAAGATAGATGACTGGTTTAGACTGGTTCAGGTCTGGAGCTGGTTTAGACTGGTTCAGGTCTGGAGCTGGTTTAGACTGGTTCAGGTCTCTGGAGGTGGTTTAGACTGGTTCAGGTCTGGAGCTGGTTTAGACTGGTTCAGGTCTCTGGAGGTGGTTTAGACTGTTTCAGGTCTCTGGTGCTGGTTTAGACTGGTTCAGGTCTCTGGTGCTGGTTTAGACTGATTCAGGTCTGGAGCTGGTTTAGACTGGTTCAAGTCTGGATCTGGTTTAGACTGGTTCAGGTCTGGATCTGGTTTAGACTGGTTCAGGTCTGGAGCTGGTTTAGACTGATTCAGGTCTGGAGCTGGTTTAGACTGGTTCAAGTCTGGATCTGGTTTAGACTGGTTCAGGTCTGGATCTGGTTTAGACTGGTTCAGGTCTGGAGCTGGTTTAGACTGGTTCAGGTCTCTGGAGCTGGTTTAGACTGGTTCAGGTCTCTGGAGCTGGTTTAGACTGGTTCAGGTTTGAGCTGGTTTAGACTGGTTCAGGTCTCTGGTGCTGGTTTAGACTGTTTCAGGTCTCTGGTGCTGGTTTAGACTGATTCAGGTCTGGAGCTGGTTTAGACTGGTTCAGGTCTCTGGAGGTGGTTTAGACTGTTTCAGGTCTGGATCTGGTTTAGACTGGTTCAGGTCTCTGGAGGTGGTTTAGACTGTTTCAGGTCTGGATCTGGTTTAGACTGGTTCAGGTCTGAAGCTGGTTTAGATTCGATCTGGTTTAGACTGGTTCACATCTCTGGAGGTAGATTAGACTGGTTCAGGTCTGGATCTGGATTAGACTGGTTCAGGTCTCTGGAGGTGGTTTAGACTGTTTCAGGTCTGGATCTGGTTTAGACTGGTTCAGGTCTGAAGCTGGTTTAGATTTGATCTGGTTTAGACTGGTTCACATCTCTGGAGGTGGATTAGACTGGTTCAGGTCTGGATCTGGATTAGACTGGTTCAGGTCTCTGGAGGTGGTTTTCACCTCACTTCTGTTTTAGTGCCATCATGGTTGCTAGGTGACAGGACAAACACAGAGTTAAGGCTGGGTATAAATCTGAAGGCTAAACCATCTACTTTCACTGGTGCTCACTTCCTGTCTTCATGGTCAACTGGGTCCTTCAAAGGAGACAGCCCATGTCAGGGGCCCCCTTTGAAGGCCCTCAGGCTGAGATCAGTGACCACAGGATGAGCCTGCTGTAATTCACTTCCCCACCAGGTGGCGCTTTGTGTTTGGAGGGTAGGGTAAAACACAAAGAGGACGTTCTTAATTCTTAAATTGGATTTGAACATGATTATCTTAAAGTCTTATGCTTCTTTATTGAACCTTGTTTTATTGTTTACTTTTTTAATAGTTACTTTTGCAACCTTTGAATATTTTTAAGTTTAAGGCTCATTGGACCTAAAACATCTTCGCCTTGGCCTTTTCTTTCCCTTGTGAAACTCTTAAGCCTAATAGTTTTTATTGAGTTTTACAACCACTTTGAGATATTTGGCCTTTTTAGAAACCTTTTACAGTGTTAGTCTTAGTGGACTGCACAGCTGAAACATGATGTCTATGTCCTGCATCTGAAACTGAAGCTCAGGGTGGGAGCTGATGTTAGGCAGGCTGTCACTTCCTGTTCAGTCTGCCAACTCACAAAGCCAAGTCAGCAAAAACAAGTTGGTCTTATGGTTCCTGTTAACTCACTGCAGCCTACCCCCATAGACAAACGGCACGGAGCGGGTCAACAGGATGCTTAGAACAACTAACACACAACATGGGACACATTTCTCCCACAAATCTCTGCTTTGTACTCTGTGCTGCCCCACATGAAAGCACCGGACTCAGCCTGTCCATGAGGGTCCAGAAGGTCAAGAGCTGGACTTTCTAATTCTCATCCCAAAGCCCAGTTCTTAAGGGATGTGTGACTGCAACGTGCCATGTCTGGAGAGTCTGAGGGCCATGATTGGACATCCATCACCGTGACAGGGCGTAACAAAGCGTCAGTCAAAAAACACAGAAACACTGAGGTCCGGTCAAATCCTGGTGAGAATGAAAATAGTGATCGTATTAGAGGTAATAATTTATTATTAAATGAACTTGTGTTATCCCTTAGAGAAAAGTATTTCTCTGCATTTGATCCATGCCTGTGGAGCCATCTGGATGGCGACCAACAACACTTAGCGTTCAGTATCTGGCCCAAAGAATCGTCAGGATGTGATTGGATGGAACTGGGTACTGAACCACTCAGAATCTGATCAGCAGACAACAGTCCTTACCTGCTGAGCCACGACTGCTCCAATAACAGACAATCCAGATAGGCCTGGTCTGCCTTAGGGTCAGAGTCTGGTCTACTGGGTCAGAGTCTGGTCTAGTGGGTCAGAGTCTGGTCTAGTGGTTTAGAGTCTGGTCTAGAGGGTTAGAGTCTGGTCTACTGGGTTAGAGTCTGGTCTACTGGGTCAGAGTCTGGTCTACTGGGTCAGAATATGGTCTACTGGGTCAGAGTCTGGTCTACTGGGTCAGAATATGGTCTACTGCATTAGAGTCTGATCTACTGGGTTAAAGTCTGGTCTACAGGGTTAGAGTATGGTCTACTGGGTTAGAGTCTGGTCTACTGGGTTAGAGTCTGGTCTTCTGCGTTAGAGTCTGATCTACTGGGTTAAAGTCTGGTCTCCTGGGTTAGAGTATGGTCTACTGGGTCAGAGTCTGGTCTACTGGGTTAGAGTCTGGTCTACTGGGTCAGAGTCTGGTCTAGTGGGTCAGAGTCTGGTCTACTGAGTCTGGTCTAGTGGGTCAGAGTCTGGTCTAGTGAGTATGGTCTAGTGAGTTAGAGTCTGGTCTAGTCTGGTCTAGTGGGTTAGAGTCTGGTCTAGTGGGTCAGAGTCTGGTCTAGTGAGTTAGAGTCTGGTCTAGTGGGTTAGAGTCTGGTCTAGTGGGTTAGAGTCTGGTCTAGTGGGTCAGAGTCTGGTCTAGTCTGGTCTACTGGGTTAGAGTCTGGTCTAGTGGGTTAGAGTCTGGTCTAGTGGGTCAGAGTCTGGTCTATTGAGTCTGGTCTAGTGGGTCAGAGTCTGGTCTAGTGGGTCAGAGTCTGGTCTAGTGGGGTAGAGTCTGATCTAGTCTGGTCTAGTGGGTTAGAATCTGGTCTAGTGAGTTAGAGTCTGGTAGAGTCTGGTCTAGTGGGTTAGAGTCTGGTTCTAGTGGGTTAGAGTCTGGTCTAGTGTGTTAGAGTCTGGTATAGTGGGTTAGAGTCTGGTCTAGTGGGTCAGAGTCTGGTCTAGTGAGTTAGAGTCTGATCTAGTCTGGTCTAGTGGGTTAGAGTCTGGTCTAGTGAGTTAGAGTCTGGTCTAGTCTGGTCTAGTGGGTTAGAGTCTGGTCTAGTGGGTCAGAGTCTGGTCTAGTGAGTTAGAGTCTGGTCTAGTGGGTTAGAGTCTGGTCTAGTGGGTTAGAGTCTGGTCTAGTGGGTCAGAGTCTGGTCTAGAGGGTTAGAGTCTGGTCTACTGGGTCAGAGTCTGGTCTACTGGGTCAGAATATGGTCTACTGGGTCAGAGTCTGGTCTACTGGGTTAGAGTCTGGTCTACTGCGTTAGAGTCTGATCTACTGGGTTAAAGTCTGGTCTACTGGGTAAGAGTATGGTCTACTGGGTAAGAGTCTGGTCTAGTGGGTTAGAGTCTGGTCTACTGGGTCAGAGTCTGGTCTACTGGGTAAGAGTCTGGTCTAGTGGGTTAGAGTCTGGTCTAGTGGGTCAGAGTCTGGTCTAGCGGGTTAGAGTCTGGTCTAGTGGGTTAGACTCTGGTCTACTCTGGTCTAGTGGGGTAAAGTCTGGTCTAGTGGGTTAGAGTCTGGTTTAGTGGGTTAGAGTCTGGTCTACTGGGTCACAGTCTGGTCTACTGGGTAAAAGTCTGGTCTAGTGGGTTAGAGTCTGGTCTAGTGGGTCAGAGTCTGGTCTACTGGGTTAGAGTCTGGTCTACTAGGTTAGAGTCTGGTCTACTAGGTTAGAGTCTGGTCAACTGGGATAGAGTCTGGTCTAGTGGGTTAGAGTCTGGTCTAGTGGGTCAGAGTCTGGTCTACTGGGTTAGAGTCTGGTCTACTGGGTAAGAGTCTGGTCTAGCGGGTTAGAGTCTGGTCTAGTGGGTTAGAGTTTGGTCTAGTCTGGTCTAGTGGGATAGAGTCTGGTCATGTGGGTTTGAGTCTGGTCTAGCGTGTTAGAGTCTGGTCTAGTGGGTTAGAGTTTGGTCTAGTGGGTTAGAGTTGGTTCTAGTGGGTTAGATTCTGGTCTAGTGTGTTAGAGTCTGGTCTAGTGGGTTAGAGTCTGGTCTAGTGGGTCAGAGTCTGGTCTAGTGGGTTAGAGTTTGGTCTAGTGGGTTAGAGTTGGTTCTAGTGGGTTAGATTCTGGTCTAGTGTGTTAGAGTCTGGTATAGTGGGTTAGAGTCTGGTCTAGTGGGTCAGAGTCTGGACAGTGGGTCAGAGTCTGGTCTAGTCTGGTCTACTGGGTTAGAGTCTGGTCTAGTGGGTTAGAGTCTGGTCTAGTGGGTCAGAGTCTGGTCTAGTCTGGTCTACTGGGTTAGAGTCTGGTCTAGTGGGTCAGAGTCTGGTCTAGTGAGTTAGAGTATGGTCTAGTGGGTTAGAGTCTGGTCTAGTGGGTTAGAGTCTGATCTAGTCTGGTCTAGTGGGTTAGAATCTGGTCTAGTGAGTTAGAGTCTGGTCTAGTCTGGTCTAGTGGGTTAGAGTCTGGTCTAGTGGGTTAGAGTCTGGTCTAGTGGGTCAGAGTCTGGTCTAGTGGGTCAGAGTCTGGTCTATTGAGTCTGGTCTAGTGGGTCAGAGTCTGGTCTAGTGGGTCAGAGTCTGGTCTAGTGAGTCTGGTCTAGTGGGTCAGAGTCTGGTCTAGTGAGTATGGTCTAGTGGGTTAGAGTCTGGTCTAGTGGGTTAGAGTCTGGTCTAGTGGGTTAGAGTCTGGTCTAGTGGGTTAGATTCTGGTCTAGTGTGTTAGAGTCTGGTATAGTGGGTTAGAGTCTGGTCTAGTGGGTCAGAGTCTGGTCTAGTGAGTTAGAGTCTGATCTAGTCTGGTCTAGTGGGTTAGAATCTGGTCTAGTGAGTTAGAGTCTGGTCTAGTCTGGTCTAGTGGATTAGAGTCTGGTCTAGTGGGTCAGAGTCTGGTCTAGTGAGTTAGAGTCTGGTCTAGTGGGTCAGAGTCTGGTCTAGTGGGTCAGAGTCTGGTCTAGTGAGTCTGGTCTAGTGGGTTAGAGTCTGGTCTAGTGGGTTAGAGTCTGGTCTAGTCTGGTCTACTGGGTTAGAGTCTGGGCTAGTGGGTCAGAGTCTGGTCTAGTGAGTTAGTCTAGTGGGTTAGAGTCTGGTCTAGCGGGTTAGAGTCTGGTCTAGCGTGTTAGAGTCTGGTCTAGTGGGTTAGAGTCTGGTCTAGTGGGTCAGAGTCTGGTCTAGTCTGGTCTACTGGGTTAGAGTCTGGTCTAGTGGGTTAGAGTCTGGTCTAGTGGGTCAGAGTCTGGTCTAGTCTGGTCTAGTGGGTTAGAGTCTGGTCTAGTGGGTTAGAGTCTGGTCTAGTGGGTTAGAGTCTGGTCTAGTGGGTCAGAGTCTGGTCTAGTGAGTCTGGTCTAGTGGGTCAGAGTCTGGTCTAGTGGGTGAGAGTCTGTTCTAGTGGATTAGAGTCTGGTCTAGTCCGGTCTAGTGTGTTAGAGTCTGGTCTAGTGAGTTAGAGTGTGGTCTTGTCTGGTCTAGTGGGTTAGAGTCTGGTCTAGTGGGTTAGAGTCTGGTCTAGTGGGTTAGAGTCTGGTCTAGCGGGTTAGAGTCTGGTCTAGTCGGTGAGAGTTTGGTCTAGTCTGGTCTAGTGGGTTAGAGTCTGGTCTAGTGGGTTAGAGTCTGGTCTAGCGGGTTAGAGTCTGGTCTAGCGTGTTAGAGTCTGGTCTACTAGGTTAGAGTCTGGTCTACTGGGATAGAGTCTGGTCTAGTGTGTTAGAGTCTGGTCTAGTGGGTTAGAGTCTGGTCTAGTGGGTTAGAGTCTGGTCTAGCGTGTTAGAGTCTGGTCTAGTGGGTTAGAGTTTGGTCTAGTGGGTTAGAGTTGGTTCGAGTGGGTTAGAGTCTGGTCTAGTGGGTCAGAGTCTGGTCTAGTGAGTTAGAGTCTGATCTAGTCTGGTCTAGTGGGTTAGAATCTGGTCTAGTGAGTTAGAGTCTGGTCTAGTCTGGTCTAGTGGGTTAGAGTCTGGTCTAGTGGGTTAGAGTCTGGTCTAGTGAGTTAGAGTCTGGTCTAGTGGGTTAGAGTCTGGTCTAGTGGGTTAGAGTCTGGTCTAGTGGGTCAGAGTCTGGTCTAGTGAGTCTGGTCTAGTGGGTCAGAGTCTGGTCCAGTCGGTCACTGGGTTAGAGTCTGGTCTAGTGGGTTAGAATCTGGTCTAGTGGGTCAGAGTCTGGTCTAGTCTGGTCTACTGGGTTAGAGTCTGGTCTAGTGGGTTAGAGTCTGGTCTAGTGGGTCAGAGTCTGGTCTAGTCGGTCAGAGTCTGGTTTAGTGGGTCAGAGTCTGGTCTAGTGAGTTAGAGTCTGGTCTAGTGGGTCAGAGTCTGGTCTAGTGAGTCTGGTCTAGTGGGTCAGAGTCTGGTCTAGTGGGTCAGAGTCTGGTTTAGTGGGTCAGAGTCTGGTCTAGTCTGGTCTACTGGGTTAGAGTCGGGTCTAGTGGGTTAGAGTCTGGTCTAGTGGGTTAGAGTCTGGTCTAGTGGGTCAGAGTCTGGTCTAGTGGGTCAGAGTCTGGTCTAGTGAGTTAGTCTAGTGGGTCAGAGTCTGGTCTAGTGGGTCAGAGTCTGGTTTAGTGGGTCAGAGTCTGGTCTAGTGAGTTAGAGTCTGGTCTAGTGGGTTAGAGTCTGGTCTAGTGGGTCAGAGTCTGGTCTAGTCTGGTCTAGTGGGTTAGAGTCTGGTCTAGTGGGTCAGAGTCTGGTCTAGTGGGTCAGAGTCTGGTCTAGTGGGTCAGAGTCTGGTCGAGTGAGTCTGGTCTAGTGAGTTAGAGTCTGGTCTAGTCTGGTCTAGTGGGTTAGAGTCTGGTCTAGTGGGTCAGAGTCTGGTCTAGTGAGTTAGAGTCTGGTCTAGTGGGTTAGAGTCTGGTCTAGTGGGTTAGAGTCTGATCTAGTCTGGTCTAGTGGGTTAGAATCTGGTCTAGTGAGTTAGAGTCTGGTCTAGTCTGGTCTAGTGGGTTAGAGTCTGGTCTAGTCTGGTCTAGTGGGTTAGAGTCTGGTCTAGTGGGTTAGAGTCTGGTCTAGTGGGTTAGAGTCTGGTCTAGTGGGTTAGAGTCTGGTCTAGTGGGTCAGAGTCTGGTCTAGTGAGTCTGGTCTAGTGGGTCAGAGTCTGGTCTAGTGGGTCAGAGTATGGTCTAGTGGGTCAGAGTCTGGTCTAGTGGGTCAGAGTCTGATCTAGTCTGGTCTACTGGGTTAGAGTCTGGTCTACTGGGTTAGAGTCTGGTCTAGTGGGTTAGAGTCTGGTCTAGTGGGTTAGAGTCTGGTCTAGTGAGTCTGGTCTAGTGGGTCAGAGTCTGGTCTAGTGAGTCAGAGTCTGGTCTAGTCTGGTCTACTGGGTTAGAGTCTGGTCTAGTGGGTTAGAGTCTGGTCTAGTGGGTTAGAGTCTGGTCTAGTGGGTCAGAGTCTGGTCTAGTGAGTCTGGTCTAGTGGGTTAGAGTCTGGTCTAGTGGGTCAGAGTCTGGTCTAGTCTGGTCTACTGGGTTAGAGTCTGGTCGAGTGGGTTAGAGTCTGGTCTAGTGGGTTAGAGTCTGGTCTAGTGGGTCAGAGTCTGGTCTAGTGAGTCTGGTCTAGTGGGTCAGAGTCTGGTCTAGTGGGTCAGAGTCTGGTTTAGTGGGTCAGAGTCTGGTTTAGTGGGTCAGAGTCTGGTCTAGTCTGGTCTACTGGGTTAGAGTCTGGTCTAGTGGGTTAGAATCTGGTCTAGTGAGTCAGAGTCTGGTCTAGTCTGGTCTAGTGGGTTAGAGTCTGGTCTAGTGGGTCAGAGTCTGGTCGAGTGAGTTAGAGTCTGGTCTAGTGGGTTAGAGTCTGGTCTAGTGGGTCAGAGTCTGGTCTAGTGGGTTAGAGTCTGGTCTCGTGGATTAGAGTCTGGTCTAGTCTGGTCTAGTGGGTTAGAATCTGGTCTAGTGAGTTAGAGTCTGGTCTAGTCTGGTCTAGTGGGTTAGAGTCTGGTCTAGTGAGTTAGAGTCTGGTCTAGTGGGTTAGAGTCTGGTCTAGTGGGTCAGAGTCTGGTCTAGTGAGTCTGGTCTAGTGGGTCAGAGTCTGGTCTAGTGGGTCAGAGTCTGGTCTAGCGAGTCTGTTCTAGTGGGTTAGAGTCTGGTCTAGTCTGGTCTAGTGGGTTAGAGTCTGGTCTAGTGGGTTAGAGTCTGGTCTAGTGGGTCAGAGTCTGGTCTAGTGGGTCTGGTCTAGTGGGTCAGAGTCTGGTCTAGTGAGTCAGAGTATGGTCTAGTGGGTTAGAGTCTGGTCTAGTGGGTTAGAGTCTGGTCTAGTGGGTCGAGTCTGGTCGAGTCTGGTCTACTGGGTTAGAGTCTGGTCTAGTGGGTCAGAGTCTGGTCTAGTGGGTCAGAGTCTGGTCTAGTGGGTCAGAGTCTGGTCTAGTGAGTCAGAGTCTGGTCTAGTCTGGTCTAGTGGGTTAGAGTCTGGTCTAGTGGGTCAGAGTCTGGTCTAGTGAGTTAGAGTCTGGTCTAGTGGGTTAGAGTCTGGTCTAGTGGGTTAGAGTCTGGTCTAGTGAGTTAGAGTCTGGTCTAGTCTGGTCTAGTGGGTTAGAGTCTGGTCTAGTGGGTTAGAGTCTGGTCTAGTGGGTTAGAGTCTGGTCTAGTGGGTCAGAGTCTGGTCTAGTGAGTCTGGTCTAGTGGGTCAGAGTCTGGTCTAGTGGGTCAGAGTCTGGTCTAGTGAGTCTGGTCTAGTGGGTCAGAGTCTGGTCTAGTGGGTTAGAGTCTGGTCTAGTGGGTTAGAGTCTGGTCTAGTGGGTCAGAGTCTGGTCTAGTGAGTCTGGTCTAGTGGGTTAGAGTCTGGTCTAGTGGGTCAGAGTCTGGTCTAGTCTGGTCTACTGGGTTAGAGTCTGGTCTAGTGGGTTAGAGTCTGGTCTAGTGGGTTAGAGTCTGGTCTAGTGGGTTAGAGTCTGGTCTAGTGGGATAGAGTTGGTCGAGTGGGTTAGAGTCTGGTCTAGTGGGTTAGAGTCTGGTCTAGTGGGTTAGAGTCTGGTCTAGTGAGTCTGGTCTAGTGGGTCAGAGTCTGGTCTAGTCTGGTCTACTGGGTTAGAGTCTGGTCTAGTGGGTTAGAGTCTGGTCTAGTGGGTTAGAGTCTGGTCTAGTCTGGTCTAGTGGGTTAGAGTCTGGTCTAGTGGGTTAGAGTCTGGTCTAGTGGGTCAGAGTCTGGTCTAGTGAGTCTGGTCTAGTGGGTCAGAGTCTGGTCTAGTGGGTCAGAGTCTGGTCTAGTGGGTCAGAGTCTGGTTTAGTGGGTCAGAGTCTGGTCTAGTGAGTTAGAGTCTGGTCTAGTGGGTTAGAGTCTGGTCTAGTGGGTTAGAGTCTGGTCTAGTGAGTTAGAGTCTGGTCTAGTGGGTTAGAGTCTGGTCTAGTGGGTTAGAGTCTGGTCTAGTGGGTCAGAGTCTGGTCTAGTGGGTCAGAGTCTGGTCTAGTGGGTCAGAGTCTGGTCTAGTGAGTCTGGTCTAGTGGGTTAGAGTCTGGTCTAGTGGGTCAGAGTCTGGTCTAGTGGGTCAGAGTCTGGTCTAGTGGGTCAGAGTCTGGTCTAGTGGGTTAGGGGTAGAGAAGTTAAAGGCAGCTTAGGACTTTAAATCCATCCTGAATCCAACATCAGCGTCAGTTTTTCTAAGTGACACGCCCATTGCTCATGTGCTGTTGTTCTAAGTGGAATCATATGAAACTGTCAGCTGATGTCATCAGTTCTCATGAATGTGTTTCTGTGCTCAGATCCGTTGTGTCCCCTTGTTTTTCTCTGGATTCCACAGGAAGACAAATGTTTCTGCTCTGCTGTCTGAGCCAAGACTGTCATTTTCTGAAGGACATCATCAGCAGGGAGGAATATCCACTAAATATTTAGTCCCAGTCTAACTGTAAATTCTGGATCAAATTAAAGAGCACACTTAAGTAAAATTAGCATTGAGAGCAGATTATTTATTAGATCAAAAAGGAAATGTCAAATACTGTAATCTGAGATTAGATTATTTTTGATGCTTAAAATCAGGTTCAGGTTACGGCGGTTTGAGTTTTGAGCTCAAACATGAGAAACTCTGTTGTTTTTCTTATAAAGGAAATAACTTTGTTGACCATTAGATTCTGATCTATATTACTGTAATATATAATAAATATGAGAAATGTGAAGCTGTGTGAACGTTTTCTATTCTACTCTATTTATTTCTATTCCATTTAGTCTTTTTCTTGTCTTTTTCTAAGCAGCAGTTCAGAGCAGAAGCCTGATGTCTTTATATACAGTTTTATGTTTCTTCTGTATTTTGAAATGCTTTTTTTAAACCTATGGAAATGAGCCTGTTTATGACTGAAACATAGAATATATTCATATTAAATATAGTAAATTAAACCAGAACCAGACTAACCCTTACCCAGATTCTGTCCCCCTGACCTGAGACCAGTGGTCTCTGACGGTTCGATGGACTCCTGTGGACCAGTTCCTGACTTTGTTGTTTCTTTTTCTGTTGATATTTTCAGTTCTCTCTCTGAGTTTCTGTCTCACTTGTGACTTTATCTAGAATAAATACACCTTCATCATCATCATCATCACCATCACCATGCACTCATCAGGCTGAGACAGTGAGGATACACTCTCGATGGACCACCGAAGTAAAGGAGGAGCTACAGGCTCTGACTGCTCTGATTGGTCGGTTTCAGAAGCTGTGACATCAAACCCACATGATGACCTCACTGACACTTGACCTGTTACACCAACCTTTGGAGGACCTGTGTGGACCGACCAAAACCTTCTGCAGATACAACAACAACAAACCCTGGTTTCCTCCCAAACTGAGGCTCTGAGGAATCAAGGAGGATGAGTACAGGTGTGGGACAGACTCCTGTCCAACCAGGACAGGAACTCACTGAAGAAAACCAGAGCAGCAGAGAAGAGCGACTGAGAAGCTGAGATGTCATTTCTCAGGGAGCATCCAGTTAGTGGATGGTCCTTATAAAGCCCTAAACCACCACCACCATCATCATCATCATCATCATCATCACCTGTGTCTGCTGGCTGCGCGGACTCCGTGCGCGTGTCCGTTAGCATACAGGCTGTAGGCGGGTCGCTGCGGGAACGTGCTCTTGACGTGTCCGCAGATCCAGAGCACAATCAGTAGCAGCGGGAGCGCGCACATCCTGATCAATACACGCGCAGCTAAAGATGATCGATTCCTGATGGATGAGGCCCGAGGAGCTCCTCAACTGGACGGAAAACCTGTCATGGCCCCGGAGCCGGACCCAGGTCTTGGTCCAGGTCCTGGTCCTGGCTCTGGTTCTTATTTTGGTCCAGGTCCAAATTCTGGTCTTAGTCTTGGTCCTGGTACTGGTCTGGGCCCTGGTTCTGGTTCTTGTCCTTGTCCGAGTCCTGGTTCTGGTCCAGGTCCGGGTCCTGGTTCTGATTCTAGCCCTGGTCCGGGTCCTGGTCCAAGTCCTTGTTCTGATCCTGGTCTAACAGAAGGCTCTGGTTCCGCTCTAACCCGCCTTCGACCCGGTTCGGCCCGGTTCGATCAGCTGCATTCGGTCCATCAGAAATTCTTAGAAACAAAGAAAAAGTTGCGACAGAAACAGAACTGAGATCAGGCTCCGCCCACTCCGCACAGGCCCCGCCCACCTCGGAGGAGAAACATGAGCCACTCAGCAGCCACACCTGGACCAGGACCGGGTCCAGATAGAGGATCTGTCCTAAAGAGTCTAGTAAAGAGGTTCTGTCCCTCTAACGGGTCCAGAGAGGAGGTTCTGTCCCTAAAAGGTCCAGAGAGGAGGTTCTGTCAATCTAACAGGTCCAGAGAGGAGGTTCTGTCCCTAAAAGGTCCAGAGAGGAGGTTCTGTCCCTAAAAGGTCCAGAGAGGAGGTTCTGTCCCTAAAAGGTCCAGAGAGGAGGTTCTGTGCCTAAAAGGTCCAGAGAATGCATATGTGTGTGTGTGTGTGTGTGTGTGTGTGCGTGCGTGCGTGCGTGCGCGGGCGTGTGTGTGTGCACAAGCAGGCAGATTCACACAAAGGTAAAAAAGAAAATAGAAAATATGATTGAGATTAAATTATGGGCAAATTTTCTGCATAAAATACTGTAGAGGAAAATGTACTACATGTGTAAAAATAAACAGTAGAATAGAATAGAATGACTTTATTGATCCCACAGTGGGGAAATTCACCTGTCACAACAGCATACACATGATAATAAAAAGCAAGTAAATGACACACACTAATTTCACATGACAGTGAATATATATATAATATATATAATATATAGACTCCTCCTCCATGCATGCACTCAAAAAACAGATTCAGGTCGTTCTTTCAAAGAATATATATAAATTTTGTCAGTTGTCCATAAATAAAATTAATACACACCAAATTAATTCGATTTTCTTTGTATGGACTAAAAATTATTCTAAACCATCAGAGGCTGATTCTGAACACAAAATAAATGAGTTTGTTTGGGCACTGGGGGGAGGAGGAGAACACTTTTGCACATTCACATTTGTACACAAAGAAAAAAAATTCAGTTAAGCTGAAACATTTTTTTATTTCACTCCATGTAAATGTAGCACTTTAGCTTTACAATAATTATTATTTGTCTGGTGAACCTAAAATATTTTCTTTCAAAATGGGATTTGTTACAATAACACAAAACTATTGAGTTGCACAACGGTCCACCCTCTTTGAACATTTTGCACTCTCACGACCTCCAAAGTCCTTATCCAATGTCTGTATCACACAGAAGACAACAGATACAGACATCGGATAAGAGAGGCCATCAAAATAAGGAAGCAGGCCAGGTGGTCTATGAACCAGGACCAGGGGGCCTAGGTCTCATTCTCACCCGGGACTCTCTTCTCCAGCGGCCAGCTGGTGGAGATGGGCGTGGCCATCCCTGCAGATATGACAGGTCTGGGTTGGTCACGCCCATCAGGAAGAACAGCTGATATTAGGTACGTTCGAGATGAGCCAGTTCTGCGCAGATCCGATCACCGGTGATCGGCGCCCAGTGCATGCCGGTTAGATTTCTGTCCGACTTGACGCCGACTTGCTCTGATGTCATGCCTACGTAGGCAACGATAACCTCGTGAGATCAAGGCAGACGCAGATTTTGGAGCAAGGCGCTGCAGTTGCTCTCCACCGACTGCAAAACCGAGGGCATGACGGGAAACGCCTGGCTCTCACCTGATCTCAGATCTGATTGGTTCACGTTTTGATCCAAACATCCTGTTGCAAAATGCGAAATGTTATTTGTTTAAATATATATTGTAAATTCATGCCACGTTGATGATGACAACTATAAAGGCCACAGTGAGAAATGTGATTTGTTTCAAAGAGTTTTCAGTAGGAACTGTTTCCATTTTCTATAAAGTTCTAATAAAACTACTGTCTGATTTTTATAATCAGATCATTTAGTACAGAGCAGTATCTTGTTTATTTTCTTTGACTGATATGATCTCTCTAGATATATGTCTATTATTTAGTTTACTTTAGTGTTGATACTTTATATTGTTCACTCTTGAATTTGTTTTGAAATACTTTGAACTTCAAATAAAGATTTTGGAAAAAACGGAAAGTCATCTGCAATTACGGACATTAACGCGATATCTTCAGCCTTATCATCACCCACGAGCTACATTTAGGAAAATCTGTCCGACTTAAAAGCAGACTTTTAGCCGCTCCCCCTGCTGCGTCCGCCTGCTCTCGTCTGTTCTCCAGGCGAGGCGCAGTTCATCTCGAACAAGCCCAATGACATGTCACACCTACATCTGTGACACTTCTGATGTAAACCGCAGACGCGAGTCAAAACATGTCAAGAAGGTAGTTAAACTAAAAATCATCCATTCAATTCAATGACAATTTAGCTTCACTGAATTACATTGTATTGAGTTGAACCAACTAAAAATGTTCACATCTTGTTAATGTGATTTTTTTCCTTTTAAAGGTATTAAAGAAATTGTGTTTGACTGACTCAATATATTTACATTGTCATGATGTATATAGATTTGATTGAAC
Source organism: Callopanchax toddi (assembly GCA_006937965.1). Classification (NCBI taxonomy): domain Eukaryota; kingdom Metazoa; phylum Chordata; class Actinopteri; order Cyprinodontiformes; family Nothobranchiidae; genus Callopanchax; species Callopanchax toddi. The sequence continues at coordinate 834,312 of SSNR01000238.1, forward strand.
CAACATATTTGTATTATGTGGAAAACCTGCCATCAATCAAATTGAGTTCATCCAATGAAAAATTTTTTTGAGTGTATGTAACTTCAAATACACATATGGAGTCCCTCAGGGCACTGTTCCTGTTTACCCTCTATACGGCAGACTTCTCCATCAACCCCCCAGGCTGTCATCTACAAGTTCTCTGAAGACTCTGCTTCAGTCGGTCTCATCAGAGGTCAGGACGACTCAGAGGACAGACATTGGACACAGGACTTTGTAGACTGGTGCCAGCAGAACCACCTCCTGAGCAACGCAGGGAAAACCAAGGAGCTGGTGGTGAATTTCTCCATGATCAGACCCACAACGCTGACACCGATGAACCTCCGGGAGCAGACATTGAGATAGAGGACTCTTCTGAGTACCTGGGTGTTCATCTGAACCATAACCTGGACTAGAGTCACACTGATGCTCTTTACAGGAAGGGTCAGAGCAGAGTCTATCTGCTGAGGACACTCTGGTCTTTAGGAGTGCAAGTAAGTAAGTAAGTAAGTAAAGTTTATTTATATAGCACCTTTCACAGAAAAAAATCACAAAGTGCTTCACAGAAAACAGAATCAAACATGATAAAACAAATAAAATTAATAAAACAAACAAAATATCATTACAAATCAAAATCATTAAACAACAACAAGAGAACATAAAAGAGTTATTTAAAAGCAGTTTGGAATAATTGGGTCTTCAACTGCTTTTTAAAGGAGTCCAGACTGTCTATACAGCGTAAAACTAAAGGAAGGTCATTCCAAAGTCGAGGTGCAACAGACTGGAAGGAGCGATCACCTCGACTTTTAAATCTGGTCCTTGGAACTGTTAGGAGATTCTGGTCTGTGGACCTGAGAGCTCGGGTTGGAGCGTACGGCTTTATCAGTTCAGTAACATAAACAGGAGCTTGACCATGTAGGGCCCTGAAAGTTAGAGTCAGGATTTTAAAATGAACTCTACATTTAACAGGTAACCAGTGCAGAGACCTCAGAATAGGAGTGATGTGATCTTTCCTGTTTGCTCCAGTGAGGAGCCTCGCTGCAGAGTTCTGGACCAGCTGAAGGCCATAAAGGGCTTTTTGGTTCAAACATGTGAAAAGTGTGTTACAGTAATCTAGACGGGAGGAGAT
>SSNR01000238.1:842386-874283 GCA_006937965.1 Callopanchax toddi
GGCCCCCCCCCCCCCCCAAAAAAACACCTTTTCAGCTAGCAGAAATCTAAAATCGTTTGGAGGTGAAAAGAGGAAAAGCTGGGGGAACAGTGAAGTTAGACTCTGCATTGTTATCGTCGCAAAACGGGGTCCCAGCCCGGGGGGAGGCTGGCTTAAGGATTTTACCCCACGGGAGGGGTGAGTGCACAGAGTCGTGTTTCTGTAAACTAGCAAGCGAGACCTCATTTGTTTACCTGGCTACTGAGTATGGCTTTAAATAAATCTTTTTTTTTTATTAAAGATATTTATTTCTGAATATATAACAGTAAGCAACAAAAATCATGATAAATAACAAAACTGTATTTTATAGTAGTGTTGTACAAAATTCTTCAATATGAAAACTTTTAACCAACTGCTTAGTGTTTTATAAATGATGCAAAAATTCTAACCCAGCTCCTTGTCCCCCTAACTTTGTCCTCTGGGATTACTATGATGAGGAGATTCATGAGTCATTTCTTCTCTCTGATTATTTCCTCCCCTACCTGCTGTCCATTTTTTCTTTCCCCCTCCTCACCTCTCCAGTCTTTATGGGGCCTTTTAGAACTGAACCTATGGGAGGGTTTAATCTCCCCTTTAAAAAAGGCTCCTCTACAGAAGTAGCAGACAGAGACATGTTTCCAAATAAAATAACAATAATTTATTAAACTAATCTAAATTGGTGGACAAATACATACACAAAATGTCTGCCTATTTGGCAAATCATTAAAGTGCCCATGACATCGGTTTCCATGTTTTCTGGCTTATCTATCATGTTGCAATGTTGAGTTCTCACCTTAAACCTGCCAGAGCAAAAAACGGCGTCCATCTGTCTCCTAGTCCAGCCAGTGAGAAGCTCTTCAAGATTTCAGACCCAGGTTTCAAACAGTTTTTTTCACTCCAGCCCGCTATGAGGTCATAGTGATCCGGACTTGCTTATATGGTCAATTCTCCTCCCACATGCACGTTCACGACACCTGGAGCGAGGCAGTGCTCATAGACCGTGTAGTGTTTAGTTTCAGTTTCGTTTCTCTTTCACGCGACGGCACTGCCCCCTGCTGCAGCAGAAGTGTCAGGCTGCCAAATAAGGAGAAGCCCAGCAGAACCGGAAGGCGGCGCTTTCTTCTGATCTCTGAGTTGCTCGTTAGGAAATAATTACAGCGTATTTTGAGTTATAATGGTGCAACGCTAATCTAGAGGCATCAAAGATTACACCTGTTTAATATAAAGTGATTTAAATATGGAGTCACAGGCACTTTAAAGAAACCAGAAGATGAGCCAATAACGCACAGTCCTGAGTTTAGATCCCCTCACCCCCGAGCTCATCCTATTCACAAGACCTGGTGGTCCGCTGACCCAGTCCACAGGCTGATCCAGCTGGATCGTCTACTCTGATTGGCAGCAGCATGTGCTGGTTCGATTAATGATCCGACGCAGGCACACACACACACACACACTCAGCTGCTCCTCTCAGATGCGGTACAGGAGAGATGCGTGCGCACAACTCCCCTCGAATTGAGGCTCTGACATGCACACACGCAGCGACTGCAATGCACACAATTGTAGCACATCTGAGACATGCACACACTTAGTGCTGTAGCATCAGCTACAGCTTATCAGGCTTAATCGCTGTCTCACAAGTTCTCATTAATGACGGACAGGTACCGAAATGAGGCACCGTTTCTGATCACGCGAGTCAGTCCTCGGTCGGTGCCACAGAATTCGGTCGGTACTTTAAAAAGTACTGGATTTGGTACCCATCCCTATGTATATGATTTTGTGATCATTTTATTAATATTTAATTTTTTATCTAATTCACCTTCATTTACTGTAACAAGCAGAGAAGAAAATAAAACCTATCTTCCAATTCTTTGCCATTTTTTGTGCGGCAGAAGTATCGGAATCGGCGAGTACTCAGATTCAAGTATCGGAATCGGATCGGTTTGAAAAAAAGTGGTATTGGTGCATCCCTAGTAGAGTCAAATATTTATTGTATGTAAACTTCCACATCCTTAAGAAAATGAAGAAAAGAAGGTGTCTTTTTAACAAATTTACACTTATCAGTATAAAATTTAGCCATGAAAGGAAGTTATTTTCCTTTGTGGGTCAGGAACTGTGTAGTAACTGGTGTGTGTCCTGTAATTATCACTGATGTTATTCGCCTCGCCTTCCTCCTCTTATCCGGGTCCAGGTCGCGGGGGCAGCATCCCAACTAGGGAGTCCAAGACCATCCTCTCCCCAGTCACCTCCACCAGCTCGTCTGACAGGACCCGAAGGCGTTCCCAGGCCAGGTTGAAGATGTTCTTTCTCCAACGTGTACTGGGTCAACCCAAGGGCCTCCTGCCAGCAGGACATGCCTGAAACACCTCCCCAGGGAGGCATCCAGGAGGAATCCTAACCAGATGCTCGAAACACCTCAACTGGCTCCTCTTGATATGGAGGAGTCTCACCCTATCTCTAAGGCTGAGCCCAGCCATCCTACAGAGAAAACTCATTTCGGCCGCATGTATCCACGATCTTGTTCTTTCGGTCATTACCCAAATCTCATGACCAGGTGAGGATTGGGACGTAGATCGACCGGTAAATAGAGAGCCTTGCTTTCCGGCTCAGCTCCTTCTCCACCATGACAGACTGGTTCAGCGTCCGCATCACTGCAGACGCTGCCCCAATCCACCTGTCGACCTCCCGCTCCCTCCTTCCTTCACTCGTGAACAAGACCCCGAGATACTTAAACTCCTCCACTTGAGGTAGAACCTCTCTCCCGACCCGGAGTTGGCAAGCCACCTTTTTCCGGTCGAGAACCATGGCCTCAGACTTGGAGGTGCTGATCCTCATCCCAGTCGATTCACATTTGGCTGCGAACCTTCCCAGCAAGATCAGAGCCTGATGAAGCTAGGAGGACCACATCATCCACAAAAAGTAGAGATGAGATTCTCCTTCCACCAAACTCGACACCCTCCACACCACGGCTGCGCCTAGAAATCCTGTCCATGAACATTATGAACTGGACTGGTGACAAAGGGCAGCCCTGGGAGGAGTCCAACCCTCACTGGGAACAGGTCTGACTTACTGCCGGCTATGCGGACCAAACTCACACACCTCTGGTACAGGACTGAATAACCCTCAGCAAAAGACCATCCACCCCATACTCCTGGAGCACGCCCCATAGGGTTCCCCTGGGGACATGGTCATAAGCCTTCTCCAAATCCACAAAACACATGTGGATTGGTTGGGCAAACTTCTATGACCCCTCCATCACCCTAGCGAGGGTAAAGAGCTGGTCCACAGTTCCACGATCAGGATGAAAACCACATTGCTCCTCTTCTATCTGAGGTTCAACTATCGACCGGACCCTCCTCTCCAGTACCCTGGAGTAGACCTTTCCAGGGAGGCTGAGGAGTGTGATCCCCCTATAGTTGGAACACACCCTCTGGTCCCCCTTCTTAAAGATGGGAACCACCAACCCGGTCTGCCACTCAACAGGAACTGCCCCCGATGACCAGGCAATGTTGCAGAGACGTGTCAACCACGACAGTCCTACAACATCCATAGCTTTCAGATACCCAGGTCGGATCTCATCCACCCCAGGGGCTGCTGTGTAGTTGTTTGACTACCTCAGCAACTTCTGTCCCAGAGATTGGACAGTCCATCCCCAGGTCTCTCAGCTCTGTTTCCTCATAGGAATGCGTGTCGGTGGGATTGGAGAGCTCCTCGAAGTATTCCTTCCACCGCCCAACAATATCCCCAGTTGACATCTGCAGCTCCCCATCCCCACTGTAAACAGTGTGAGCAAGTTGCTGCCTTCCTCCCCTGAGGCGCCAGATGGTTTGCCAGAACCTTTTTGGAGTTGATCGATAGTCTTTCTCCATGGTCTCACCAAACTCCTCCCACATCAAAGATTTTGCTTTGGAAACTGCCACTGCTGCACTCCGCTTGGCCCTCCGGTACCTGTCTGCTGCCTCTGGAGACCCACAGACCAGCCATGCCCTGCAGGCCTCCTTCTTCAGCTTGACAGCTCTCCTAACCTCTGGTGTCCACCAGCGGGTACGGGGGTTACCGCCATGACTGGCACCGGCTACCTTGTGCTCACAGCTAGCAACAGCCACCTCAACAATTGCAGAGTGGAACAAGGCCCATTCGGACTCAATGTTCCTCACTGCTCTTAGGACACAGTCAAAGCTCTGCCGGAGGTGGGAGTTGAAGACCATCTTGACAGGCTCTTTTGCCAGGCATTCCCAGCAGACCCTCACTATGCATTTGGGTCTGCCAGGTCTGCGTAGCATCTTCCCCTGCCATCTGATCCAACTCACCACCAGGTGGTGATCAGTTGACAGCTCTGCTCCTCTCTTCACTCGAGTGTCCAAAACATACGGTCTCAGGTCAGATGATACAACTATAAAGTCAATCATTGACCTGTAACCTAGGCTGCTCTGGAACCAGGTGTACCGGTGGGCATCCTTATGTTCGAACATGGTGTTTGTTATGGCCAAACTGGGACTTGCACAGAAGTCCAGTAACAGAACACCACTCAAGTTCAGATTGGGCGGACTGTTCCTCCCAATCACTCCCCTCCAAGTCACACTGTCATTGCCCACATGAGCATTGAAGTCCCCAGTAGGACTATGGAGTCCCCAGTTGGCGCACCATGAAGCACTCGTCCCAGGGACTCCAAAAAGGGTGGGTACTCTGAACTGCTACTTGGTGCATAAGCACAAACAACAGTCAGGACCTGTTCCCCAGCCCAAAGGAGCAGGGAAGCTACCCTTTCCTCTACCGAAGAAAACCCCAACATACAGGCAGAGAGACTTGGGGCTAATAGAAAGCCCACCCCAGCCCTCCGCCTCTCACCTGGTGCAACTCCAGCATAAAAGAGAGTCCAGCCCCTCTCAAAGACTTGGGTTCCAGAGCCAACGCTATGTGTCGAGGTGAGCCTGACTATATCTAGCCGGTACCTCTCAACCTCTTCCACAAGCTCCAGCCCCATTCACCACCAGAGAGGTAACGTTCCATGTCCCAATAGCCAGTTTTTGTGTCCGAGGATCGGACCGCCAAAGCTCCCGCCTTGGTCTGCCACCCGGTGTAATGATTCCCTGTCTGTCTTGTCTTGTTAGTTCATGTCTGTTCCTTACACCTGTTCTCGTCCCTCCCTTACGTGTTAAAGCCGCACTCTGGATTATTTCATCAAGAGAGCAGTTTTTGAATCTAACGTCCAAAGGCTCCTCCTCAAAACATCTCGACACGCGTGTCCGGTCGCGTGTGCGCGCGTGCACACGGCGCATATACTTCGGGCATAAACTGTACAGCTCAATCTGTAGGGTTTAATCACTCACAGTTCACAATCTTATTCCAACACTACGAGGGTCTGATGAGCCCTCTCTGTCCCTGCTGCTTCTGATATTAGCTCTGTTAGCAGAGAGCTGCTGCTGGACTCTGAAGCTGAACTTGACTCGGCCCTGGATGAACTTTCTGACCAAAATAAACGCGTAACCCTGTCAAGCCTTGCCATTCTGTGAGGTGAAAGGTTTAAAAATAAAACCATCTTTAGCTGGGAAATGGGTAGGTTTTTAGTAGAAATGAGCCGTGAGGCTGAGATGCAAACAGAGAAACACACGGAGCGTCCTGTACGACAGCGCCCCCTACTGGTACAGGTTTGGTCGATGCGCGTGCATGTTGAGAGAATGCAGACATTTGAATTTCATTGGCTGAAAAATGTCGGCGGCAAGAAATAATGGAAAGGGGTCTCTAGGAGGAAGGAGGGTCTTCATCAGAATGACAGATGTTGTGGAACTCAACCCATAGATCATAGTTTAGACCTGAAATATCATTTAAAACATTTAGAAAACTTTGATACAGAGAAAAATGCTCCAGAGAGCCGCTTTAATTGTCATCAGGTGTTTCTTGACCCATTGATTTTCTCCACAGTATTTAAACCCTTCTGTTTCTTGTCTCGTCCTGGGTTCATCTGTTCTGTTCAGTCTTGTCACAGTCACAGTCATAGTCATAGTCCCTGGTCTTTTGTTTTTCTAGTCATAGCCTTAGTTTCTTTAATAAACGCACCTTTGGCTCTTTTACCTCCGTCTCCTGCCTCTGCTTCTCTGCCTCATCGGGTCCACCCTCCCACGGTTCATGACACCTGGTCCACATTGCACCGGACCTTTCATGTTCCTCCTGCAGGTGGTGGGTCCACAGGTGGATGAGCCCATGTATCCAGTTTGGGCTGGACCCGGCCGGGCCCCATGGGCGAAAACCAGGCCACAGGCGCTCGCTCACAGGCCCCAACCCCAGGCCTGGCTCCAGGTTGGGACCCCGGTAACCCTCCGGGCCGGGTACACTTGCTCTTTGATTGAATGTATATGAAGAGTCTTCTGAACCGCACTTTGTTTCTCCCTTCATCTTGGACCAATTTGTCATGGGAGACCCTACCAGGGGCTCAAGTGCCCCAGACAACATAGCTCCTAGGATCATTAGGGCACTCAAACTCCTCCACCACGATAAGGTGATGGTGTTATGTGTTGCCCTGCTGTGTCCTATGTTTAGGTTTATTAGTAGTTTTCCCTCCCTGTTTTCCTGTGTTTTTGCCCCATTTAGTCTAGGTTTTAGCTTTTCCCTGTGCCCCTCCTCATCCTCCCTGGACTCATTCTCTCCAGCTGTCCCTCGTCTCCCTGATTAGCTCCCTCACTATTTAGACCATTCAGTTCCTTTCATTCACTGTTGGATCCTCCTGTGTGCTACCCTAGTCTCTCTCAGTCCTCCCAAGTTTTGTGTTCTCTGGCTTAATAAAAGGCTCTTTATTTATTTACCTGCTGCCTCCCGCCTGCTCTCTTGCCTGCGCCTGGGTTCTCTACAAACCAATCATGACAGACGGTTCATGGAGGAGACTGATGTTATTGTGATACTTTTATTTTGAAGGATATCTACTCGGATAACAGGAAGTAGCATGTTAGTGCAGTTAGGGATCTGTATGTACTGATCTGAGTGCTGAAACATAAAACAAGAAGCGGTTGCAGGTATCTAAGTAACTTTATTTATTCCTCTATTGGTGCTGTGAAAAATGCGGTGCCCGGGAAGGGTAAGGTAGGGAAAAAAATTTCAGGTCGGAAGAACCTGTTCCCTCAGTTTACCAAACTGTGTGCACAAATTCTTAATCCGTTCCCTCAGTTTAGTAAACCGTGCGTACAGATTGCATCACGACTCCAGCAGCTTTGTGCTCGGCATCACTGCTTCCCAGGGCGCTGTGTAAAGTACTCTAAATGCTGCACGTTCAAACCACAGATTCTTGGTTTGTCCACTAATCACTAATTTCTCTTTTTGAAAATCACATCTGAAATACATTCCAGAATAAAGTCTGTAGGCCTGGTTTTCTTATTAGATGATTAAGCAAGACAACATAATCATCCTACCCTATGGAAAAACCAACTTCTGAGTTAAAATCTAAATGACGTGACTTGTTTTTAATTGTGAGAATAAATAAAAGTCACTTGACCTCCAACACAAAGACAGAGGACTTCCGGTATGGAGGTGACTGTCGCCATCTTGTCTGCAGCTGGGTACTCTTTGGGAGTTTCCTCCCACAGACCACAACATGCCTGAGAGATGTCTGTAAGTGTCTTAAAGCGTTTGATAAATGAACAGAAACACACAGAGCTGCCAGCATCAGGCGGTTGGACGTACACACAGACACCATCTTTGCCCAACCTGCGATTAAAGAATAAAAGTATTTAAAGCCATACTCAGTAGCCAGGTAAACAAACGAGGTCTCGCTAGCTAGTTTACAGAAACACGACTCGATGCACTCACCCCTCCCATTGGGTAAAATCCATAAGCCAGCCTCCCCACGGACATGGGACACTGTCTTGCGACGATAACAATGCAGAGTCTAACTTCAGCCGTAGAAATGTTCCCCCAGCTTTTCCTCTTTTCACCTCCAAACGATTTTAGTTTTCTGCTAGCTGAAAAGGTGTTTTTTGGGGGGACTCTGGTATTTTTATCTTAAAATGGAAGCGCTAACCGATGGCTAATTCGCTAATTCTGTCCTCCTTTCACTTCTGTGATGTTCAGATGGAAAATGTGCCCGAGCAGATTAATGCCAATCCAAGCAGTGCGGAAATGCGGCAGACAGACAGCTGGATTGTCCAATCCTATCGTTCGGACCGAACGATAGGATTGGCTGAAGTTTTTAGAGAACTGCGGGACAACTACTTTATTGTTTTTTTTAGGGGTTTTTTTAATCTCCACAATATATTTATGGCTATACTATGTTGGAACGTTGTTAAGAGGCTTTAAAAAAAACGTTAAAAGCTACATTGTTTACCTGGCTACTGAGTATGCCTTTAACGTTGTGGAAAATTTTATTGAAATAAATCTAATTTAACTTCGAGGGGGAAAATATGTTTGAGGAAAATAAATAATTAAGCAATAAAAAGAAAAACAACCAGAATCCTTTGGCTTTGAAAAAAATCGATTAGTCACTGTTTGAGGAAAACAAATCGCCTCGCCCTGTTTCCTCTGCTTATCCAGGTCCAGGTCACGGGTCAATGGCAAACCTCCTCAGCTGGCTCCTCTCGATATGGAGGAGCAGTAGTTCTACTCTGTCCTTCCCGGATGTCTGAGCTCCTCACCCTATCTCTAAGGCTGAGCCCACCCATCCCACAGAGGAAACTTTTCAGCTGCTTGTACTCTCAACCCCATTCAGACCACTGCAGTTTACCTAAAGGTCAGGCAGGGGAGTGAAGGACACAATGGGAACTCTTTACAGTAAATATGATTTTAACTAAAACTCTCACATGACTACTTTTTATTGATTTTTCATCTGCTTTTAACTGTATTCAACCCCATATGGTCATAAGCCTTCTCCAGATCCACAAAACACACGTGGATTAGTTGGGCAAACTCCCATGACCTCACCATCACCCTAGCAAGGGTAAAGAGCTGGTCCACAGTTCCACAACCAGGACAAAACCACATTGCTCCTCTTCAATCCAAGACACAACTATCAGCCACACCCTCCTCTCCAGGACCCTGGAGTAGACTTTTCCAGGGAGGCTGAGGAGTGTGATCCCCTATAGTTGGAACACACCCTCTGGTCCTCTTTCTGTCATGTCCTGGGTGCCTGCAGGCAGTCTGTGTTTTTCCCTCAGGGCGTGGCAGGCAGATCCTCTCCAGCTGCAGCTCATCAGCTTCATCAGAGGAGGACCTTTATAAGGAGCAGATCCACAGAGGGACGACGCCAGTCTTTTCCACCTCACTACTGGTAAACTCAGGTCTCCTCTTATATCTTGTCTCTTTGAACCCTGTAATCATTTTTCCTCTCATCTCTCCAGCCAACCTGCTCGGCGTCGTCCACCTCAAGATCCTCCAGAGTCCTCCTCAACCTCATGTCCGCCTGGTCTGCCTGTCCCCCTGCCAGCCAGCTGCCTCCACTCCATTCATCCTCCATCAACCTCTCACCGCTCCAACCATTCTCACCCAGGACAGACAAAACCTCCCCAAGATCCCCATCTTCATCCTACCAAAGCCTCCTGTACCCGGATCCCACGGATCCTCCTGGATCCACCTCCACACCACCAAACCTTATAATAAAAACATTATTTTACTTACCTCCTGTTTTCCTCTGACTGTTGTGTTGCTCCAGGATCCTCACACAACCTCAGATTATGACACTTTCTTGAAAATGGGGACCACCACCCTGGTCTGCCAATCCACAGGAACTGCCCCCGATGTCCACGCAATGTTACAGAGACGTGTCACCCAAGACAGTCCTATAACATCCATCACTAATTTAAAAAAAAAACATCTAAAAAATGATCAATGTCAAAAACTTGATTCTAAAAACATCCAAATATTCCATAAAGATGTTGAGTGTTTATGTAAAATTCCTGGTATTTCTAGAACACCTGAAAGTATTTCATAGCTTTTATAAGTTGTTTGAGATTCGTGTTTAACTTTCATTAACAAGTCTTTAACTGTTATAATGATTATATACTGGTAGTTATTGTATAGTTTGTTTATCATTGTCTCTGTATGGAAAGCACTTTGTGATTTCTGTCTTGAGAGGTGCTATCAAATTTCTTCTTCTTCTATTATCATGATCTAATTTCCCTCTGCGATGAATCAAGTCTTTTAACACAGTTAGTCCTCAGCTTTACTCCTGTGGAGCTGTTTCTATAGGATACATGTATTTCTATGGAGGGCTGGATGTTGGATGGTTCGTTGTGCATCTGGTGGATGACATTCTGAACTTGAACACGTTTGAAGATAAAAATAAAATGAATCACTCTGTTTAAAGCTATACAGGTGTGACAGAAAATATCCTTAAAGCTTTTATGGACTTCATTACAATCAGTGATATTATATCAGTATTCCATCCATCCATCCATTTTCTGTAGCCGCTTATTCCTCCACAGAGGGTCGCGGGGCAGCTGGTGCCTATCTCCAGCGGTCAAGGGGCGAGAGGCGGGGGACACCCTGGACGGGTCGCCAGTCCATCGCAGGGCCACACAGAGACGAACGAGACAAACAACCACACACCCACTCACACCTAAGGACAATTTACCAGCCCAATTAGCCTGACAGTCATGTCTTTGGACTGTGGGAGGAAACCGGAGTACCCGGAGGAAACCCACGCATGCACGGGGAGAACATGCAAACTCCACGCAGAGAGGCCGCAGAGCCGGGACGCGAACCCACGACCTCCTTGCTGCGAGGCAACAGTGCTAACCAGCTGCGCCACCATGCAGCCTTATATCAGTATTATATCATATTATTACATATCAGTGATATTAGTGATGATATTATAATCAGTGCGACTTGTCCCAGATTACAGAACACAACCAAAGGTAAAAATCTTTCACATAGTAAATGGAATGACACTTTCTTCAGAGAGAAATGGGCAACCTGAATGTTTCCTGTTTAAAAACTTTTATCTGAAGGGTTATAAGCAGGAAATTCCATAGATTAGAACTCAATTTCCATAAAATTCCAATCTGTCCCAAGCACTAAGCACCTACCAGCTGATGAACACCTTACAGGTTTTCAGTGGATGTGGAGAAATGCTGCTTTGATTGTGATGAAATCAGTGAATGTTTATGTTCCAGGTGCATAAAGATGTGACTGAAGGACAAACTCGTTTAATTTGTAACTAATAAAATTATAATTTTCACTAAATGTTTTATTCATAAAGACCCCGCTGTTTGAAACGTCCTGAAAAACCTAACCTAGCTGTTTCCGATTAATAATGCTCTCTGTCTGTTTATTTGACTGAACTTCTGACCTCCTGTTACCATGGTGACAACATAAACTCTAAGACCATAAAGTCAGCATGAATCTGTTTAGGACCAATAGTATGTCTAAATGTGTAGAAATGTTTATATATAGCTGTAATGCATGGACAGATTAAAAGATAATATTCAGACTAATTTTATTTACACTTATTTATTATTACATTAACAATCCCTGTTAATTAAATCATGTTATGTTTTGAAGGTTTTTGAGGGTGTAAATATAATGAAGTTTACCCATCTGTAAAAAAAAACAACAACAGTTTAGTGACTTAATAAAGTTGGTCGGCGCCTTCTGCTGGTCACTACAGCTACTGCAGGTCCTCTATTTTACGACACTGCCTATGGTTTGACGGCATCCAGTGACTAGAAACAACCAACATGGCGGCCGCAGCTCATGCGGAGTTACTGGACAACCAGGAGGATTCGGTACCGGGAGGCTGCGGATCACCGGGAAACCAGGAGGGTTCGGTACCGGGAGACTGCGGCGCATCAGACTCCCCGGTGTGTCTCATCGTCCTGGGCATGGCGGGCTCCGGGAAGACTACCTTCATCCAGGTGAGCTCTGATCGGTTAGGGCTCCGTCTGTCACCTGGAAACTAGTAAAGGAGACTCTACATGTAAATATCTATGTTCCATCAGCATCTCCCTCAGCTTCCTGTCTGTTCTGACTCCAGACGGTTAGTTTAGATAGATTAGCTCCTGTTTCTCTACCTGAGCTAACCAGACTAGTTAACTCAGTCCTCTACATCTGTTTAAAATGTCTTCCAGTCCATCTGTCCCAGTGAGCTTCACTGGTTCTGGTCCAGTCCCTGTCTACTGGGTCCTGGTCCAGTCCCTGTCTACTGGTTCCTGGTCCAGTCCCTGTCTACTGGTTCCTGGTCCAGTCCCTGTCTACTGGTTCTGGTCCAGTCCCTGTCTACTGGTTCTGGTCCAGTCCCTGTCTACTGGTTCCTGGTCCAGTCCCTGTCTACTGGTTCCTGTTCCAGTCCCTGTCTACTGGTTCCTGTTCCAGTCCCTGTCTACTGGTTCCTGTTCCAGTCCCTGTCTACTGGTTCCTGTTCCAGTCCCTGTCTACTGGTTCTGGTCCAATCCCTGTCTACTGGTTCTGGTCCAGTCCCTGTCTACTGGTTCCTGTTCCAGTCCCTGTCTACTGGTTCCTGGTCCAGTCCCTGTCTACTGGTTCCTGTTCCAGTCCCTGTCTACTGGTTCCAGTCCCTGTCTACTGGTTCCTGTTCCAGTCCCTGTCTACTGGTTCCAGTCCCTGTCTACTGGTTCCTGTTCCAGTCCCTGTCTACTGGTTCTGGTCCAGTCCCTGTCTACTAGTTCTGGTCCAGTCTAGGAAACCTGATCTCCAGCCTTCTCTCTCCAGCAGCTACAGACCAGTCTGTAAAGGAGCGCTGGTTTCTAAGATCCTGGAAAAGGTCCAGCAGCTCTGGACAAACACAACATGTCTGATGGTCCAGTCAGGTTTCTGTAGAGCTCATTCTACTGGAACAGCTCTTCTCAGAGTCTCCAGAGACATTCTGACTGGAAGTGATGCAGGAGAAGGTTCTGATCTGGTTCTGATGGACCTGACTGCAGCCTTCAACACCTGTTACCTGATAGGCTGAGACCCTGGGTAGACCTATCAGGACCTGATCTGGAGTGGCTCTCCTCTAAGCTCCATGAGACGTCTCAGCTCCAGCTGCTCCAGACGTCTTTAGACTCTGTTAAAACTGGATGCTGGAAACTGAAGTCCTCCTCTGTTCTCTGGACCAGCTGGAATGCTCATGAGACTTCTACATGTAAATATCTGTGTTCCAACCAGCAGCAGCACTAAAGGAGACTTCTTCTTGTGTACATAATATCCATGCAGGTGCAGGTTTAACAGACTAAAGGTTATGCTGAGACACTTTCATTCTTTAACACTGATTTTTTTAAGAAAGAAAGAACACCTATTGTGTGTGTGTGTGTGTTTTTTCTGTGTGTGTGTGTGTGTGTGCGTGTGCGTGTGTGTGCGTGTGTGTGTGTGTGTGTGTGTGTGTTTTAGAGGCTAACAGCCCACCTCCACTCCCTGAAGTCTCCTCCATACGTCATCAACCTGGACCCAGCTGTCCACGAGGTTCCGTTTCCTGCCAATATTGGTGAGGATCATTCTATTTCCTGTATTTGTGTCGTCATCTTTAACACACTGTGCTGTTCTCAACCCTTTTTTTACACTAGCGCTGATGAAGTTTTCATCATAGTGCTCAGACTGTATGTGATTAAATTAGACTGAATTTTGAATTCTTTTCTGTCCTTTAGTATATTTAGAATATATGCATTTAGAATTCAGTCTAATTCATATGAATTGGACCCAATGACTGTCAGTGGGTTAAACAGTCATTGCTTTGGATTTAAAACATGGAGGTTTTAGACAACTGTTGTTAAAAAGCAACTTATAAGTTTAACGTTTCAACTTGGATACAGCTTGGGGGGGTGCATGTATAAACTGAAGATCAGTGTGAGACTCTGGAGGGTGTGTGGAGATACTGAGTGCAGATGGAGCATGTCTGTGCTGAATCAAGGTAGAAAAACACAGGAATGTAATGGAGTCAGGTGGAGCCTGAACTCAGGATGAAACCCTGGGCCAGGGGACTGGGCTCTGTGCCAAAGCACCAACTTGGAGAGTTAAGTCTAAATGTGGCATGTAGCTCAGTTGGTAGAGTACCGGTCTGGTAACCAGAGGGTCACTGGTTTGATCCCAGCTCCAGCTGGGTTACAATGTCGTTGTGTTCTTGGGCAAGACACTTCTCCCACCTTGTCTACTGGTGGTCAGAGGGACCTGGTGGTGGTGGTGCATGGCATCCCCGCCTCTGTCAGTGTGCCCCAGGTCAGCTGAGACTACAGTGTAGTTTATCACCACCAGTGTGTGAATGGGTGATTGACTGTTGTGTTGTACAGCGCTTTGGGGAGTGTAGAACACTCTAAAAACACTATAAATACATACAGGACATTTACCATTTAAATCACAACTCCTCCCTACCAATTGCATTGCAAGAAGATCCTACATACAGTCAGGGCCATTGTCCTGGAGGTGGGGTCAGATTAACTGTCTCAAGCCACAGGGAGGGGGGACCTAGCATAAGTGGATCCAGACTGTATCTAATAGTCCACTCTGCTGAGGAAAAAGAATTGACTGTCAGTGTTAGTTGTAAGTTAGTTGTTTGTAAAGGGCATCAATTAATGAGTTCAAATGCTCAAACATGAAAAAGGATGACAGGAAATATTCCGATCCACACGTTACTGGTCAGATCGGACATGTGAGCAAACATGGAAACATCTGGTTCTTCTGAAAAGCTACCATGCCGTCTCTGCAGTCTGAGATCAAATGACCAGAAGAAGAGAGTTCACCTGTTGATCTGGTTGTCCTGCTGCTCTCTGTAGTCCTCAGCTTGTCCTCTCATCTGCAGACATCAGGGATACGGTCAACTACAAAGAAGTGATGAAGCAGTACGGCCTCGGTCCAAACGGCGGCATCGTCACCTCGCTCAACCTGTTCGCCACGCGCTTTGATCAGGTGACCTTCTTCTTCCAGAGAAACCTGAAACCTTTTCTGTCCTTTAGTATAAATCCTGAAGTGATGAGCCGCTCTGATATGTGTTGGTGCAGCTTTCCTTTCTGCTCTGGAATGGGTCTGGAAAAGTCTAGACTTTGGATTTAGTGTTTTCCAGATCTGGATAGGAGTAGATCTAAAAACCGTTGTACTGGTTGAGTCAGCTGAACTTCTTCCTTGTGTTCCTGTAAAACCTTCCTCTAACCTCTCAGAAACACACTAGATTCCAGTTCATTGGTCCTGACGCTCCCATCCATTTAGTGTGAAGTTTTACTATCAGCATCACTCACTAAACCATTAGAAGGAACTTCACCTTGATCAGGAAGAGTTGATGGTGTTTATGCTGCTGCAGTACAGCAGACGCTGTTCGGCTGAAGCAAACTAAACCAACTGTCTCATGGTAAACTAGATTAGGACATCTTTCTGCTCCTAGAGACTCCGCCCACTCTGAGTGATGTCACTGGTGTGTCAGGTTCTTACTGTAGATGAGCCCTGAATGACCCAGACATTCCCTTATTACTAACGTCCTCCTCCTGCTGCAGTCAGGTTTCTGTTGGACATAATGAATCATCATGATGGTCAGTTATCAGAGTTCATGGTTGGTAAACAGCAGGTGTACATGTGTGTACCAGTTCCCTTTGCCACTACGCTCCTTTACCGTGTTATCGATCACACAGCCCGTCATCGCACACTGACGAGCTGCAGCGAGGCGCTGGAGGTTCACTTTCACTGATCATACCAAACATCAACTTGAGTACCTCATAAAAAAATGTTGTTAATAAAACGCTTGATAGTTGTGTTTGTTCTGTTTTAGTGACAGTATTTATTATAACAAAACGATTCTGGTCTACTGATATTCTGGTTCTAGATTGTTATTTTTTTGCTTGTTTGAGTCTGACGTTTATGTTTGTTTGTTCAGGTGATGCAGTTCATTGAGAAAAAGCGACAGAACCACAGGTGAGTTCCTACCTGCAGAGAACAGCAGCACTACTCTGGGAGTCATTGTCGTTCTGATGGCTCCTCTCAAACTTCATCTCCTCTCCTATTTCTGAAGGCTGATCATTGACCCACCTCTGCCCTGTGATTGGCTGGTCTCTGGTTTTGAAAACATGAAATGATATATGGTCCAGTTATAGTATTGGTGTGTGTGTTCTCTGATGTATAATCCAGTTATATTGTCTGTATAGCAGTGTTTTTCAACCACTGTTCCGCGGCACACTAGTGTGCCGTGGGAGATCTTCAGGTGTGCCGCGGGAAATTATTCAATTTCACCTATTGGTATAAAAAAATATTTTTTAAACTAAATTATTATCTGCAAATAATATTCCATTGTCGCGCGTCTGTGCCAGTCATCACTGGCAGACTCAGGTTCTGTTTGGGGTCAGACACGCAGCAGATCAGGACCTGGACCGGGTCCAGCGACAGCACCCGGCAGCGAGCCGGTGCTGGGGGGGAGATGCGCGTCTGCCCCTGAGACGCCCGCGGCCCGCAACACGCTCGGCATCTGGGACCCCTCCTCCCCCGAACTGGACCGTATCTAGTCTGTGGTTCGGACGGCTGGGAGGGGTCGCCGCCAAGCGAGTCGTAGACCCACGGCAAAAACTTGGCAGAGTTTGGGCAGAACACCAGCCACGCTCCGCGTCAGCCGACTGGGTCTCTGGTGAACTGACGGTCCAGACGTTTTTAAATTTATACTTTGATCTGATTGCTTCATTAAACCAGGAGATCAGCAGGTCCACTGACACTGGGCTGGGCCAACACCGTTTTACTTTGATCCTCCGATAGCATAACAGTTTGTTTTTGACGGTCTGAGCAGCCCGTTGGTTATTTTCTCCCATGTCTCCTCCCTTTGGCTGAAGGATGGATGACGTTATCTGATCACCTAACTCAGCTGTGCACGCGCCTCTCAATAGCGTGAATGTGGCAGCGCGCGCTGCTCAAGCTGTTTCTCAGCATAATAACTGACAGCTTAAAATTCAACAAACAATATCAACACTAAAAACACATTGATCATTGGTTTGTCTTTGTTTTCAGAGACTTACATTAATAATAATGTTCAATTCCCCCAAAAATAGTTTTATTAAACAAAAACATGATGAAAGAGTCCTATGATGTGGATATTGAAATTAACAGTAGAGAAATAAAGCCATTTTAAGGCAAATTACTGATAAACTGGATGCTACAATCACTTTTTGACAGGTGAAAAAAAAAAATCAGTTTAAAGTTATTTGATAGTAAAAAAGAGAGTTGATGATTTAATCAGGTCACCTGTAAACTAAATGTAATCCTTTACTGTCAGGAGATGAGAAAGTTTCTACAGTAAAACTATTAAAACAGAGTGAGCCTGAGAAAACAGCTGTAGAGTTAAAGGAGACAGACCTCTGATGACAGATCAGTGTGTTTTAGTGTTAAAAATGTTTAATTGGACAAAATTCATCCGATAACTTTATCAACCGTCAATGAGCTCAGAGCTCATCTCATCTGATTAGTCTGGGCTTCTGAGGGAAGTTGTGACAGGCTTTAGTCATTCTTGTAAGGTTAGTACCACCCCCCCCCCGGTGTGCCTTGTGATACTTTTCAATGACGAGGTGTACCTTGGCTCAAAAAAGGTTGAAAAACACTGCTGTATAGTGATGGTAGAGATCTCATCAGACCCTGTAGAACTGAAATCTTTGTTAATGATCTCAGATTGTGTCTTTCTGCTGTGGTTGGGGTCCAGGTACGTCCTGATTGACACTCCAGGCCAGATTGAGGTCTTCACCTGGTCGGCGTCAGGAAGCATCATCACAGAGGCACTGGTGGGTTGTCGGCGCTTCGTGGTGTGGTCCAGACTGTGTGGGGTATTGTTTCTGATGTCTGTGTGTTTCAGGCGTCGTCCTTCCCCTGTGTGGTAATCTACGTGATGGACACGTCTCGCAGCGTCAGCCCCGTCACCTTCATGTCCAACATGCTGTATGCCTGCAGGTACCAGCCTCGGTTCATTCACTTTCGGTGTCAGTTTTATTATTTATTCAACTTAAAGGATGTAAAATATCAAAACTTAAAGAAGGTACAAGAACAGGATCAGGTCAGGTCTACAGCCAGTGAGGAGAAGTGGGTCTTTAAGAATGAAATGACCAAGATTCTGATCACATCTAAAGTGGTTGTTCCAATCCAGAGGTTAGGGGCAGTCGTCACCTCTGATCTGGGAACAGCAAGGAGCATTTGGTTCTTTGACTAACTTGGTTCTGGATGGAGTGTAGATCAGTAAAAGTCCTGGAGACAGGACGGGGAGCCAGTGGAGAGAAGCAGGTCTGGTGTTATGAGCAGCTGCTGCTTCCTGTACGACCTGCAGACGATGGAGGGAGGACTGATCTAGACCTTTAGAGAAGGAGTTACAATCATCTAAGTGTGGAATGGAAGCATGGAGGAGTCACTAGCAGGGCTCTAGACTTCGACCAATTAGGTGTGTGACCTAGATTCTCAGTGGCAAAAGAAAAATGATCTGAGGTTGCACCAGTGCCACCGGTCGTTTAAAGGTCCCATGACATCGGTTTCCGTGTTTTCTGACTTATCTATCATGTTGCAACGTTGAGTTCTCACCTTAAACCTGCCAGAAAGAGCAAAAAACGGCATCCATCTGTCTCCTAGTACAGCCAGTGAGAAGCTCTTCCAGATTTCAGACCCAGGTTTCAAACTGTTTTTTTCACTCCAGCCCGCTATGAGGTCATAGTGATCCGGACTTGCTTATATGGTAAATTCTCCGCCCACATGCACGTTCACGACAACTGGAGCGAGGCAGTGGCGCCGCCATTGCCCATAGACCGTGTAGTGTTTAGTTTCAGTTTCATTTCTCTTTCACGCGACGGCACTGCCCCCTACTGGGCACTGCCCCCTGCTGCAGCAGAAGTGTCAGGCTGCCAAATAAGGAGAAACCCAGCAGAACCGGAAGGCGGCGCTTTCTTCTGATCTCTGAGTTGCTCGTTAGGAAATAATTACAGCGTATTTTGAGTTATAATGGTGCAACGCTAATCTAGAGGCATCAAAGATTACACCTGTTTAATATAAAGTGATTTAAATATGGAGTCATGGGCCCTTTAAGAACAAATAAACACACTGAAAGTCTCCCTGCAGTTCAACAACAGATATGTACTAGGCCCATACTCTTCCTCAGACTTCCTTGGAGAGGAGACGTCTCTCTCTTCTCTCCCTTTGTGTTCCTCCTGCAGCTGTCTCGTCTCGTCTCGTCTAACCTGAGCAACTTCCTCTTTCCTTCTGGATAAATACTTTTGGATCTGTTTTGCTGGTTTTCTCAACACTATAGATATATATACAGTATGTTCCACTTTCAAACGGAGAGGTGTTCTCCGACTCGACTGACAGGGACACACGCTGTGTCTCTGGAGGACTGCATTTTTGGACTAATGAGGATCGGGTCTACGCTTATTGGGGGGGTTTGATTCATCTGAAAATAACGGAGCTGCAGGTGCGATTATCAGCTGTCCTGTGCTTCTGGAGGGGCTGATTTCTGCTTTGAACACTGAAACGCTCACGGTGAAGGAGTTGTTTTGGAGGACTGGCTGCAAACAAACTCTGGCTCAGAGCAAATTACAATCGAGGTGTCTGACTGCACAGATCAGTGGGGATGGCCATGATTCAGCTGTCTGGAGGGGTGAAGCCAGCAAAAGGAACAGTAATGAACAATAAGGCAGTGGAGGAAACATGGCTGCTGCCTGAGCCAAAAACACATTTTATCTTATCGTTTGTCCTTGAATCCAACCATCACGCTACAGAATGCATGGAGCAGCTGCTCTGACCTCCCTCCTTCCTACCTCTCCTCCTAACTTCTCCTTCACCTCTGGATGTTGGAGGACGTGCAGCTTCCTCATCTTTCCCTATTGTTAGCCCTTTTCCTTATCTGCAAACGGTAGCGCTGGAATGTGCACATCTTGGGAAAGATTGTACTGAAACGTAAATTTCACTGTATCTGGTTCAATGACAATAAAGTTGATTGATTGATCGATCAATCAGGGATAGTGAAGGGCAGGACCCCCCTCTGATTGGCTGTGGTCCAGATATTCCTGTAGCTGTGCACGTTTGTGTTCTGCAGTCAGACACAGAGAGGTGAGTATGCTAGGCTAGTCACATAAACAGAGAGGATGTAGGGCGGATGAGGAGAGAAAAGAAAAAGAACGACTAAGGGCTGAGCCGTCAGAAAATCATCACCAAAACTCCGATGAGGGAAAGGGGGGGTTCGTGGCCACGTTTGTATATACCTCAGTACAACGCAGTGGAAGTTGTTTTCTGCCTTTGACCCATCCCTGAGGAGCAGAGGGCAGCTGGTTTTGGTGGTGCCCAGGAGACCGTTGGAGGCTCAGTATCTCGCCCAAGGATACTTCAACACATGGCCGGACTGGGGTTTGAAGCAGGGTCTCCCACATGGAAGGCAGCTTCTCATCCGCCTTAGTGATGAGGAACCATCAACTGGTCTGGAGACGCCATCAGATAATGAGCCACATACGATCGAGGCGGAGCCACTGGCATTAGGAGTTTAAGTGTTTGTTTATTCTCTTAGCAGAAGCACAAGGAGAAAGGCCGCTGCCGGGATTCAAACCTGCGACCTTCTTTCTGTGAGGCAGCAGTGCTACAGCTGCACCAGCATGCTGCCTGTTCACATTGTGAATACACTGGCTAAGATACAGGAAAGCTTAACAAAAACAAAGCACTGACGTTATGAACAGAACAGAGAACTGAGGACAGGTCTGAATATTCCTGGAGATTTATTTATTTTATTTTGGGGTTTCTACTGTTTATTTATTGTTTAGTGAGTTTTCTCTGCAGCTTCTTGTGACGTCAGGTTCTGGTTTTGACAGGTTGTAGCCTGCAGCTAAAGGGGAGGAGCTCTAAGAGTTTATTTCCAGGATGGGTGGAGTCAGCAGCAGTCTTCCTGACCCGCCTCCAGGTCCTGAAGGTGTCCAGGTCATGAAGAGAGGGCAGCTTCTCAGCAGGTTTCTGGTTGTTGAACCAGCAGACCAGACTGTGATGAGGATGGGTTCAGTGATGTAGAACTGCTCCATCACTTCTTCCAGCTTCTCCATGCGTCCACAATCATCTCCACTGTTTGACAGCATTGAGTCCAGATTCTTGTCTCTCCATGGGTCTCTGTCCTGTAGGCAGCACAGATGAGCCTGATGAGGTTTGTGTCACCTGAGAACTTCAGGAGTTTGACAGACTGGTAAGCAGCTGTTGATGGACAGGGAGAAGAGGAGAACCAGTACTGATGGTCTGAGACCTGACAGACTGCTTCCTGTCTGACAGAAACACAGTGATCCACCTGCAGGTGGGAGAGCTGGTTCAGCAGCAGGGATGGGATGTAGGCGGAGCTAAAATCTACAGAGAGCAGCCTGATAGGTTCCTGTGGAGTCCTGATGCTGGAGGATGAAGGGCCGAGCCACGTAGCTGCATCGTCCTCTAACCTGTTGGCTCTGTAGGCAAACTGCAGCGGGTCTGTGAGGGTTTTCAGGTGGGTCAGCACCGGGCGCTCAAAGGTTTTCACATGGAGGATGGAGACAGAATCAGGTCCTGCTGCTTTTAGTGGATTCCAACAGAGTCGTTAGAAGTTCCTTTGAAACCTTCAAGATTATCAAGCAGAAGTTCTTGGATGTTCTGATGTGGTTCTTAGCTGTTTGTAGAGGAAAACGACTCAATAAGAGGAAAGAAATAACAAGAAAGAAGCAGAAGAGAGACGATCTGCTGTCATTAACGGCAACATCTTTAAATAAGAAATACAAACTGGCTCTCAGCCAGCTCAGGTTTGTTAGTGAGAACATGTTCTCACACATTTTACCTGGTAAACCTGAAGATCTGACATCAGTTACCATGGCAACTTCTCTGAAGCCTTTATGGTCTCTGACATCCAGACGATGCTACGGGTGGAGTCAGTCCAGTAGGGGGCATAACTCATGATACTAACTCAGTAGTAGTGGTAGTAGTAGTAGTAGTAATGGAACTGGTCTCAGTCTGACTGACCTGTGACCTGTGCTGTTGTGTGTCTTCCAGCATCCTGTACAAGAACAAGCTGCCCTTCATCCTGGTCATGAACAAGGTCGGGTATCTGACCAGAGGTCTGGGCTACGAAGCAGGATTCAGGCTCAGTTTAGGTTTAGCAGCATCAACTAGCTGCTTCACGTCTTACCTGCTCTGTTACTATGGTAACTGAAGAGCAGGCATCACAGAAGGACTGGACCATACATCCCACAGAAGGCTGAAGACTCCCTACTAACAGTTTCTGGGTCGATTTTTGCTGCTGTTGAACCATAAAGAGATTTCAACCTGCAGCCTTTGGTTTGAAAAGGCATTACATCACTGGGAGGAGTGGCTAGGTGATAAGCTCCGCCCAACAGGACCTACACAGGAGTCAGTGCAGGGGAAGGTCTTCACAGATGAGTTGAACCTGCTTCGTAGTCCTGGCCTCTGTTTGTGTTGTTGTTGTTGATTCACATGTTGTTGTTGTTGTTGTAAACAGGTTGTGTGTCCATGTTGCAGACTGACATCATCAACCACAGCTTTGCTGTGGAGTGGATGCAGGACTTTGAGGTCTTCCAGGATGCTCTGAACCAGGAGACTTCGTATGTGAGCAACTTGACCCGCTCCATGAGCCTGGTCCTGGACGAGTTCTACACCAACCTGAGGGTGAGACCTCCTGGTCAGATGTTAACGTTCTCCACCTCTTACAGACTCACTGGTGTTGTAGATGAATGTAGAAGTGCTCCGGACCGGGGAGAGGCTGAGGTCTTAGACTTGAGTCTCCTGACATCACTACAGACAGATGTTCTGTAGATCCATCACACATAGACTGGGATATTTCAGGCCTTTCACGTGCATGTGCAAACGTGCATGAGTATGATCAAAATGTGAGACCTCACGACTCTGCCGACAGGTGGTGGGCGTGTCTGCAGTGACAGGAAGTGGATTGGACGAGCTGTTCACTCAGGTGGAAGACGCTGCTAAGGAGTATGAGAGGTTCGTCAGTCAGGTTGGAGGTCAGGGGTTAAGAACAGCTCGTTAACAGCTCATTTTTCTGCTTTTCCAGGGACTATCGACCAGAATACGAGCGACTCCGCAGTCAGCTGGTGAGTGTGTGTTTTAGTTGTCATGTGATCACACCTCCTGGGCCTTGGTCTTCTGAAGATCTGGTAACTCGTCCTCACAGATCCTCAGAGCGTGTGGGGGAGGGGTGGTGGTGACGGTGAACATTGGGTGATATCTGGGCAGGTAGTTGGTGTGAAGGACAACTCCTCTGATCTCCAGAGGGACTCCTTCAGGTCTGGGGGGTTGAGGGTCTCCTGGAACTGCTGCTGCTCCTCAGGCCTCTCCTCTCTGACAGGGAGTCTGAGAAATGACATCTCAGTCGCTCTTCTCTGCTGCTCTGGTTTTCTTCAGTGAGTTCCTGTCCTGGTTGGACAGGAGTCTGTCCCACACCTGTACTCATCCTCCTTGATTCTTCAGAGCCTCAGTTTGGGAGGAAACCAGGGTTTGTTGTTGTTGTATCTGCAGAAGGTTTTGGTCGGTCCACACTGGTCCTCCAAAGGTTGGTGTAACAGGTCAAGTGTCAGTGAGGTCATCATGTGGGTTTGATGTCGCAGCTTCTGAAACCAACCAATCAGAGCAGTCAGAGCCTGTAGCTCCTCTCAGACTTGACTCCAGGCTTTGCGCAGGTCTCTGCCTGTAGGTAGTGTAGCGTTGTGAACAGTAGTGTAGTCTACGTGATACGCAGGTATATACGCCGTATAACCACTAGAAAACGTCCCGAATATCCGTATAACCACTTAAAACTGTGGAAAGATGCATATCAGCGTGGTCCTGTGACATAACTTTCACTTTCCGTTCATAAATCACCTTCTCTATTTTACGAAGCGAGCACTTTGTGCCCAGATAGGCTTCCGCCAATCATGACGTACACCCTACGCCTGCTATGACGCGTTCCGTTATTTGGTGGACGCGAGTCAACAACATGTTTATTGGCTTTATTCTTTGACAAGAAATAGTTCAGCGCAAGACAGCGGAGAACGTGGAGAAAAACATGAAAAGAAAACGTAGTCAAAGGAGACTATTTCTGCTGCTCTGTGTATTTTGATTGGTTGTAATTGTAGATTAGAACATGCCCTGGCCAGCTTTGTGGAGTGAGAGCCAGGTGAAGGAATTTAAACAAAGGCATCCTTGGTTACACTTGAATTAACCTTACATTTAGATCATTAATAACCCTCTTTCAGGTGGCTGGTGTGATGTCTGTTTTGGAGCAGCTCCTGCTCTTTATTTATTTATTTATTTATTTTTTGGGGGGGGGGGTCATTGGGGAGATGATCAGAGTATACCCACTAGAATAAACTAGACTACATCACTGGTTGTGAAGTATGCTTCACTTAATAAATTGTCAATAAAATATTAATATTATCAAACAGAATATAATGTCTCATAAATGATGAGTCATCATATCAGATTGACTCTCTAAATCGGTTCTTTTGGGTTTCAGCGAATCAACACTTGTTAGTAATTTGACACAGAGGCTAAATATAGTTTTATATAAAAATGAATTTATTACTATATTTGACTAATTTATTTACAAAATAAAACAAACAAAACATGAATAAACATTTATCAAAATGATTAAAGATGTTATAAAAGGGTCTAGTTTAGTTTCTGAAGGAAGTGGAGTTGAGTAATTATAAAAGTAACCTGGCTGAGTTGGTTTTAGTAATTAGTGATTATTAATAAATTATGATAAACAATCTGACATCATACTGGCCAAGGCTCACTGTACCAGGTGGGTCAGCTCCTGATGGACCCAGGCTGTCTGGAGAAGTCGGTCTCTACGAGTTCAGAGGAAGTCCTTGGCCGGTTCTTGGTGACTTGGCCTTGGTGGTCAGGATCACTCAGACTGGACGTAGACCGGTCCAAGGTAGCGTCATCTGGTAAAGCTGTTGACCTTAGAGTCTCAAAAGATGTCGAGTTTAATTTAACAGTTCTGATCAATTGGAGCAGAATTCCATGGGTCTTCATGGATTAGAATTTAGTGATGATGTTAGACCAGGTCTGGGACCTGGCCTGATTCCAGGCAGGAGGTCTCAGTCTGCATCCTGACAGAAAGACTGGAGGAGAGACGGCCTGGAGGTTGGTAGAAGAGAGAGACTCTATACGGAAATCATATGTTTTCATAAGATTTAGGATTAACCAATGATTTACCAGGATGTTATCAAGAAACTGTCTTCAGTGAAGAATCATGGTTTAAACTCATAGTTTAAGCTAAATAAAGACCGTCATTAATATTTTAATATTCATATAATAATAAAACATGATTAAATCATCAGCCAGACATCTGATGTATTTAAAGATTTAAAATAATGCATTTTAAATATTCTCATTAATTATGATTTAACTGTTACTTTCTGAAGTCATGAATGCTGATTAAATACATTTTTATGATACGCAAACAGTGTTATTATCATTAAGTCTGTGGAGAAGAGAAATGATTTTATTAAAGAGGATAAAAGTCACGAGTCTCTTCATAGGACGTCTGTAGCTTCAGCAGTGGAAACGTTCAGTCTAGGTGATGAGCAGTGGCTCTGTTCAGGAATCACAAGGACACATGGTTCTGCAGCAGAGCATGTCTGTCTGGTGTTAGGGTGACCAGTGGTTTCAGTTGACCTTTGACATCTGCATGACCTTGTGATCACTACAGTAGGGAGGAGGTGAACCATGCAGTGATCAGACGGGTCCAGAGCTCTGTGGAACGGAGTGATGAGCCTCTTTATGACAGAATATTAGAGGTCCAGGAAGCTTGTGTCTCTAGAGGACAGGTAGCATGCTGTCTGAATTCTGGGAGCTGTTTGGAGTTATCTGGTCTCTTGCTGATGCAGGCCTGTGGTGGAACGTAACCACTGACCAGGAGAAACCAGGAAACTCAAAACGCTTTACAGGTCCTGAAGATGGATTCCAGCTGAGGGCTGCAGAGTCTGAACACCTTCATTAATGTGACGCCTCCTCCCCGTTAGCTCCACGTTGCAGTCCGCGTGGTGGAGGTGGAAGTCCAGTAGGTGTAGTGCTGAGTCCAGGATGTGGTCACTGAGCCAGGACTCGGTGAGGAAAAGGGGACAGGTCTGCTGAGGTCTTTCTCCTGGTGAAGAGAAGCAGCTCATCCATGTTATTGGTGAAGGAGCAAACATCAGCCAGGTGGACAGACGGGAGTGTAGAGATGAACCCTTACTGTCTCCTGTATTTCTATAGATCTTTCTAGAGTTCTCCACTCCCCAAAGCGTTGAACAACACATCAGTCACTCACTGAATGTGTGAGTGACTGATGTGTTGTACAGCACATCTTGGATTATCTTCATAGTAATACTAACACACTGTACCTCCTGTCCTCCAGGTGGACCTCCAGAGCAGGAAGAAGCAGGAGCAGCTGGAACGTCTCAGGAAGGACCTGGGCGCCATCAACATGACCCCCACTGCGTCTTCAGGTACCCAGACAGGAAACGGCTGCAGCGAAAGCCTCGTTTACTGTCTTTGTTCTAATCAGATCACTGACTTCCTGTCTCAGGGGAACTTGACCTCACAGGACCCAGTGACCTCATCATGACCCGCGGTAACCCTGATGATGGCGAGGAGGAGGACAGCGACACAGATGACATCGACCACAGAGGTGAGACGTGTTGAACTTGGACAGGAAGTCCAGTCTGAAACATGGCTGCCTCCTTTCTCCTGATTTAAACGGGCTAAACTGGGAACGCCGTGGCGTCTCACTGCTGACTCCTCTAAACGCTCCGTGTTGGTTTGCAGTGACGGAGGAGAGCAAAGAGACGGAAGCGTTTGGAAACTTCCTGAAGGAGAGACAGGAAGTACTTCAGGGTCGGAACAAGAAGCACGGGGTGCCTGATGACCTCTGACCCCTTGTCCTGTTGTTTGAACATAGACTATAACCTGGAATGACTCCCGCCTGGGTACAGTATTTAAAACTGATTCAGTGACCTCTGACCCCCTCACACAATCCCAGGCAGCTGATTGGCTGCTTCACCCTGAAGATGATCTATTTTTTATGAGAGTTTTCTGTTTCATTTGGTTTTCTTTAGTTTGTGAAGGATGCAAAGATCTGTAAAATAAAAGATTAATGAACTTCAATCAATTCGGTCATTCAGTCATACGATGGATGGATGGATGGATGGATGGATGGATGGATGGATGGATGGATGGATGGATGGATGGATGGATGGATGGATGGATGCCTCTTGTTAAAACGTGTTCAGTGTGGCGTCAGCAGTGGGATGAAAGCTTTTTACAAACCTCTTCCTGACGGGAGCAGTTCTTTGGGTGTCCAGGGTGAGAAACGTCCTTCATGATCAGGATGTCCTCTGGGTCCTAAAACACTTGAAAGTTGATCAACTGATTTAAGGAAAATAAGACCCTTAAAATGGTAAAAATCTTAAATCATTTATAAAGTCTTAGGTTTAGGGTAAAGAGCTGATCGTGAGTGTCACGGCCAGGACGAAAACCCTGGTGGCGCTGCTGTCTCACAGCTAGAAGGTTGCAGGTTTGATTCCCGGCTGTGTGGCGTTAGCATGTTCTCTCCATGAGAGAGCCTAGTTTAGTTTAGTTCATATATACAGTATTCATATTTACTGTTCAAATGTATTTAGTTATTTTGGGTAATTTCATAAGTGAAATATCGTTAAACTAAATTTTTATTCTATTTAGGTTTGCTGCTTTTACTATGTAAGGCACACTATGTAACTTTTTCATCTTTTTTAATCTTGAGCCAGTATGTGCTAATATGACCCTTTACAGGGTTAATGAAAAGTCACTAACCTGATTTCTCCTGTAAGAAGATTTTATAAACTGTGGATGAAACTTTGTTTGACTTTCCTGTGGAAGTTTTTTCCTCCTCCAATCAGCACACAGAAGTAAAAAACCGAGGGAAACCAGCCTCGTGCCACACAGGTCACAACCTTCCTGATAGGTTCATGTTGGCTGTCCCTTTGGATAAAAGCACCAAGTAAATAAACATAACACACCCTCTGGTCCCCTGTCTAAAAAATGGGGACCAGCTGCTATTCCACAGGAACTGTGTTTGAACAGGACAGGAGGCTCCTGGTTGACAGGGATTTAATCTCCAGTCTGGATTGTGGTTTCACTGGATGAGGCTGGGGACAGGATGGTCCTGTAAGACCGCGAGGGGAGGGGAGATAAAACTGGTTTAAAATCATTTTAAACTTGAGGTTTATGTGGTTATGTTTCTGGTGATTGTTCATTCTGCTGCTGCCCTCTTGTGGCGAATAGTTGACATTACGACAAATATACTTCACAGCACATTAACAAAAAACAACCAGATATTAAGAATGTATTAAATTAAGGACACACCTTTTCTAAGCAGCAGCTGAACTGATCCAAAGGGCTCGGCAGTGACTCTCCGTCCTGAAGAACAACGCCTTGGTCAGAGAGTAGTCCAGACCAGAAGAGATGAAAGCAGGAGAACAATCTTCAGTTCAGAGCCTGACTCAGTGGAACTCAGTTTAGTGATATTCCTGAGATGAAAGAAGAAGAGAGAACCAGAGACCTGACATGAGCATCCAGAGTCAGAGCTGGGTCAAAGGTCACACAAGGCTCCTGAGATGAAAGGAAGAATAGAGAACCTGAGCATCTCACCCAGGACATCACCTGTTCCATCTGCTGCCCTCAAGGAGGCGCTATAGAGAATTAAAAGTTAAAATAAATGAAAAACGGCATGCCCCCCCCCCCCCACCAACCACACACACACACACACATATATATGAATAGGGTTCAGAGAGGCACCCACAAATAAAATGTATTATTATTAAATCATTCCTTTATTCAAATCCTTTTTTTGTTAAACTTTTCAGTGTTTTAGTCTGATTTTAGTTTTTGCTCTTTGCTTTTACTGAGAGCGTTTCGTTGAACTTTGATTATGACGACAGTAAAGACTCTGATCTGGTGTCATGTAGCCACACAGTGGGGAAATGAGTTTATTCTTTTATTTCTTTTTTGCATGATTAGTTTGTTTTATATAGTGCAGCATGATTTTAGGATGTTTTTGCATGATTTGTATTTGTCCCCTCCTGTGAGCCCTGCCAGAGGAACTGGTCTGAACTAGTAACTGGCTGACAGGTGGAACATATTAACTGATTAGCTGTCAAGCAGAGCAGAAGAGATTAAAGGACACAGAGGTGTGAAGCGAGGGAGCAGCCCAGACGCACCCTATCCCTCAAATGTTGAGTCCAGCTGAGTCAGTCCAGTCCAGTCCAGTCCAGTCCAGTCCAGTCCAGTCCAGTCCAGTCGGTGCAGTACGGATGAGCAGAGTAGAGGTTGGGACCATTGTTTAAGAATGAGGGTTTTGTTCCTTGTACATGTTATTGTGTATATGAGTACAGGTATTCAGTTGTTCCTAAGTTGCTCTATGAGTCTGTGCTAGTGCACAGGAGGACTCGGGTCATGGGGACTTGCTGAACTGTGCAAAAAGGAGTAGAACCATATAAGCTTTTGCTTCAGCCTACTTCCTTTTCAAACACCTTAAATTACATGATTAATGCACCTTATGAATATTATCATTTATTCTTTCTTTTCTTTGTGTGATGTACATGTTTTGAAATGAATCTAAATCTGATTTTATCTTAGTTTGACTTTAACTTTTAACTAGTTTTAATTAGTTTTATCTAACTATTTTTATGGCGTTTCTGGTGAACTATAATAAATCACTATTTACTGCACCTATCACCGTCTCTGGGGTTCCTGAGTCGTTGCTCCTCTTTAAGAGCCTTGGATTTGTCTGAGACCACCTTGGCTACATTTACATGTTTGAAGGTTCCTCTTGCCGCCAACAATCCTTGACACCTCAAAATGTACAATGTTCCACATTTGTTTAGAGCTTTTCTAAGTCGTGGACTATAAAGCTCTTTACATCAGTCAGTCATTCACACACTGAGTGTGACCCAAGGACATGACCGGGTGGCCCAGCTGAACATGGGTTTGGACTGAAGACCCTCTGCTTGCCAGACTAATGCTCTACTCACCCTAAGGAGCCCCTAAACCTGCTGCACTGAGGACCCACCCAGTGCCCAGCTGAGGGGCTCTAAACAAACTGCATTACCCCCCAGTCTTCCCCCACTGGTCCTACTTTTCTAATAAAACTTAAAGTGGTTAAAAATCTTATACAGTTCTCCAACAGCACGGTTCAGGACAAACGACCGGACATCAGCCAGCTTCTGTCTTCAGAGGGGGACCAGGCAGGGATGTCCACTCTCCCCCTCACTGTTTGCTGTTTTTATTGAACCGCTAGCAGCAGCAATCAGGCAAAGTAAAGATATTAAAGGAATAAAATGTAAAGACATAGAACATAAAATCAGTCTTTATGCAGATGATGTATTACTGTTTCTCCAGCATTCACAATCCTCCCTCTCTCAGGTCATTGAATTGATAAACTCTTTTTCAAAAGTTTCAGATTATTCAATAAACTGGTTAAAATCTACAGTTCTTCCAATTAATTGCTCCTTTACCAACTGTCCTAATACACAGTTGCAGTCAGGGAATATTACATACTTAGGTGTTAATATCTCTCCTAGACTGGCAGATTTAACTAAACTAAACCACATCCCACTCTTAAAGAAAGTGGAAGATGATCTGGTCAGATGGAAGTCTCTACCCATATCGCTCATGGGGAGAGTTGCTTCAATTAAAATGATGGTTTTACCAAGAATCAATTACCTATTTTCAATGATTCCAAATAAACCATCATCTGACTGGTTTAGATCTCTGGACTCGTCTATTTCTAAATTTCTTTGGAAGGATAAACCTCCACGTATTAGCCTGAAAACGCTACAGAAAACCAAAGATAGAGGAGGACTAGATGTACCTAATTTTTATCATTACTTCTTAGCCAACAGGCTACAATACATCTCAAGATGGATTAAGCAGGACCTACTAGATGAGTCCTGGTTAGACGTAGAACAGACAATATGCAACAATATAGAGATTTCAGATCTACCATTTATTAGCTCAAACATTAAACGAAATGCTTGCTTTAAAAGCCCTAACATCAGCTCTTCTCTGACAGCATGGTGGGAGTATCTGAAAATGACTGAGTCTTCACTGATTCCATGCAGGCGTACACCCATCTGGAACAATCCTGACATCCTACAAAACAACAATATGATCAACTTCTCAGACTGGAGGAGTAAAGGAATCGTATACCTGGAACATTTCTTTGAGGGAACTGACTTCATCCCATTTAACAGGATAGTCTCACAATATGGGGTTGACAGAAATAGATTTTTAGAATATCAACAAATTAAATCTATAATAAAACATAAATTTAAGTTTAATAGAACAGAGCTACAAACACCATCAAGGGTATTAGATTTCCTTAATCTCAAATCTCCGAAGTTACTATCTAAAATATATAGGTTACTGTCTAAAGTAGATGATTCGATATCTCTTCCTATAGCTAAGTGGGAGACAGACCTATCAGTCAGTTATGACCAAAACTTCTGGTCTCAGACATGTTTAAAATCTTTTAGAATGACTAGAAACCCCAGTTTACAATTAATCCAATATAAAATCCTACATAGAGTTCACTATACAGGTCAACGGATGTTCAGGATGGGTTATGCACCATCTGAAATTTGCACAAGCTGCACAGACAACACCCCTGACACCTATATTCATGCACTTTGGTTTTGTCCACCTGTGCAGAGATTTTGGTCCCGGATATGTGAAGATCTGTCAAAAGTGTCTGAAATGTATTCCAACTTTCCCTCCAGTTTGCTTACTGGGAGATTTAGATGATGTCATCACAGAGATTAACGGCCCTATGCATCGCTAAGAAAACAATCCTCATAAACTGGAAAAACAAAAATAATCTCAGTTTGAACCAGTATAGGAATCTGTTGTTGGACTATATTAACCTTGAGACGACCTCTGCCTCCGCTCCAAAAAAATCTCTCTGGGCAACTCTGATCAGTTCCATCACATAGTAAGGATGGGGGGG
>SSNR01000238.1:880610-899308 GCA_006937965.1 Callopanchax toddi
GGTTATGGTTATAGTTAGGGGTCAGGGTTATAGTTATAGTTAGGGGTCAGGGTTATGGTTATAGTTAGGGGTCAGGGTTATGGTTATAGTTAGGGGTCAGGGTTATAGTTATAGTTAGGGGTCAGGGTTATGGTTATAGTTAGGGGTCAGGGTTATGGTTATAGTTAGGGGTCAGGGTTATAGTTATAGTTAGGGGTCAGGGTTATAGTTATAGTTAGGGGTCAAGTTTATGGTTATAGTTAGGGGTCAGGGTTATAGTTATAGTTAGGGGTCAGGGTTATGGTTATAGTTAGGGGTCAGGGTTATGGTTATAGTTAGGGGTCAGGGTTATAGTTATAGTTAGGGGTCAGGGTTATAGTTATAGTTAGGGGTCAAGCTTATGGTTATAGTTAGGGGTCAGGGTTATAGTTATAGTTAGGGGTCAGGGTTATGGTTATAGTTATAGTTAAAGATCACGGTTATGGTTATAGTTACAACTATAACCATAACTGTGACCTTTAACTATAAATAGTTAAAGGTCAGGGTTGTGGTTATAGGTATAGTTAGGGGTCAGGGTTCTGGTTATAGTTATAGTTATGGGTCAGGGTTATAGTTATAGTTAGGGGTCAGGGTTATGGTTATAGTTATAGTTAAAGGTCAGGGTTGTGGTTATAGGTATAGTTAGGGGTCAGGGTTATGGTTATAGTTAGAGGTCAGGGTTATGGTTATAGTTAGGGGTCAGGGTTATAGTTATAGTTAGGGGTCAAGGTTATGGTTATAGTTAGGGGTCAGGGTTATAGTTATAGTTAGGGGTCAGGGTTATGGTTATAGTTAGGGGTCAGGGTTATAGTTATAGTTAGGGGTCAGGGTCAGGGTCAGGGTTATGGTTATAGTTAAAGGTCAGGGTTATGGTTATAGTTATAGGTTTTTTGTATAGTTTGTCTCTTGTTTGGAGGTTTAAAAGGATTTGATGTTTTTATTTTGATGGATGGATCTGATTTTTACCTGGGCCCTTCAGCTCTCTGATGTGTTCTATTTATATGAAGCCTCTTTATAAATGGTCCCTGCTTCTGTCTCCAGCCGTGGGAGTCGTATTTCTGTCTGACTGCGGGACTCCCATCAGGCCAGCAGGAGGCATTGTCTGAGTCGTGTCCTCCTCAAGCAGCAGTGAGTCACTCAGCTGATTCCAACCCACACCTCCATCTGCTGTCTGTTTCTCCGTGGGCTGCAGCCATGAGTAAAACAGTCACGATATCAACCAGAACCACTGGCTGCTTCTGATCCCGTTTAAACTAAAACCACTGAAATGATGTCACAGATAAACCAGTTAAGGCTGGTTGACTGGTTTCCAGATGTTCTGCTGCTGTTTGTCTTTCTGTACAAGATCCCCCTTTCTGTTCTGGACTGGGCTGGACTGGTCTGGTTTGGTGTTTTTAGGAACCTGCTGGTGTTTCTGCTGCATCATGAACCTGATCACATACAGAAGGGGGTGTGGCTCCAGCAGCTCTCTGCTCATTGGCTGTAGATGACATCATTTTATGTGGATGTCTCTCATCATTGCTGCTGCACTTACACTCACACACACACAAGACACAAACTGCAGCGGCATGACATCCTCCGTGTGAATGCTGCAGTGCATCATGGGAGCTGTAGTTCACTGGTGCTCCAGTGTTTTTGTTTGTCTGATGGATTCACGTGAACAGCTGGCATTTAGTAAACACCTGAGCAGGTAGACGTGTTGCTAGTAACGTCACTCACTCTGCATATTTTCACCTGTCCAACATTCACCCCCCCCCCCGAGACCACTTCAGTCCTGTTCTTCAGCATCTCCACTGACTGACCTCTGAACACAGAATCACCTTTAGATCCTGCTCCTCACCTACAAATGTCTCCATCACCTTGCCCCCCCATACCTGTCTGATGTCATCCACGTTGCTGTTCCCTCGCACTCCCTCAGGGTGCACCCTTGGATGGCGTCCATGGTCTGCCTGTTCCTGTAATGTGTCCTACATGTTCTGTGTGTCTAATCTTGGTCAGGTTGTACTGAAATGCATCTCATTGTACCAGGATGCTGGTTCAATGACAAATAAAGCTGATTCTGATTCTGCCCCTAAAATTGTATTACTGTTATTAGTAGTAGTAGTAAAGACCTGAGCAGTATGCTTTGTAGGTGGACCCGGTCTAGTTTCGTGTGGACCCGGTCTAGTTTCGTGTGGACCCAGTTTAGTTTCGTGTGGACCCGGTCTAGTTTCGTGTGGACCCGGTCTAGTTTCGTGTGGACCAGGTCTAGTGTCGTGTGGACCCGGTCTAGTGTCGTGTGGACCCGGTCTAGTGTCGTGTGGACCCGGTCTAGTGTCGTGTGGACCCGGTCTAGTTGGACCCGGTCTAGTGTCGTGTGGACCCGGTCTAGTTGGACCAGGTCTAGTGCCGTGTGGACCCGGTCTAGTGTCGTGTGGACCCGGTCTAGTGTCGTGTGGACCCGGTCTAGTGTCGTGTGGACCCGGTCTAGTGTCGTGTGGACCCGGTCTAGTTTCGTGTGGACCCGGTCTAGTTTCGTGTGGACCAGGTCTAGTTTCGTGTGGACCCGGTCTAGTGTCGTGTGGACCCGGTCTAGTGGCGTGTGGACCAGGTCTAGTTTCGTGTGGACCCGGTCTAGTTTCGTGTGGACCCAGTTTAGTTTCGTGTGGACCCGGTCTAGTTTCGTGTGGACCAGGTCTAGTGTCGTGTGGACCAGGTCTAGTGTCATGTGGACCCGGTCTAGTGCCGTGTGGACCAGGTCTAGTGTCGTGTGGACCAGGTCTAGTTTCATGTGGACCAGGTCTAGTTTCATGTGGACCAGGTCTAGTTTCATGTGGACCCGGTCTAGTGTCGTGTGGACCAGGTCTAGTGTCATGTGGACCTGGTCTAGTGTCATGTGGACCCGGTCTAGTGTCGTGTGGACCAGGTCTAGTTTCATGTGGACCAGGTCTAGTGTCATGTGGACCTGGTCTAGTGTCGTGTGGACCAGGTCTAGTTTCATGTGGACCAGGTCTAGTGTCGTGTGGACCCGGTCTAGTGTCATGTGGACCCGGTCTAGTGTCGTGTGGACCCGGTCTAGTGTCGTGTGGACCCGGTCTAGTGTCGTGTGGACCAGGTCTAGTGTCGTGTGGACCCGGTCTAGTGTCGTGTGGACCCGGTCTAGTGTCGTGTGGACCAGGTCTAGTGCCGTGTGGACCCGGTCTAGTGTCGTGTGGACCCGGTCTAGTTGGACCCGGTCTAGTGTCGTGTGGACCCGGTCTAGTTGGACCCGGTCTAGTGCCGTGTGGACCCGGTCTAGTGTCGTGTGGACCAGGTCTAGTGTCGTGTGGACCCGGTCTAGTGTCGTGTGGACCAGGTCTAGTGTCGTGTGGACCCGGTCTAGTGTCGTGTGGACCCGGTCTAGTGTCGTGTGGACCAGGTCTAGTGTCGTGTGGACCAGGTCTAGTGTCGTGTGGACCAGGTCTAGTGTCATGTGGACCCGGTCTAGTGCCGTGTGGACCCGGTCTAGTGTCGTGTGGACCCGGTCTAGTTGGACCCGGTCTAGTGCCGTGTGGACCAGGTCTAGTGTCGTGTGGACCAGGTCTAGTGCCGTGTGGACCAGGTCTAGTGTCGTGTGGACCAGGTCTAGTGCCGTGTGGACCAGGTCTAGTGTCGTGTGGACCAGGTCTAGTGTCGTGTGGACCCGGTCTAGTGTCGTGTGGACCAGGTCTAGTGTCGTGTGGACCCAGTCTAGTTTCGTGTGGACCCGGTCTAGTGTCGTGTGGACCCGGTCTAGTTGGACCCGGTCTAGTGCCGTGTGGACCAGGTCTAGTGTCGTGTGGACCAGGTCTAGTGTCGTGTGGACCAGGTCTAGTGTCGTGTGGACCCAGTCTAGTGTCGTGTGGACCCGGTCTAGTTGGACCAGGTTTAGTTTCAGTCTGAACTGAGGTGTTTCTGATAAAGAGGATCTCACTGAGGCAAACCTCCTCCTTCTCCCCCCCTTTTCTCCTCTGGACCAATCACAGAGCAGCATCCCTGTTGTCCAATCAGAGCGCTTGAGAGTGATGTCATGCAGCAGCTGCTGTGTGGTGCTGATGCTGCTGAGCTGCAGACCTTCAGACAGTGAAGACCCGATCAGCTTCAGGTGAGTCTCTGCTCTTTTCTACCTCAGAAACCTTCAGCTGTGAACCAGAACAGAAACAGCTGTTTGATTTATCTCATCCACCTCCTCCCTCTATTATTTATTTATCCATTCATTAAATCTCATCCTCCTTCACTTATTCATTTACTCATTTATTAATTCACGTCCTCCCTCACTCATTCCTTTATTCACTCATTCTGTCTTTGTTGCAGTAGTTTGTGCCTTTCTTCCTCTTTTTCAGCATTTATGTCTGAAATATTCTCATTTCTTGTTGAGTTGATGCACTCATTGAAATCAATGACATCATTGCTAGGTGTGCGCACACACACATGCGCACACACACACACATACGACAGAAGACTTGAAACAATTCAGAAATCAGTGTTTGTGTCTTGTGGTTTGGAGGAGAGGTGATCTCTGATCTGACGATCTCCAGGAACGTCTTCTGGTTTGGCTTTAATGACGGGTTAAAAGTTAAATATTAAAGGGTAGGGGTGAGGGTTAGAGGGTCATCATTGTTAGAAGGTTAGAGGGTCGGGGTTAGATGATCAGGATTATAGGGTTGGGCTCAGTTTTTGGATTATTTGGTGCAGTGAACATTGTGATCCACGCTGAGCATGGAGCCTTTAGATCAGGCATGGCCAAAGTGCAGCCCTGGGGCCACTTGTGGCTCTTCCAAGTGATTTTGTGTGGCCCTCGCTTGGATTGCAAGACTGGTAGAGTTTAGTCCTCCAGCAGGCTGTTGATGCACATTTTAACATTTTTAAGTTCAGATTTTTACTAACGTGAGACAGAACAACAAAAACTACAGTTGCACTATAAATCCTTATTTATTTCCTGATAAATAAAACCTCCAACCCTCATTGACTTTTTTTACAGCACACTTGTGAGCACTGTGCAAGAAACTTGGAATAAATATGGACTCAAATTATTTCTCAGGACCAAGAAACTAGAAAATAATCGACCAATCAAATCCAAGAAATCTGATGCTGAGGAAAACCTACTTGACCCATGTTTGTATTTACAAAATACTTTTCTACCAACAAGCAAATATCGTGTCCTGTTCATTAAAATGTTGCACTCGGTACAATTTAACAAAATTCACAATAAAAACAGTTTTTGCATTTCTTTAATAAAAAACCTAAATTTTGTGGCCCCTGAGGACTTTTAACTTGATGATTTTGGCCCTTGCCTTGAAAAGTTTGGACACCTCTGCTTTAGATGAAACCAGATCAGTTGAATGAGTCTCGTGTTCTGGAAACCATTGGGTAGTGAGATCAGAGGGAAGGAGATCAGCCTCTCCTGAACTTGTGGCTGATGTTTTCTCAGGAACAGATCTGTCCTCGGCATCGTGTCTCTGACAGGGAGTGGCTCCAACATGATCCTCACAGGTAAAAACTTGTCTACCAGTTCAGTGAATCTCACCTGTTTACTGCTATGCTGCTTTTTAAAACATTATGTTCTTTTAAATGTTCCAGCATACAGAGAGAAGATGCGAGAGCTCCCCCTGGTGTCCATCTTCTGCTCCTGCATTCTTCCTGAACCCAAACAACCAAAATCAGACAAGCAAGAAGGTCAGCATCCCCCTAAAATCCATAGCTGGTAACTTTTAGAATTAGAGCATCTATTAAGTCTCTACCATCCTGTAGACAGTTCATCACTAATGCCTCCCTCCTCCTGCTGGCAGGTCACTACATTCACCTCCTCCTATCCTGTATACTTCATGATAAAAGTCCCCTCCTCTCCATCCAGTCATCATTCATTCTCAGCTAACTTTAACATTAAAGAATTTATCATCTAATATTTGAAGCAAAACTCAATTTTTTGTGAGACATTATTTACTCATTTTCTAAGAATCTTATCAAAACACACTTTAACACATCTGAAGTCTGATGTTAGGGTTAGGGTTTGGATTAGTGGTAGGGGTTTAGTTTAAGGGGAGTTGTGAGAATCTAAACTCTCATCCTGACAGAGTTCAGTCCATATTTAGACCTGATCATCAAGACAAAACCCGGTCTCTTATATTTAATTGGTTCAGACAGAAGTTTGAGACTAAGACATCCTGACTTTGTGTTGTTAGAGGTTTGGTGAAAAGTTTGACCCAGATATTTAAACTGAAAGCTTCTGTTTGTCTCTTAGGTCTGGTGGACTTAAATCTGTGCAACATCCGGGACATGGAGGTGATTGAGCTAAGCAAGAGAGCAAGTGGTCAGGCCTTTGAGGTCATCTTGAAGCCACCCACTTTTGATGGTGGCCCCGAGCTGAGGGCCACCACACCCCCTCGCCCAAAACCATCACTGCAGGAGATCCAAAAGAAACTGGATGCTGCTCAAGAAAGGCGGAAGGTACGTGGATGTGCAGAAAGTTTAGGCAGCAGCGGCCAGCAGTCTAAAGGGCTGCATCAGTCGGTGGACTATAACATTTACAGGTCCTCAAATTGTCTAAAAGCTTTTTACTTAAAAGTTTAAACTGTATCTGTCTACATTTTAGGAAATTTCACTGAAAACAGGAAAAAAAGGTTTTGATTTGTGGGACAAATGTTTTTAAACTTCCACCAGTCTGGCTGATAGTTCAGGACAAATTTCTCCAAATAGAGGTGGAAGCCCAGTAGATGTAGTGCTGAGTCCAGGATGTGGTCACTGAGCCCGGACTCGGTGATCTGCTGAGGTCATTCTCCTGGTCAGGAGAAGCAACTCATGCATCTTATTGGTGAGGGAGCAAACATCAGTCAGGTGGATAGACGGGAGCACAGTGCTGAATCCCTGCTGCCTCAGCCTTAGGAGCACTCCTGTGTCGTCTGCAAACGTTTGTTCAATAGAACCTCTCATGCTTAAGAGTTCCTCCTGTGACAAAATTAATTTGAAAATGCATTATATATATACCGCCATAAACACACAAAAACAAGACAAGTACACGAGGGCAAAGATCCAAGATGGCACTACAGACAAGGCTAGGGTGAAGGCCAATTCATCCTCTACAAGAAACAAGAACTTTGTTCTCACTGGGGGTCAGCGAGAACCAAAATGATATCATTTTGTTCTCAGAGACCCAGTTCGGCAGCGCTTGCAGCTTGTTCTTGTACACATCAGCTGAGCAGAACTTTTTTCTGCAGGACGTCCAGATCAGCTGCTGTGGTTGGTCAGAAAATGAGACTGGTTAGTGCGGTAGAGTTGTACCTTGATGTTGACGTAACAGCTTTCCCATGTTTACCTGATTTTTTAAAGTATTTTTTCCAGTCAGGGGTTGGCTCACCTTTACTATGTTATTAGTGACACCTCCCTCTAGCACCAAGGCGTAACCTTCATTCACAAGTCCGGCACTGCGGTAATATTACTATCAAGTGTGGCATCGCCATGCCACCACGGTGCTTTCATAAGACACACTGGTGACAGTATTACGCTGATTTGCCAGCACAGTGTGTCTTATGAAAGCAGCTTTTTTCACTGGCGCAGAAATGGATACGTTTGAGGATTAGCTGGCCGAGGCGGTGAGAAAATACACCCACCTGTATAACTCAGGCAGTATGAATGGTCCCTGAAGAAACAAACTTTTTCCTTGTTCTCGGAGCTCCCCAATGAGAACAAAGTTCTTGCTTTTCGTGGAGGGTGAATTGGCCTTGGAGAACTGGGGGTAAAGGGTTAGGGTTAGAGGGTTAGGGGAATAGGGATGTAACCTGATGTAACCTGAACTGTGACTTCTTCTAGTTTCAGGAGGCGGAGCTGCTGAAGCACCTGGCTGAGAGGAGGGACCATGAGCGGGAAGTAGCTCAGAAAGCTTTGACCAAAGAACGCAAAGGTTGTCAGGTCAAGTCCAACCAGTTGCATCTGAACACCATGGAGAAGGTGAAGACGGTTTCACCTTCAAACCTATGAGTCTTATGAGTCTTTAGATGAATCCTAAAGTTGGGTTTTGTTGTCTCTGTGTTCCAGGACCAACACAGCATGGAGGTGAGGAAGAAACGATGTAATCAAGCAAACTAACACAATAACGAGTCTTGTGTTCCTCTGATTGTCCGGTCATGGGGTCAGCATCTCCAGCAGGAGGCCCAGACTGTCCTCTCTCCAGTCACCTCCACCAGCTCGTCCAGTGGGACCCCACGGTGTTCCCAGGCCAGCCTAGAGATGTAATCTCTCCAGTATGTCCTGGGTCGACCCGGGGACCTTCTGAGGAACTGTCCTAGAGGCATCCTACCTGAAACAGTCACTGGCTCCTTTTGATGTGGAGAAGCAGCAGCTCTCTTCCTTCCTGGGTGTCTGGGCTCCTCACCAACAAACATAAAGGGCCATGACAGGCTCTTCTGTCAGGAGTTCCCAGCAGACCCTCACTATCCGTTTGGGTCTACCAGGTCTGGACAGCATCTTCCCCTGCCACCTGATCCAGCTCACCACCAGGTGGTGATCAGCTGACAGCTCTGCTCCTCTCTTCACCCGAGTGTCCAAAGCATATCGATGACACGCCCAGAAAGTCAATCATCGACCTGTGACCCAGGCTGTCCTGGTACCAGGTGTACTGATGGGCATCCTTATGTTCCGACATGGCGTTATGGCCAAACTGGGACTTGTAAAGAAATCCAATAACAGAACACCACAATTCCTCCCAATCACACCCCTCCAGGTCATGCTGTCATTGCCCACGTTGAGCGTTGAAGTCCCCCAGCAGGACCATGGGGTTTCCAGTCTCAGCACCATCTAGGTCTCGTCCAAAAGAGGAGGTACCCTGAGCTGCTATTTGGCTCAAAGGCACCAGGAGCCACGTTAACCAAATATCTTTGTAAAACTGTGACAGAAAAATCTAAAAGCCACCTGTCATTTTGACAAACTGCAATTCACATCCTTGACCATTTGGTGGCGAGTGAGCAGATCAATTAGCTGTTGTTTCTCTTGGCTTCACTCAGAAACATTTCACAGCAGCTGAGTGTCTGAAGCTTCTTCTAAAAGCCCAATAAAGATGATGGTGTTTATAAAAGAGGGACTGATGCAGTGGATGATGACGGTCAAACCACTAATCAACCTGAGAGGTCGACTTCTCGAGACAAACGTCCAAATCCTCTGCAGCGATCCCAACTGAGAGCCTGATATTTGATTACAGGAATCAAGTCCATGTGGAGCAGGCAGGAGGAAGTTGTGAGACCGTGTTGAGTCGGACCACAGCAGGTGACCTGTGTGTTTACATGTAGCTACTGAGGCAGCAGGCAGTGGGTTTTATCATTCATCTGACGGATGTGTGACGACATGATGGTCTGCTGGTTTAGACTCAATATTATTTCAAATGAATGACAATTAAATGCTATTGAATGTCAATCTTACTATTTTAAAAAATGAAGAAGTGATGGTAAAAATAGATAATGGGATTTTTTTTTACCTGTCAGCCAAAATGACG
The DNA here is from genome assembly GCA_006937965.1 of Callopanchax toddi. Taxonomy (NCBI): domain Eukaryota; kingdom Metazoa; phylum Chordata; class Actinopteri; order Cyprinodontiformes; family Nothobranchiidae; genus Callopanchax; species Callopanchax toddi. The sequence goes on from SSNR01000238.1 coordinate 890,107, forward strand.
GACAATGAAAAATCCTAGCTCAACCCTTGATGAGCACAAACAGTCAGGACCCAATCCAAACCCTCCGCCCTGACCTCCACCCCCCCCCACACCCGGAGAAACTCCAGCAAAGAGGACCGTCCAACCCTCTGAGGGACTTGGGCTCCAGAGTCGACGCTGTAGTGTCCCAGTTTATAGATCAGTTTTATGAGGTGGTTCAGGTCAGGGGGAGATGGATCAGTCAGTATCTGATCAGTCTTTCCTTGTCTGACTCTTTCTGTACGATGTGTGTGTGTGTGTATGTGTGTGTGTGTTTTCACCTCCCTGATCTCTGTGTTTCCAGGTGTCCTGATGGCCTGATCACAACACGAGCTGAACTTTACCCAGAAGCCATTTTTAATGTCTGTTTTCCTGTTGGACACGTCAGCAGGAGGGCACTGCTTGGCCCACGAACCTGACAGGAAGTGACTCTAAAGACTTTAAAAGAAGGAGAAGAAGAAGATAACAGGAGGACTGGGGTGAGCGGGACCTACGGACTCCTTTTAACAAACTCAAATGAGCTGCAGACCATGTTGCCTCAGAAGGTCTCTGGGGGTTTCCTTCTGGAGCTTTGTTGCCATGCTTGTACAGCTCATATGTGAGTCTGATTGTAACCATCAAACAACACAAACCTGCAACCTAGAGCATCATTAAGGAAACAGCAGCGTTCCACTTGGAGAGCTGGAGCTGGACTGAAGTCAGGATGTGATTCTGAGGATGAACCTCCAGAGTTTGAGAGAAGATGCTGGTGAGACCTGAGTTTCTGGTCTTTAGTTCCAGGTAGTTCCTCAGGCTCTGGTCTGTTGCTTTGATTTGCTTTTAGACCACTTGATCAGTTTTTAGTTAAAATGTTCTAACAGTAAAGTTAATAAGTTATTGTCTATGGAGGGGGGGGGGGGGTACCTTGATTAGTTGAGTCTGTTATTGTTTTGTTTTTTATTTCTTTGTTTTTCCTTTGATTTCATCCTGTACGTTGCTGCATGTTTGAAATAAAGTTCCAAACAAACAAAGCTGTAGACAAAACCTGAACCTGATACTGGACCAGAACCAGTCTGAACCACAGGAGCTGGATTCAGAGGAACCTCATCCCAACGGAGGAGGTTCTAGGAGATCAAAGACCAGGTCCAGACACCCAGTGAACCCAACCAGAACCGGGTCCATGGATACTTAAGGTTCTGCTTGTGTTTCAGAGTCGATGCTATAAAAACCAAACAAAGCTCCAACATTCACCACGTCGCCATGGAAACCCTCTGGATGGGATGAATCACAATGTTAAAGTTATTTTTTAAATTAAAGATGAAGAAACAAAACTTTATTCCTTGTGTTTTTTATTTATTCAGACAATAAATACATCAGGTAACAATGAGAATAAATATGTGCTGAAGATGATCAAACACTTAAATAAATCTGATTTAAATAACCATAAATAAAAGACTCAACACCTCCGGATGTGAAGCCAGTGTGTGTTGTGTAGTTTCTCCAGTTTCTTGTTAAATAATGATTGTAATGTGCAGAAACAAAGCAGAAGGTTGAGCAACGTGTAGAAAACTATCAATGCAACGACAAACAGAGGTTACTCTGACTGACGGGACGGGCTCTGGGGTTAGAGACCAGCTGGTAAAGGTCAGGGGTCGAGGTAAGGGCTACGTGTGATGACTTCATGATAATAAAGTCTTAACTTATCTTCATGCTGATTCATATTCTGTGATTTTCATTGACCTCTCTGGTTTCGGTACGATCGCCTGGTCCTGACAGGAAGTAACTTTTTGCTCTTCACTGCTGGACGTGGACCATTGGTCTCACACAGGTACAGCCCACCGCAATGAGGCGGGACTCCAGACGGTAGTGATAGCCATGCCCCACCTCCGCTGTCTTGATTCGCCGCAACACCAGCACCTGGTGCATGATGGGACGGGACTCCAGGTTCAGGTCCTCCAGTCCCTCGGAGTCCAGGCAGCCTCGCAGCAAACAGTTTGCCTCTGACATCACATGGGGGAACAGCGAGTCGTCCCTGGAGACGCTGAGGGTGGATACAGAAGCTATTAATATGACAGAGCTCATTTTTTTAATGGATTTTTTGCTGAGTCATACTTACTTGTACGTCCACGGTGAGATGGAAGAGTTCTCCAGTGAGCTGATCCTTGAGCTCGTAACCAAATCACTGGGGTCCAGCCGCAGGGGAACCGTTTGTTCTTCAGAGATCCGACCGTGTGGTTTCGCTGCTGCCTGTGTCGTCATGACCACCATGAAGACCAAAGTGACGAGCTGCACAGAAACGACAAAGAGTCGGGTCAAACCTTTCAGCACCAATCAAAGAAAACCAGACGTAAACAATGAATCTGTAGCTTAACAGATTCAGTCTCAGTGCTGAGGGGACGTTTGAGTCATTTATCTTCAGTCCACCTGTGACATCACTCAAACTGGGCAGTCTCTAGAAACAGGAAGTGGTCATTGGTTGAGTTTTTTAAACTTGGTTTTCAGTTCTCCAGCTCGTTGAGGAGATCTTTAATGTCTCTGGTGAGCCAGGGTTTGTAATCGGGTCTGTCAGAGGACTGCTTCAGGTTTCTATAGACTCCGCCCATTTCGAGTGATGTCACCGGTTGGTACTGTAGATAAATACCAAACATCCTTTATATGGATCTATTTACACAAGTGAAAACACTTATATCTTGAATCATACAAACATTTGATTCAACAGTTTTAACTTAGGGAACTGTTTAAGGTTTGATTAAAAGCAAGACTCACATTTATCACATCAGATTTGAGAAAATACATGTTTTAATTAAACACACTGAAGCTAGAAAGCACATTTCCTTTGCATTTAATGTCTGCATCTAATTTTGTCCTCTTTGGGTTTCTGTACATTGGAGCTAGTCCAGGTTACAGACACAGCTGTGAAGTGATTTTCTTACCGTGGCTTTGATGGAGTTGAAGGCTAAATACATGGTTCTGGTTGGAGGTCAGTAGAAGCTCCGTCCTGATCGGCACACAGCGAGGTTCAGCTGGAGGTCTGGTGTTGTCATGGAGCCCAGTGGAAGTGGCTCTGGTTTTATGCTTGTCTTTGTGATGATGGCGTCGTGTTTAACCAGCCTCTGTAAACCACAACGTGACGAGGTGCCGTCACCAACCCACTTTCACATTGAGGTGAAATGATTCTGCAACTGACGCACACAGCAGATTTTGTAGGTCAGGTCATCGTGCTCAGAACGATGATTCTGTTGACTTCAGGTCTCCTGAGGTCCTTCTGCCTTGCTGGGATGAAGCTTCTGAGGGTCTGAAACCCAAAACCAGGAGTGAATCAGTTTAGAGTCAGCTGGTTTCTAAAGTTCACCATTGTTAAAGGGTTTTAGATCTTTAGAGGAACCAGCCATCAGAACCAAATTTGGCCCCCATGTGGAGACACTATCCTCCCTATGGGGCCCTTTTGGGCCCTTACATCTCTGAGCTGGTTTCCTGCCCTGCAGTGACTTGGTCTTTGTGTGGTCCCCTCCAGGCACCTTGGGGCTCCTGTAGCTATGAGCTGCCCCTGCCTCCCTGAGCTGACTCAGCACGCTCCTTGATGTACCTTTGGGGCTCCTGTGTAACTTTGAGCTGGTCTGCCGACTCAGCACTGTCATAACGCTGACTCAGCTGCTTCCTGCTCCTGGCAGCCCACGCTGCAGCTCGCTCTGACCTGCTTCGATCTTATCGTTGATCTGAGGAACTTCTTGCTACAACTTGCAACTTTGATCCGCTGAGAACAAACTTGAGTTCCATTTAAGGAAACCCAGGAGCTGCTGCTTCATCCTGTCTGCTCAAGAACCGTCTAGATCATGAATAATTAATGTATAATACAGAAGAACACATTTCATTATGACTTATTAATGTAGTAACTGTAGCGTAATATAACCTGATTTTATCGTTATAGTACGGACACACTTCTACAAGGTTATCAGCAAAGTTTTGTCGGTTTTATGCTAAGCACTGTTAGCTACCTTCACTCAACTGAGGGTTATGCAGGCATCTAGATTCACTTTGATTCAAAGGGAGACCTACGCACGTATATTTGAAAGGTATAACCCAGAAGCTGACTTAGACTTCAGTTATTTTATTAAAGAAAACAGATTGGATAAACAGACAGATATGAGGTAGGTAGTTGCATCTTAAGAGATTCTTCTGATGTTATTAAGCTGAGAGTTAATGACGAGAGCCGTGATATGTTAATATCTAGGGATCTCGGCTAGTTAGTTCTGAGGGGAACTAAGCTAACTTGATGGAGTGTTATTTATCAATAGCCTCGGGTTTACCAGGTCGGGTTGGTACCTGCTAAGACCGCTCCAGATCGCCTCGGCGTGAGATGAAGTTGGAGGTTCGTCGAGTGAGCGTTGTCGGACGAACCTCGGAGTTGTCCCCGGTGACGTGACGTTACCGCAGGCACGGAGGAGTCTGTCGAGTCGGTCTAGCTGGTCCATGATCGGCTGGTGCAGAGGCTAACCGGCTTTCCCATGGCAGGTGAAAAGAAGCAGACAGATGGTGTCTGACTTCTTAGCCGGAGCAAGGTTGTCATCGACCGGTGAGGCTGGCTACTCACGAGCTCGGTCGGCACAGAGGCCTTCCGTGTAGCGGAGGAAAACGGAGGCTGTGTTCTCTCGTCGTGGGGTTGACGAGAACTCAAGAGACTCAGTTCTTCCAGGCAGGAAGTTGGGACGTGGCCCGGTTTGGACGCGTGGACCAATGGGAATGGAGTTACCAAGTCACGTGGTTCTCGTCATTAGAAACCCAGGAAGTTTAACTGGATTATAAATATGTTTTAACCCTTTAGCAAAAGTAGAACCATAAAATAATACTGATGCAACATCAACATTCATGAATACTGGAAGAAGATGAATTAATCATATTAAGACATTTCTGGACAGTGGATTAAAAGGTAGTGTCTTTAGAATGAGACATCAAAGAGTCTTTAAGTTTAATTATTAATTAAAGGAAATCTCTTGAGTCTTCCGACACGACCGGTCCTGGAAGGAATGTTGATTCAGGTTACAACATAATAAAAGAGTCATTTTAATCCAAGTTATTAGGAAAAAGATGAGTTATTGTTGTGATGAACCAAGGGGTCAGAAATCAGAGATAGTAACGCTTTGCCAGCGCTACATAACACACCTCCTCCTCTAACCCCCTGCTTACCATGGTGGAGGAGTCTGACTACCCTAATGACCCTATAGGAGCTTTGTTGTCGGGGGCACTTTGACCCTGGTAGGGTCTCCCATGGTAAATTGGTCCTTGGTGATGAAGAACAGTTCAGAAGACATTTCATGTGAAATATCAGAGTACCAGAGTACTTGGTCCAGAGGTTACAGGGGTCCCGCCCTGCAGCCAGGTCTGGGGTTGGGGTCTGTGAAAGAGCAAAACCATTACATGTGCTCATCTAGATGTGGACCCACCACCTGCAGGAGGAACATGAAGGGTCTGGTGTATCTTGTGGATTGGGTAGCAGACCGAGGTGGGAGCATTGGCGGTCTGATCCCCGGATGCTGAAACTGGCTACTGGGATGCACCTAACTGCAGCACTGGGACAGCGATCAGGTCACGTGTCTCCGCAACTTCAAACAGGTTTTTTTCCAAACCTTTATTTACACCAAAAAAGTAAAAATAAATGGGAGACAACAACTGTGCAATACAACAAATAGAACCTAAAACAAACATTACAAGGTCTGTCAGTTTGTTCGAGCATCAACATGAGAATATAGAAGGCTTTACTAATCAAATATAACACACATTACTCAAAAAGACAAAGATTTCTTTAGACTTTATCCTTACATGGATTTTTCATAAACACCAGAGATGTGAAAAACGACTGTAAGTCAATGTTTAAATCATTTATGGAGGGATTCTTGTTTTTCATTTACTTTTATGAATATGATATTTACGCATATTACAATATTACATAGAATAAAAAGATCTTTAGACAAACTGATGTATAAAATCTGTACTGCTGTCATCAGTGTCATTTCTTCTATTTGTATTCTCATCCAATCCACCAAGTCCTGACAGAGTTTAGCCAGAGTTTGAGGAGAGAAAGAAAAGAAGTTCAATTCTTTCATCCTGCAGAATCCACAGTCAGGCTCCACCTCAAACCTGAACCTCTCTCTAAGCATTGCTGCTGCTGGGTAGAATCCTTTAGTGACTTTAAATGTAATTTATTTAACNAACCATAAAATAATACTGATGCAACATCAACATTCATGAATACTGGAAGAAGATGAATTAATCATATTAAGACATTTCTGGACAGTGGATTAAAAGGTAGTGTCTTTAGAATGAGACATCAAAGAGTCTTTAAGTTTAATTATTAATTAAAGGAAATCTCTTGAGTCTTCCGACACGACCGGTCCTGGAAGGAATGTTGATTCAGGTTACAACATAATAAAAGAGTCATTTTAATCCAAGTTATTAGGAAAAAGATGAGTTATTGTTGTGATGAACCAAGGGGTCAGAAATCAGAGATAGTAACGCTTTGCCAGCGCTACATATCCCCCCTTATTTCAAGGTGAGGACTCCTAGCAGAAGGTCGTTGCCTTGAAATACCAATCCGATGATGGAGGACATCGTGGGTCATCATGAACCAAAGGGAAGAAAGGTTTGTGGTACCTTTCCACCAGACAGAGTCAATCAAAAATGAATCAGAGCTTGAGTTTAGAGATTACCAGACACAGGGGCACCTGTGTCATTGACCTTCAGGAATTTGGAAGCATCCCACACCGGAAACAGAATCAGGAGGAAGGCACCTATCCAAACGATGCCAGGAGACTGAGGAGTGGGGCAGTCCGTGAAGGGGGTCGGCAGCAGCGGGGCGTCGTTGATGAAGAATTCCAACCCAGAGCAGCGTCGGCAGATGAGTCGCAGACGAGACCAGTTGGGACCTTGGACGTCCGGCGGCTGGACAGTAGAGCAGAAGAAAAGCACAGCACAGCAAAACAACCACAATCTGGTAAAGGGGCATTCAAAATGTGTGAATGTAGGCAGATTTGGTTAAAATAAACTAGAAAAATTAAATTAATCTAATTTAAAAATAAGGCTATGTGTCATGCCATTACATTTAATTAAGGATTTAACCTATTTAAATGATTTAAGAGCTCTATTTTGTATAAAACTCTGAAGAGATTGACTTCACTCCCATGAGGTTACTCTAGGAGTGACCCTTTTAAAGTGAATTTGGAAAGACATTACGTCATATTTTAACCTAAGTTTAACTATTTAAAGTTTTGGAAATAACTTAGTAAACTAAGGATTGAGTTTTTGAGAACCAAAAATTGAGTTTTGGAAATAGTGAAATCAGTCATATTAGATCTGAAATCTAAAGTTTTAGAGGACATTTTGTGTTAAATGGCCTAAAGTATATTTTATCCTTCATTTTGATTTAAGGAAGGTATATTAAAATGGATTGGCTCGCCTTTACATTAATTATTATGATGAAATAATTATTGTAAGTAGTAGAAAATTAAACATTAAGTTTGATTTAAACATAAAGTAATTTTACTAATTTAATACAGCATTAGGCTGTAAAATAAAGGAACTCTGGCTTAGTGTTTACCAGGATGGACGCGCAGCTTACTGGAGTACAGCAGCGACGTCAGCAGCTCAACCAGGTCTGTTTCCCATAAAAACACATGGTTAGTAACACATGGTTAAAAGGGAGGACATGAACATGGACACACATTCACGCCACACACCGAAAAAGGGAGACAACAGGTGGAAACCTGGGAGGCCTCAAGTCACATCACCCTCTGAGCCTGGCGGCGGCTCAGAGGTACCGAAGCGGACTTTGTGAGGTTTGATCTGATTTCTGTGAACCCACTTGAGGACGGGTTCTTTTGGACCCTTAGGGATCCGTAACTGGTAAACGACGGGTGAGAGTTTGTCGGTTATACGGAACGGCCCTTTCCACTTTGGGAGAAGCTTTTTAGCGAGTCTACCAGAGCCGACCTTTGTCTGCCCTGGTCTAGGCGCGTAGTCGTAAAACCAAGCCCGATCACCCACCTGGAGTTCGTCATGTGAAGCTTTTTGGTCATAATAAGCTTTCCTACCTTCAGCCGTTTTACTCAGATTTGTTTGAGCAAAGGAGAAGGCGGACTGTAAATGTCCTTTTAAGTCTTTTAGATACTTCTCATTAGTGTGAGCTGGAACAGCCTCACAGTCCCTAGGCCCATAGAGCAGGTGAAGTGGGAGTGTCATCTGCCTACCGGTCATCATCTCGAATGGAGAGACACCTGTAGACTCGTTGGGCGTGGCTCTGATAGCCATCAGCGCCAACGGAAGTTTCACATCCCAGTCACTGTGGTTGGCTGAGACATATTTCTTCAGAATAGAAACCACNTCTTGAGTCTTCCGACACGACCGGTCCTGGAAGGAATGTTGATTCAGGTTACAACATAATAAAAGAGTCATTTTAATCCAAGTTATTAGGAAAAAGATGAGTTATTGTTGTGATGAACCAAGGGGTCAGAAATCAGAGATAGTAACGCTTTGCCAGCGCTACATATCCCCCCTTATTTCAAGGTGAGGACTCCTAGCAGAAGGTCGTTGCCTTGAAATACCAATCCGATGATGGAGGACATCGTGGGTCATCATGAACCAAAGGGAAGAAAGGTTTGTGGTACCTTTCCACCAGACAGAGTCAATCAAAAATGAATCAGAGCTTGAGTTTAGAGATTACCGGACACAGGGGCACCTGTGTCATTGACCTTCAGGAACCAGGAAGCATCCCACACCGGAAACAGAATCAGGAGGAAGGCACCTATCCAAACGATGCCAGGAGACTGAGGAGTGGGGCAGTCCGTGAAGGGGGTCGGCAGCAGCGGGGCGTCGTTGATGAAGAATTCCAACCCAGAGCAGCGTCGGCAGATGAGTCGCAGACGAGACCAGTTGGGACCTTGGACGTCCGGCGGCTGGACAGCAGAGCAGAAGAAAGGCACAGCACAGCAAACAACCACAATCTGGTAAAGGGGCATTCAAAATGTGTGAATGTAGGCAGATTTGGTTAAAATAAACTAGAAAAATTAAATTAATCTAATTTAAAAATAAGGCTATGTGTCATGCCATTACATTTAATTAAGGATTTAACCTATTTAAATGATTTAAGAGCTCTATTTTGTATAAAACTCTGAAGAGATTGACTTCACTCCCATGAGGTTACTCTAGGAGTGAC
>SSNR01000238.1:903531-925364 GCA_006937965.1 Callopanchax toddi
TTCAGACGTTGTTAAAGCGTCTGTATTTAACCATAAAGGTTACCGAACGGACAAAAGACAAAACGCACCGAAGTGATCAATTTCGGCGGACGAAAGCGTTCTTTTAACTAGACAGCGAGGCGTCCCAAGCTACCGTTAAACGAACGGAACATGTAAACACAATCACAAAGTGACATAAAAAGTGCTTAAAACACAGAAGAAGTACAAGAAGAACCCCATGAAACATACAGTACACCCATCATAATCAGTTACAAAGCTTTAGACTTTGGTTGATAGCTGACGTGGCACTGTAGTGCTTTTATCTTAGCTGTTGTTATCTGTTAGCTTAGTTAGCATTAGCTTATAGCTTGCTAAGGCCTAACAAATATTAATACGTAGATTTTATGAATGAAAACCTGGCTAACCTGCCATTTATGTTTTAAAGCCTGGCCTGGTTCGCCATTTATGTAGCGTAATATAACCTGATTTTATCGTTATAGTACGGACACACTTCTACAAGGTTATCAGCAAAGTTTTGTCGGTTTTATGCTAAGCACTGTTAGCTACCTTCACTCAACTGAGGGTTATGCAGGCATCTAGATTCACTTTGATTCAAAGGGAGACCTACGCACGTATATTTGAAAGGTATAACCCAGAAGCTGACTTAGACTTCAGTTATTTTATTAAAGAAAACAGATTGGATAAACAGACAGATATGAGGTAGGTAGTTGCATCTTAAGAGATTCTTCTGATGTTATTAAGCTGAGAGTTAATGACGAGAGCCGTGATATGTTAATATCTAGGGATCTCGGCTAGTTAGTTCTGAGGGGAACTAAGCTAACTTGATGGAGTGTTATTTATCAATAGCCTCGGGTTTACCAGGTCGGGTTGGTACCTGCTAAGACCGCTCCAGATCGCCTCGGCGTGAGATGAAGTTGGAGGTTCGTCGAGTGAGCGTTGTCGGACGAACCTCGGAGTTGTCCCCGGTGACGTGACGTTACCGCAGGCACGGAGGAGTCTGTCGAGTCGGTCTAGCTGGTCCATGATCGGCTGGTGCAGAGGCTAACCGGCTTTCCCATGGCAGGTGAAAAGAAGCAGACAGATGGTGTCTGACTTCTTAGCCGGAGCAAGGTTGTCATCGACCGGTGAGGCTGGCTACTCACGAGCTCGGTCGGCACAGAGGCCTTCCGTGTAGCGGAGGAAAACGGAGGCTGTGTTCTCTCGTCGTGGGGTTGACGAGAACTCAAGAGACTCAGTTCTTCCAGGCAGGAAGTTGGGACGTGGCCCGGTTTGGACGCGTGGACCAATGGGAACGGAGTTACCAAGTCACGTGGTTCTCGTCATTAGAAACCCAGGAAGTTTAACTGGATTATAAATATGTTTTAACCCTTTAGCAAAAGTAGAACCATAAAATAATACTGATGCAACATCAACATTCATGAATACTGGAAGAAGATGAATTAATCATATTAAGACATTTCTGGACAGTGGATTAAAAGGTAGTGTCTTTAGAATGAGACATCAAAGAGTCTTTAAGTTTAATTATTAATTAAAGGAAATCTCTTGAGTCTTCCGACACGACCGGTCCTGGAAGGAATGTTGATTCAGGTTACAACATAATAAAAGAGTCATTTTAATCCAAGTTATTAGGAAAAAGATGAGTTATTGTTGTGATGAACCAAGGGGTCAGAAATCAGAGATAGTAACGCTTTGCCAGCGCTACATAACACACCTCCTCCTCTAACCCCCTGCTTACCATGGTGGAGGAGTCTGACTACCCTAATGACCCTATAGGAGCTTTGTTGTCGGGGGCACTTTGACCCTGGTAGGGTCTCCCATGGTAAATTGGTCCTTGGTGATGAAGAACAGTTCAGAAGACATTTCATGTGAAATATCAGAGTACCAGAGTACTTGGTCCAGAGGTTACAGGGGTCCCGCCCTGCAGCCAGGTCTGGGGTTGGGGTCTGTGAAAGAGCAAAACCATTACATGTGCTCATCTAGATGTGGACCCACCACCTGCAGGAGGAACATGAAGGGTCTGGTGTATCTTGTGGATTGGGTAGCAGACCGAGGTGGGAGCATTGGCGGTCTGATCCCCGGATGCTGAAACTGGCTACTGGGATGCACCTAACTGCAGCACTGGGACAGCGATCAGGTCACGTGTCTCCGCAACTTCAAACAGGTTTTTTTCCAAACCTTTATTTACACCAAAAAAGTAAAAATAAATGGGAGACAACAACTGTGCAATACAACAAATAGAACCTAAAACAAACATTACAAGGTCTGTCAGTTTGTTCGAGCATCAACATGAGAATATAGAAGGCTTTACTAATCAAATATAACACACATTACTCAAAAAGACAAAGATTTCTTTAGACTTTATCCTTACATGGATTTTTCATAAACACCAGAGATGTGAAAAACGACTGTAAGTCAATGTTTAAATCATTTATGGAGGGATTCTTGTTTTTCATTTACTTTTATGAATATGATATTTACGCATATTACAATATTACATAGAATAAAAAGATCTTTAGACAAACTGATGTATAAAATCTGTACTGCTGTCATCAGTGTCATTTCTTCTATTTGTATTCTCATCCAATCCACCAAGTCCTGACAGAGTTTAGCCAGAGTTTGAGGAGAGAAAGAAAAGAAGTTCAATTCTTTCATCCTGCAGAATCCACAGTCAGGCTCCACCTCAAACCTGAACCTCTCTCTAAGCATTGCTGCTGCTGGGTAGAATCCTTTAGTGACTTTAAATGTAATTTATTTAACTTTGGGGAGAATAGGCCACTTTAAAGACTTTGTATGTATTTGTGATTTGTTATCCTGTTAAACCATTTGTTTTGTGTTACTGTTCATAATGGTGCAGCCAGTCGCTGTTTCTGCTGTTTTGCTGCTCAAAATAATTTAGAAACAGCAACAAGTAATCATTTAGAGCAAAATAAAGTGGAGGAATCGCTACCTTCTTGTGAGATTCTAATGCAGCAATGAATTATTGTCACGATGCTGTGGCTGTGATCAGGCAGAAGGACCCAAGGTGCTGGTAAGCAGGAGGCAGGAGACGGAGGTAATCCAAAAATGAAGGTTTTATTAAATGAACTGGACTATGACTAGAAAAAACAAAATCAGGAACAGAACCAAGGACTAGGACTAAGACTGAGACTGTGACAAGTAAGGTGACTATGACAAAACAGAACAGATGAACCGAGGACGAGACAAGAAACAGAAGGGTTTAAATACTGTGGTAGAAATCAATGGAACAAGAAACACCTGGAGATACTTGACACGTGAGGGAGGGGCGAGAGCAGGAGCCAGGAACAGGGGAAACAGACAAGACTAACCAGACCAGACAAGAACTAAAACAGAACGGACAGGGGATCATGACAATTATGGGTAATACCCTTCACCAAAGTCCGCTCCAATGCAGATTTCGGAGAAGTGCGTAACAAGGATGGAAAAGGGGCAGGAACAAGGTCCGGAGTCTCCATCCAGGAGAATTGGGACACTCTAAGCACTTGCACATGGGAACACACAACTGAGGGGCGCGAGGGTGGAAGTACAAGTATTGGGACCGGGCCAGACTCACCTTGACACACAGTGTTAGCTCTGAAGAGGGGTTGGACTCTTCTCTTTGCTGGAGTTGCTCTGGGTGAGAGGCAGAGGACTGAGGTAGGATTTTGTTAGCCCCAAGACTCTCAGTATGTTGGAGTTTACCCTGGGGGATGAAAGCTTCCCTGCACCTTCAGTTCAGGAAACAGTTCCTGACTGTTGTTTGAGTTTATGAATCAAATAGCAGCTCAGAGGACCCGTCCTTCTTGGAATCCCTGAGACAAATGCTGGATGGTGTGCCGACTGATTCCTGCTAGGGGACTTCAAATGGTAAATGATTTGTATTTATAGAGCGTGTTTTATAGTGTTCTACTCCTCAACACAAACAGTCATTCACACACTGATGGTGGTAAGCCACGCTGTAGCCACAGCATGCCCTGGGGCACAATGACAGAGGGGGGGTGCCATGCACCGGCACCCGCCAAGTCCCTCTGACCACCACCAGTAGGCAAGGTGGGTGAAGTGTCTTGCCCAAAGACACAACAATGTAACCTAGTTGGAGCTGGAATTGAACTGTTGACCCTCTGGTTGCCGGACCGGCCACTCTACCAACTGAGCTATACATCGCCCCACTTCAACCCTAACATGGGCAATGCAGCGTGACCTGGAGGGGCGTGATTGGGAGGAACGGCCCAGTCTGATCCTGACTGGTGTTCTCTTATTGGACTTCTGTGCATGTCCCAGTTTGACCATAATGAACACCATGGTGGAACAAAAGGAGGTTCATTGGTACACCTGGTACCAGGACTGCCTAGGTTACAGGTTGATGATTGACTTTGTAGTCGTATCATCTGACCTGAGACCATAAGTTTTGGAAACTCGAGTAAAGAGAGGAGCGGAGCTGTCAACTGATCACCACCTGGTGGTGAGCTGGATCAGATGGCAGAGGAAGATGACGCACAGACCTGACAGACCGAAAACGTATAGTGAGGGTCTGCTGGGAATGCCTGGCAGGAGAACCTGTGAAGATGGTCTTCAGCTCCCACCTCTGGCAGAGCTTTGACCGCGAGCAGTGGGGGACATTGAGTCCCAATGGGCCTTGTTCTGCTCTGCGATTGTTGATGTTGTTGCTAGCTGTGGTCACAAGGTAGCCGGTGCCAGTCGTGGCGGTAACCCCCGTACCCGCTGGTGGACACCAGAGGTTAGGGGAGCTGTCAGGCTGAAGAAGGAGGCCTGCAGAGCATGGCTGGTCTGTGGGTCTCCAGAAGCAGCAGACAGGTACCGGAGGGCCAAACGGGGTGCAGCGGTGGCAGTTTCTGAGACAAAACCTCGGGCGTGGGAGGAGTTTGTTGAAGCATGAAGAAAGACTATCAATTGGCTCCAAAGAGGTTCTGGCAAATCATTCAGTGTCTAGTGAGTAAAGTTTATTTATAGAGAACCTTTCACTGGGGTAAAAAGTGCCTGACTAAACATCATCAAAATTAAAATAAGACAAAATAATGAAGATGTTAAAAACCAGTGGAAAAACATAAAACATTTCATTAAAAGCAGTTTTAAATAATTGGGTCTTCAACTGCTTTTTAAAGGAGTCCAGACTGTCTATACAGCGTAAAACTAAAGGAAGGTCATTCCAAAGTCGCGGTGCAACAGACTGGAAGGAGCGATCACCTCGACTTTTAAATCTGGTCCTTGGAGCTGTTAGGAGATTCTGGTCTGTGGACCTGAGAGCTCGGGTTGGAGCGTACGGCTTTATCAGTTCAGTAACATAAAGAGGAGCTTGACCATGTAGGGCCCTGAAAGTTAGAGTCAGGATTTTAAAATGAACTCTACATTTAACAGGTAACCAGTGCAGAGACCTCAGAATAGGAGTGATGTGATCTTTCCTGTTTGCTCCAGTGAGGAGCCTCGCTGCAGAGTTCTGGACCAGCTGAAGGCCATAAAGGGCTTTTTGGTTCAAACATGTGAAAAGTGTGTTACAGTCATCTAGACGGGAGGAGATCAAAGCATGAAGAACCATTTCCAGTTCAGGTTTTGACACAAACTTTCTCAGTTTGGAAATATTTCTCAGATGATAAAAACAGTTTCTGACCAGCTGTTTTGAGTGACCTTCAAGAGACATTGATTGGTCGAAAATAACACCCAGATTCCTCAGGTTTGACTTTACAGCAGAACTTAAATGTCCAATCTGTTGACTGATCAGAGGGACCATCCTATCAGGGGCAACAATCAGACATTCAGTCTTTTCAGGGTTTAACTGAAGGAAGTTCTTTTCTAACCAGTTAGTAATAGCTGACAGACACTCCAGTAGTTCAGACAGTTTGTAGAACTCTGAGTCCTTGAAGGAGCAGTACAGCTGAATGTCATCTGCATAAAGGTGGTAGGAGACATTGTGACATCTATTAATGATCTGTCCAAGAGGATGGATATATAGTAAAAACAGGAGTGGACCCAGAACAGAGCCTTGGGGTACCCCACAGAACAGATCAGTGATGTAGTGAACCCCAAAGGTTGAACCCTGCACCAATGGTCAGGTTCTGGGTCAGACCCTGTTCTGGTCAGAAGAACAGACCAGTTCCAGAACTGTAAACTAAGTCCCCTGTTTGTGGTTCAGGGTCTACACAGACACTGACGTGGTTTCCAGCTACAAGTGGAGTCTTTCCTTCTCCTCCTACAAGGCTTTCTTTAATATCCTTTGAGATTTAAAGTTTAACAACAAACTTCTCCTTTCCAGGTGCTGAAGGTCTATTTAAACATCGTACTGATCGTTTGTTCAGAATTCAATGTTTATCAATGTCAGGTTTTCATATTTATTAACATAGAGTAAAAAAAATGTTTCGTTTTTAAACTTGAATTTATAAAAAATCAAATGTTAGTGATCTAATCATGTTTTATATTCTCACATGAGTTAATAACACATTTATTATGAATAATAATGTAGTAATACATAATAATACTTTTATCATCATTAATTAATGTAGTATTAATAATAATTAAATAGTAATGTAAGACCTGACTGTATCAGCCCCAGACTCAGAGACCAGCTCTGTGAAGTGGTCTCTTACATCTTCAACCTGAGCCTCCGTCTGGAGAAGGTCCCCACCCTGTAGAAGACCTCCTGTGTGGTTCCAGTTCCTAAAACAGCACACGCCAGGGAGCTGGACCACTACAGACCAGTCACCCTGACCTCCCACCTGATGAAGACCATCAAGAGACTCATCCTCACCCACCTAGTGAGCCCAGGATGGACCCACTAGTTTACTTATAGGTCAAACATGGGGGTGGAGGACACTGTCATCTATCTGCTGCACTGGACGCTGACTCATCTGGAGACACCTAAAAGCTGTGAGGGTGTTTTTTGACTTCTCAAGAGTTTTTAACATCATTCAGCATCTCTACTGCAGGAGAAGCTGAGAGCAGCAGGAGAGGATGATACCTGACTGCATGGATCAGGGACTACCTCACCAACAGGCCTCAGTACGTCAGGCTGAGTAAATGCATGTCTGAGGTGGTCGTCTGCAGCACTGGAGCTCCACACGCTCTGTAGAAGACCTCAGCCTCCACCTCCTGAGGAGGCTGAGGTCCTTCAGAGTGAGGACTTGTTCCCACTCTGCCGTTGGCTCTACTATCCACTACGCTGTGGTCTGCTGGGAGCTGCTTTGGATCAACAGTCATTCAATTCAATTCAATATACAACACATTTATTATGAATAATCAATGTAATACATAATAATACATTTATTATGAATAATTAACATCTTGATACAGAATAATAAATCCTAATTTGCTGTCAGGGATTGTTTTTCCTGATTAGAAATCAGAAGAAGAATTAAATAGCTGTAGAAATGAGCCCTGAGGAACTCCAACTCTCAGTAGAGTAGACCAACGGAAGGTGATGTCATCTGGCCCCGCCCACCATCTCAAACTGAGTCAGTGTGAGATGTTTGAGGAGAATATTTTCTTTCTAGGACTGCTGCTGGGAAACTCCTTCACGGGGGGCGGGGCTTCCTGTCTGTGATGTGGTTTCAGAGGACGTCAGACTGACATCCAGGAACTGAATATTTGATTTAAAACCCTTCAGTCAGCAGGGTGTTTTGAGGTTGACAGGAAGCCCTCCTCATCATCAGGTGAGCTCTAGTGGGTGGAGCTTCTGCTTCAGGTCCAGTTAGACCTGGGGCAGACTTTCAGGGGGTTGCTGCTTTAACAGCAGAGAACAGAGGGTGGTGTGGAGCACATTACTGCCCCTCCTGGTAACAAGCTGCTACTGCAGGTTGAGACTAATGAGGTCAGAGTGGAACTTCCTGTTAGAAATACACTGTGGACTGGAACTGATGGTCTCCCACTTCTCATCTTATCATCTTGTTCCAATGAACATCTGGAGTCCGTTTCTAGTTCACTTTGAATCCTGTGTCATCCTGTTAACTGGCCTTCATGTATGCATCTGAGCCTTGCCAGTTTAACTGTGAAAGTTTCAAACAAAACATTAAAACACTGTTTAACCATCAGAAGTCAGTTTAATCTGCCGCCATCTTGAGCCATTAAGGTCCAAAAACCTGCTATAAAAACCTAAATGAGAAAAAGTTTCTGCTTTTTCCTTTTAATCTGTTAAACAACTTCTGTCCAGCTCAAAACTACTTTAAAAAGACAGTTTGATTATTTGACATTCTTCTTAATTAGCCTCCTGAGACTCAGCAATTAATTTTTGTGCACTATAGTACACATCTAATTTTTGCTTATATCTTTCATACAACACATGCCATTTTGCTAAATCCTGATGCTTCTTAGAGGAAACACCTGTATCTTTAAAATGATGTCACATATGGGGGGGAGTGTCCTTGACAACTTTTATTTTTTTTAGACTTTTAAAAATGGATGGCACATGATAATTTTATTGAAAAATGAAAGGTGAGTTATATATATATATGGACATTTATAGATATTCATATATGAACCAGACGTTTGTAAAAGTCACATCAACGTCTTTCAAAGAGCAAAGACCTGCAGATAAACATCTGACCCCCCTCCCCCCTCTGGGTGTTATATGGAGGATTCTCAATGCATCACTATGCAACCTCTGCATGCTGCATTGTTCATGCGTTGACCACAGGGGGCAGTATAGAGCAGTGTGTAGTATTATGCAAAGCCACCTTCACAGGAGAATTTATTTTGTTCTTTAAGCTAAAACATTGTGACTAAATATCAGGTTCTACACATCCAGAATACTCTTCTAACTGGACACAATACTCACCATCATCAGTAGCTGTTGTAAACCAGCTCTGATTGGACGGGAAACCAGCACGGTCATCTTCTGATTATCCAGGGGGAAATATTCACAATAACTCCATCAAGTATTCTTTCTAGAACCCTAGATAAATCAGAGCGCTAACAGAAGCGCTAGTCTCACACTAGCATGTTCCAAACCCCAGACTGTATTATTAGATCATGTGTGAATGGTTTCATATACCACGTCTAGGTTCTTCATCTATTTCTGAGTCTTCCTCAGCTTTAATACAGTTGTTTTGTGATGCTGTCTCCATAATTCTGCAATATTATCAGACCCAGAAACACCTTCACCGCTGCCTGGTAGAGATGTTATGGTTAGAGCCGTAACCTTACCTGCTTTGATATCATTCATAAAAACATTTGACATGTTTACCCAGAAGTCTCCTGGCCATATAATCTGCCCTCAGAACTTTTGATGTAACAGCAGGAATTCACTCGTTTTCTCTGTTCGGGCTCTGGACCTTACTTAGGTCTTCCAGCTAAAAGCTCCTCGAGCTTCATCCTGATATGTGGTTACACGTTACATGTTCTGATCATGCTTATTGACAAACTGCTTTACGTTGCAGTCACTCACACGCTGATGGCATTGAGCTACTAAGGTTTGTCTTGTAAAATGTTTTAAAAGAAATAAACCTGGCCTTTAGAGGTCATGTCTTTGGACATAAGGGACCTGGTCTTTTGGACCCAGGTCTGGTAGACATGAGGTGCCTGATCTTTGGGGGACCAGGACTTTGAACATGAGGGACCTGGACCCTGGTTTGTCATGGTTTTGGAGAACTTAAAATTTGTCCATTTTCTTGGATTAAAGAGTTTCAGCTTCCAAAGTGAGATGGATGCTGGTGCTAAGCTATGCTAGTTAGCGAACCCTAACCCGTCGATAAGAACTAAGAACTCTAAAGACCCAAAGAGAGACCGCTGAGAGGGAAACAGCTGCTGATGAACAGATATGTGACAACAGGAAGTAGAAACATGTTAAAAAGTCTAGAGAACAAACAGGAAGTGACACTTCAGAACAAAAGGTTATCATTCGTCATTTTCTTCTTTAGGTTTGTTTTTTCATCAACTTTTTGTTGTTGTTATGCAGATACTAATGTGCTAGTGCACTGAATTTTCTTAAACATTGGAATATAACTTTTGTATGAGAGGGAAGTGATTACCCCTCAGCAGGAGATGATATCAGAGAAGTGAATGATGAGTTGAAGCTGTGGAGGTTGAAAGGATGTTGTTTTGTGGTTGATGTGCAGAATGCTGATGCCTGTTCTGGTAACCTGCAGCAGAATTCAACTTAATGACTAAATTCAAAGCAGGTCAGAGAAAAGATGCTGAAATCCTCTGATCAAACCTCAGAGCCAACCACATCACAGCAGTGACATCACAGAAAGGGGCGGAGCCTGAGACCACAGCTCAGATCGATACCATAGAAGAAGATAAGATCAAATGAACTGTGCTGATCTCAGTTAGAGCAGCTGAAGATCCTCATAAGCAGAACAACAATCTGATGAGTCACTGAGATAAAGAAGCACGCCTGAAAAACTCAATGTGCATCGCACACACACAAAACACACACAAACACAAAAACTTACTAAACACTAAAATCAAACTAAATACACAAAAACAAAACAAACAATAACATTTATCTAACCCACTATTACACACAATAAGAACAGAGAAGTTTGATTATGGTGTTTGTTGGGAGTTGAGCAGGATCAGCTGCTGCTGTCAACACACACACACACACACACACACACACACACACACACACACACACACACACACACACACACACACACACACACACATCTTGTGGAGCACATGGCGTTAAAGGCAGAGCTCTAGTCCACTACCAACAGCCCTGCATTGGTTCCTGGTGGCCCCAGGTGGACCAGAGCAGAGTGGAGGGGGATGGAGGTGGAGATGGTTGATCTGCTGGTCATGGAGGTGATCCTGGTGAAGGTCCAGTGTGGTAGAGCAGCCTGATGGGTCTCAGCTCGTCTCTCCAGGCACTTCAAAATAACAGGTGTCAGTGGGGCTGGTTACTGCAGGCTGGTACTGGCAATGGTTCTGGTTCTAGTACTTGTACTAGTACTGGTACTTGTACTGGTTCTGGTACTAGTACTAGTACTGGAACTGGTTCTTGTACTGGTTCTGGTTTTTGTACTGGTACCGGTACTGGTATTAGTACTGGTGCTGGTACTGGTTCTGGTACTGATGCTGGTTCTGGTGCTCGTACTGGTTCTGGTCTTGATGCTGGTTCTGGTTCTGGTACTGGTTCTGGTATTGGTACCGGTACTGGTATTAGTACTGGTTCTGGTACTGGTTCTGGTATTGGTACCGGTACTGGTATTAGTACTGGTGCTGGTACTGGTTCTGGTATTGGTACCGGTACTGGTTCTTGTACTGGTATTGGTTCAAGTACTGTTCTGGTATTGGTTCTGGCACTGGTA
This sequence comes from Callopanchax toddi, assembly GCA_006937965.1. Taxonomy (NCBI): domain Eukaryota; kingdom Metazoa; phylum Chordata; class Actinopteri; order Cyprinodontiformes; family Nothobranchiidae; genus Callopanchax; species Callopanchax toddi. The sequence goes on from SSNR01000238.1 coordinate 914,790, forward strand.
CTCTTACTGGTACTGGTACTGGTACTAGTTCTAGTGATAGTTATGGTTCTGGCACTGGCAGTCATACTGGTGCTGGTACTGGTTCTGGTTTTAATTCTGGTACTGGCTCTGATACTGGTTCTGGTACTGGTGCTCCTACTGGTTCTGGTTTTGGTACTAGTACTGGTTCTGGTACTGGTTCTGGTATTGGTACTAGTACTGGTACTGGTACTGGTGTTGGTGCTGGTACTGGTGTTGGTGCTGGTACTGGTTCTGGTTCAGGCGCTGGTACTGGTACTAGTACTAATTCTGGTACTGGTTCTGATTCAAGTACTGGTGCTGGTATTGGTACTAGTACTCATTCTGGTACTGGTTCTGGTTCAAGTACCACCACCAGTACTTGAACCAGAACCAGTACTCATTCTGGTACTGGTTCTGGTTCAAGTACTGGTGGTGGTGCTGGTTAGGGTGTTGTGTTTGGTGACAGGAGAATCTCATCCCTTCTTTTTGCAGATGGCATGGTCCTTCTAGCTTCATCGAGCTCTGACCTTCAGCTCTTGCTGGGGAGGTTCGCAGCCGAGTGTGAAGCGGCTGGGATGAGGATCAGCACCTCCAAGTCTGAGGCCATGATACTCAACTGGAAAAAGGTGGCTTGCCAACTTCGGGTCGGGAGAGAGGTTCTACCTCAAGTGGAGGAGTTTAAGTATCTCAGGGTCTAGTTCTCTAGTGAGGGAATGAGGGAGCGGGAGATCGACAGGTGGATTGGGGCAGCGTCTGCAGTGATGCGGACGCTGAACCGGTCTGTTGTGGTGAAGAGGGAGCTGAGCCGGAAAGCAAGGCTCTCGATTTACCGGTCGATCTACGTCCCAATCCTCACCTATGGTCATGAGCTCTGGGTAATGACCGAAAGAACAAGATCGCGGATACAAGCGGCCAAAATGATCTTTCTCCGTAGGGTGGCCGGGCTCAGCCTTAGGGATAGGGTGAGGAGTTCGGACATTCGGGAGAGACTCGGAGTAGAACCACTGCTCCTATATATATATATATATATATATATGTATATATATATATATATATATATATATATATATATATATATATATATATATATATATATATATATATATATAGGGATCACACTAACAACCTGTTCTTCAATTCACGGGTACTAAAGTTTACTGACCAAATTAATTTTTTGACATTACAAATAATTTATAAAGCCACTAACAAACGACTTCCCGGTAACATACAAAAACATTTTTCACATAGAGACAAACAATATAATCTGAGGGAGGAAGGGAATTTAAAACAGCCGTCTGTGAGAACAACAGTTTAAAGTCATTGCATTTCAGTTTGTGGAGTAAAATTATGGAATGGATTAAATAATGATTTAAAGCAATGTCCAAGTATGACCCAGTTCAAAAAGTGGTACAAAAATATGGTTTTCATGAGGTACAGGGAGGAAGAGGGATTCTGACTGGACCAGATCCAATGATTGGTGTGGGGGTGTTAAAATATTTGTATATATCAGTGTATATACACATGCGTAAAAGAATATGGGTTATGTTTGTAATTGGGTGTAGTGGTGAATGTTTATTGCTGTGTGTGGTTATAGGTGGGTAAATGGGAAAAGGGATGCTCCAATATTCTGTATGTAGAGGTGTACGTGGGACATTTTGGTCAAAGACAATTATAGAGAATGAGAGGTTGAACTGATGTAAATAAGGACACTGTTCTATTTGATTTGTGAGGGAGACGGGAAAAGGGGCAGGACATTAAAAAAGCTTATGCTTCTTCCTGTTCCCTTTGAACATATCAATTATATATACATGTATGTTTATAAATATGTATATATAGAAGATATTTCTCCTCCTTGAACCGTCACCTTATCGTGGTGGAGGAGTTTGAGTGCCCTAACGATCCTAGGAGCTATGTTGTCTGGGGCACTTGTGCCCCTGGTAGGGTCTCCCATGGCAAATTGGTCCTAGGGGAGGGGTGAGACAAAGAACGGTTCAGAAGACCCTTCATGGAGACACAACCAAAGAGTCTGAGTACCCGGCCCGGAGGGTTACCGGGGTCTCACCCTGGAGCCAGGCCTGGGGTTGGGGCCCGTGGACGAGCGCCTGGTGGCCGGGCTTTCGCCCATGGGGCCCGGCCGGGCCCAGCCCGAACCGGAGACATGGGCTCATCCAACTGTGGGCCCACCACCTGCAGGAGGAGAGTGAAGGGTCCGGTGCATTGTGGATCGGGTGGCAGACCGAGGCGGGAGCTTTGGCGATCCGATCCCCGGATGGGAAAACTGGCTATTGGGACATGGAACGTCACCTCTCTGGCGGGGAAGGAGCTGGAGCTTGTGGAAGAGGCTGAGCGATACCGGCTAGATATATTCGGGCTCACCTCGACACATAGCGTTGGCTCTGGAACCCGAGTCCTGGAGAGGGGTTGGACACTTTTCTTTGCTGGAGTTGATCCAGGTGAGAGGCGGAGGGCTGGGGTGGGCTTTCTGTTAGCCCCAAGACTCTCTGCCTGTACGTTGGGGTTTACCCCGGGGGACGAAAGGGCAGCTTCCCTACGCCTTCGGGTTGGGGAACGGGTCCTGTCTGTTGTTTGTGCTTATGCACCAAATAGCAGTTCAGAGTACCCACCTTTTTTGGAGTCTCTGTGACGAGTGCTGGATAGCGCTCCTACTGGGGACTCCATAGTCCTGCTGGGGGACTTCAACGCTCACGTGGGCAATGACAGCGTGACCTGGAGGGGCGTGATTGGGAGGAACGGCCCGCCCAATCTGAATCCGAGTGGTGTTCTGTTATTGGACTTCTGTGCAAGTCGCAGTTTGGCCATAACGAACACCATGTTCGAACATAAGGATGCCCACCGGTACACCTGGTACCAGGGCAGCCTAGGTTACAGGTCGATGATTGACTTTATAGTTGTATCATCTGACCTGAGACCGTATGTTTTGGACACTCGAATGAAGAGAGGAGCAGAGCTGTCAACTGATCACCACCTGGTGGTGAGCTGGATCAGATGGCAGGGGAAGATGCTACGCAGACCTGGTAGACCCAAACGTATAGTGAGGGTCTGCTGGGAACGCCTGGCAGAAGAGCCTGTCAAGATGGTCTTCAACTCCCACCTCCGGCAGAGCTTCGACCGCGTCCCGAGAGCAGTGGGGGACATTGAGTCCGAATGGGCCTTGTTCCGCTCTGCGATTGTTGAGGCGGCTGTTGCTAGCTGTGGTCGCAAGGTAGCCGGTGCCAGTCGTGGCGGTAACCCCCGTACCCGCTGGTGGACACCAGAGGTTAGGGGAGCCGTCAGGCTGAAGAAGGAGGCCTACAGGGCGTGGCTGGTCTGTGGGTCTCCAGAGGCAGCAGACAGGTACCGGCGGGCCAAGCGAAGTGCAGCAGTGGCAGTTGCCGAGGCAAAATCTCGGGCGTGGGAGGAGTTTGGCGAGGCCATGGAAAAAGACTATCGGTCGGCTCCAAAGAGGTTCTGGCAAACTATCCGGCGCCTCAGGGGAGGAAGGCAGCAACTCGCTCACACTGTTTACAGTGGGGACGGGGAGCTGCTGACGTCAACTGGGGCTATAGTCGGACGGTGGAAGGAATACTTTGAGGAGCTCCTCAATCCCACCGACGCACATTCCGAGGAGGAACCAGAGCTGGGAGACCTGGGGACGGACTGTCCAATCTCTGGGGCAGAAGTCGCTGAGGTAGTCAAACAACTACGCAGCGGCGGAGCCCCAGGGGTGGATGAGATCCGACCTGGGTATCTCAAGGCGATGGATGTTGTAGGTCTGTCGTGGCTGACACGTCTCTGCAACATTGCGTGGTCATCGGGGGCAGTTCCTGTGGAGTGGCAAACCGGGGTGGTGGTTCCCATTTTTAAGAAGGGGGACCAGAGGGTGTGTTCCAACTATAGGGGGATCACACTCCTCAGCCTCCCTGGAAAGGTCTACTCCAGGGTACTGGAGAAGAGGTTCCGGTCGATGGTTGAATCTCGGATTGAAGAGGAGCAATGTGGTTTTCGTCCTGGTCGTGGAACTGTGGACCAGCTCTTTACCCTCGCTAGGGTGATGGAGGGGTCATGGGAGTTTGCCCAACCAATCCACATGTGTTTTGTGGATTTGGAGAAGGCTTATGACCGTGTCCCCAGGGGCACCCTGTGGGGGGCGCTCCAGGAGTATGGGGTTGATGGTCTTTTGTTAAGGGCCATTCAGTCCCTGTACCAGAGGAGTGTGAGTCTGGTCCGCATAGCCGGCAGTAAGTCGGACCTGTTTCCAGTGAGGGTTGGACTCCGCCAGGGCTGCCCTTTGTCACCGGTCCTGTTCATAACCTTTATGGACAGGATTTCTAGGCGCAGCCGTGGTGTGGAGGGGGTGGAGTTTGGTGACAGGAGAATCGCGTCTCTGCTTTTTGCGGATGATGTGGTCCTCCTAGCTTCATCAGGCTCTGACCTTCAGCTCTTGCTGGGGAGGTTCGCAGCCAAGTGTAAAGTGGCTGGGATGAGTATCAGCACCTCCAAATCTGAGGCCATGGTTCTCGACCGGAAAAAGGTGGATTGCCAACTCCGGGTCGGGAGAGAGGTCCTGCCTCAAGTGGAGGAGTTCAAGTATCTTGGGGTCTTGTTCACGAGTGAGGGAAGGAGGGAGCGGGAGATCGACAGGCGGATTGGGGCAGCGTCTGCAGTGATGCGGACGCTGAACCGGTCTGTTGTGGTAAAGAGAGAGCTGAGCCAGAAAGCAAGGCTCTCGATTTACCGGTCGGTCTACGTCCCAATCCTCACCTATGGTCATGAGCTTTGGGTAGTGACCGAAAGAACGAGATCGCGGATACAAGCGGCCGAAATGAGTTTTCTCCGCAGGGTGGCCGGGCTCAGCCTTAGGGATAGGGTAAGAAGCTCGGACATCCGGGAGAGACTCGGAGTAGAGTCGCTGCTCCTCCATATCGAAAGGAGCCAGTTGAGGTGGTTCGGGCATCTGGTAAGGATGCCTCCTGGACGCCTCCCTCGGGAGGTGTTATGGGCATGTCCTGCCGGCAGGAGGCCTCCAGGTCGACCCAGGACAAGCTGGAGGAAATACATCTTCAGTTTGGCCGCGTCCCAGCTGAGGAGCTGGTGGACTTGGCCGGGGAGAAGGTGGCCTGGGTTGCCCGACTTGGAATGCTGCCCCCGCGACCCGGATAAGCGGAAGAAGGCGAGGCGAGGCGAGAAGATTTATTTATCTTAGGCCGAAGATGGAGCCCTGGTGGGGGCTAGGGGCCTCGTGTGTTCTGGGCCCCCATTGGCCAGTTAAAAATAATTGATTTTATTTAAATTTACATGCAAGAATATTCAGCCCACAGAATCGTAAGATTGGGTAAACATATACTGTAGTGGCGGTCTTGACTCATGTGGCGTGACACACGATGTTCATTTTCATTGTTAATTTTTACATTTGAAGATCCACTTTGACTCCTCGGCTTTTATTCGGGCTGAGCTGGACTCAGTGGAAGTTTTTACTGCATTGTTTTATCTGCCTGTCTTGTCTTGCCTCACTTTCCTCCACTCATCTGGGTTTGGGTTGTGGGGGCACGATCCCAAGTAGAGAATCCCAGACCGTCCTCTTCCTGGCCACCTCCACCAGCTCCTCTGATGGGACCACCAGGCACGGAGGCCAGCCTGGAGATGTACTTCCTCCAGCATGTCCTGGGTCGACCTGGGGGTGTTCTGCTGGCGGGACGCGTGCAGGAGGCATCCTGGCATTCTGATTCAGCTCCTTCTTCACCACAACAACCTGGTTCAGCATCCATCACTGCAGATGCTGCCCTGATCCACTTGTTGATCTCAATCCTTCCCTCACTAGCGAACAAAACCCTGAGATTCTTAAACTCCTCCTCTTGAGGTAGGACCTCTCCCCCCACCTGGAGTTGGCAGGAAGGACAGGACCCAAGAGACCAGGAACAGGAAAGACCAGGTTTTTAACAGGATCTGACCAGGACTGATTGAATTGGACTGATGATCAGAGGGAAACAAGTCTGGTGAAGACCAGATTCAAGGTGTGGCCTCCTGCTCTGTGAGGAGGTCCAGATACGGGTAGAGAGAAGTTCAGTTCATCATGTTTAGGTTTTTTCTAGTAGAGCTGGTAGGTTAGTCCTCAGCATGGATGTTGGAGTCTCCAGCAATGATCATCCAATCTAGTTTAATAGTTGGAGACAAGAAGTCCTGGGAGGTCATCTGACATCAAAAAAATCTTTAAAAAAATAACAGCTGTTCCTCCTCCTGGGTTTGTGGTCCGTGGTGCTCAGAGAAAGGGGCTGCCTTCAGGATGGAGCTCCAAAAGATGTGCAGCTTCATTTTCATGCTGCCATGAAATCCTGGTTTTGGAACAGTACAGCTGGACATCTACCGTAATGTTCACAAGTACTCACTGAATATGATTTGTTAAAAAGTTTAAAAGCAACCATAACACCTGATCCAATCAAATGAATTCAAATAAGAGAAATGTGAGGCTGCGTGCTGATAAAAGCTTTCATCTTTAACTCATCTAGTGTCAACATCTTACATCGTCTACACCTCCCATTGTCATGGATCACGTTCACCATCAGTCTGAGACATCGTTTCTCAAGGACCTTCATCACAAGAGGGGTTAGAGCGACTGGCCTGAGTTCACTGGGTTCAGTCAGAAAAAGTGACACAAAACCCCAAAACCTCAGTTCTTCATTATTCAGATTATGGACCATCTCCTCTTTGTTATTGGTTTCTGTCCTTGCTGCCTCCTGATTGGCTGTCTTAATTAAATTCTAATAAGTCCTGTTTTTGATGGAGCATCTAACTTTTGGGTAGAAAGTGAGCAGATTGAGGTTTCAGAGTTTTTCTGCTTTTCTGTCAGAGATGTTATCTCTGGTGAAACTGCTGAGACTTTAATACCTGAAAGTTTTAGAGATAAGAGGAATCTCCCGTAAAGGCTGTGTCTGTTTATCTGACCACAGATCAGATCTGAGGGTCACACAGCTTCGTACTTAAAGCTGATCTGAGAGCAGCGAGGAGCAGAAGCTGGACTGAACTACTTCGACAGCATGGAGCTGCTAAGAAACGTCGTTTGGCCTCTGCTGGTGAGTTCAGATCTGACCGGAGGTCTGCAGATGAAGAGCTGATTAAACGAGGTTTTTAGATTCGGTCTCTATCAGGAGTTAATGGAGCATCAGAGGAACTCTAGAAGAACATGGTGCCTTCACAGTAATCAGGAAACCAGAGGACTGTTGGTTTAATTTACTCCCATTTGTGGTGAATATAACTATAAATATAACAAAGTATTTAATAGTATTATATGCTGTTGTATAGTAGAAAATGTGATGCTAGCAGCTGGACTTTAGTGTACCATGGTTGGGGATAAGCCAATCAGGAAGGACCACACCCAAAGAGTGAGTGCGTGCGTGCGTGCGTGTGTGTGTGTGTGCGTGCGTGTGTTTGTGTGTGTGTGTGTAGGGGCAGGCACCCACTACAGGATGAGGCCCTTCAAAGCTTGGAATGGAAGAGTATCTTTTCAAATGATGTCATAATGAAAGTGACCCTGGCAGAATGAAGTTCAGCATCTTAAAACAATGAAATATTTTCAGATCAAGTCAAATAAGTGATTCCAGAAAAGCCAGTCTGGGCTGAACAGGCTTTCAAACTGGTGATAAAACTACCTGTGCTCAACAACGTCTCTGATTGGCTGAACAGACACATCTCTCTATTGAAAGATAATCAGCCAATAATGGACTTTAAAGACTTGATTTATGATTTCACAAACAGTGACCACTGACTGGAGAAAAACTCATTTTCTCCTCCCTTTTTCATTTTACTGACTTTTTAAAGGCATTCTGTGCAGGTTTGCTTGTTTTGGCACCCCCTAGTGTCTGTTTTAAATCACTGCCGTAAAACCGTTAGCATTGTCTTTGCTCAGAAACACCTAAATCTGACTGTTGAAATGTCTCCTCAGCCTTCACTGCTTTCTACTGGAGCGGTTCATCACTCATTCAAAGAAATCAGCTGTGTTCAAGCAGGGAGAGATTGGAAAAAAAAATCAGGAATCATGAGCTAAAAACACTCCGGAGCTAGCATAACAGCTAGCCACATTGGGTTAGCCTAACCCTCAGGAGATACGTGACTTTGTGAGACTTCAGGGCACTGGATCAGAGACTCAGAAGTTGCAAACGTGGTATTCTGGATCCAAGCAGCAGATGGGGCTGAGGGACTTTTATTAACCTGTAAAGGGTCAGATTAGCACAGACTGGATCAAGAAAAGATTTATAATAGGAACAAGTCACATAGTGTGGCTTTACATAACTATTGTAAGAAATCTGATTGGTTGAGAAACACAGCAGCTGATTGGATGTTTCAGCTCAATTGTCATTTCTCCTGTTCAGGTATTCTGTAGTGCATTATGGGTAACCTCCTTCTCTGATGAAAATGCCCCACCTCCGTCATGTGACTCCACCCTGACGTTCTCGTTGGACAACAGGAACTCTCCTGAGGTCAACAGGAGGGTCAACAGCAGGTCTCTGTCCCCCTGGACCTGGAGGTCAGTCCTGGAGAACCCCTGGTCCTATTTCTGGTTTGAGTCCTGGTTCTGGTCTCTCCTGTAATCCTGATTTTGAACTCTGTTCCTCCAGGTCCACCACGGTGAAGAACCAGATTCCACCCACACTGTGGGAGGCTGAGTGCAGCAGCAACTTCTGTTCCAGTACAAACCCAGGACAGCTGGACCACCAGGACCTGGACTCAGTCCCTGTTTACCAGAGGATCCTAGTTCTGAACCAGAGGGACAGTGAGAGCTGCTACACTGCCTCGTACCGGACAGTGGCTGTCGGCTGCACCTGTGTCAGGGCCCGGACTAGATCAGGACTGAACCATGGACCAGACCGGAACTAGACCAGGACAAAAGTAGGACCAGACCAGAACTAGACCAGGACTAAACCATGCACCTGACTAGAACTAAACCATGGACCATACCAGATCTAAACCAGGACCAGAACAGATCTGAACCAGAACTAAACCAGGACCAGACCAGAACTAGACCAAAACTGGACCTGACTAGAACTAAACTATGGACCAGACCAGATCTAAACCAGGACTAAACCAGGATCAGATCAGAACTAAACCAGAACATAAGTACGACCTTAATGTTGAATCCAATCTAGGACTGAACTGAACCAGAACCTGAACTGGACTAGTACCAGTCGGAGTATCATCCAGCACTCGTCCCATGGACTTGAAGAAGGGTGGGTACGCTGAGCTGCTAGGGCCCACTCCCCAACCCGAAGGTGCTGGGCATCTACCCTCCTGGGTGACCCCAACATACAAGCTGAGAGTCTTGGGGTTAACAAGAGCCACCCCAGCTCTCCACCTCCCAACTCCAGCAAAGAAGAATCCCTCTCAAGGTGTTTGGTTCCAGAGCCAATGCTGTGTGTCCGACTGTAGCTGGTACCACTCAACCTCCTCCTCAAGCTCCAGCTCCTTCCCCATCAGAGAGCTGATCCATTAGCATTCAGGGATCGGACCGCCAAACCTCCTGCCCTGGTCTGCCACCTGATCCACAAAGCACCAGACCCTTCTTGCTCCTCCTGCAGGTGGTGGGTCTGGGTCCACAGGTGGATGTAACTGGTTCAAACTGGGCCCATTGGCAAAAGCCCCAACAGCCTGGCTCAGGACTGGATCCTGGTAACCCTCTGGGTCGGGTACTTGTTTATTTTAAGTAAGACCCTCTAAACCACTCTCCGTCTCACCCTTCACCTAAAATCAGTGTGGAGTTTTAGTACTGCTCAGAATGTTTTGATACTGTTAATGATGCAGTTTTGTTTAGTTTAAGTTCAGACATTAAACTAGTTCATGCAGTTTAAAAAAAAAAATAAACTAGTTCATGTTGCTGCAGTATCATTAGTTCAGACATTAAACTAGTTTATGCTGCTGCAGTATCATTAGTTTAGACATTAAACTAGTTCATGTTACTGCAGAATCATTAGTTTAGACATTAAACTAGTTCATGCTACTGCAGTATCATTAGTTTAGACATTAAACTAGTTCATGCTACTGCAGTATCATTAGTTTAGACATTAAACTAGTTTATGCTACTGCAGTATCATTAGTTCAGACATTAAACTAGTTTATGCTACTGCAGTATCATTAGTTTAGACATTAAACTAGTTTATGCTACTGCAGTATCATTAGTTTAGACATTAAACTAGTTCATGCTACTGCAGTATCATTAGTTCAGACATTAAACTAGTTTATGCTACTGCAGTATCATTAGTTCAGACATTAAACTAGTTTATGCTACTGCAGTATCATTAGTTTAGACATTAAACTAGTTCATGCTACTGCAGTATCATTAGTTTAGACATTAAACTAGTTCATTCTACTGCAGTATCATTAGTTTAGACATTAAACTAGTTCATGTTACTGCAGTATCATTAGTTTAGACATTAAACTAGTTCATGTTACTGCAGTATCATTAGTTTAGACATTAAACTAGTTCATGTTACTGCAGTATCATTAGTTTAGACATTAAACTAGTTCATGTTACTGCAGTATCATTAGTTTAGACATTAAACTAGTTCATGTTACTGCAGTATCATTAGT